>JACATO010000599.1:527500-888529 GCA_018389105.1 Nautilus pompilius | reverse complement strand
ACGAAGTCTCCCGCCCGCCAATCCTAGTTTTATGGCTTTACTGATTGGGCTTCAGGGTGTAAGAATCTCTTTTTGGTTTTTAAACGAGCCCCAGGGCGAATTTAAAGGGGGGGGGGAAAGGAAACACACAAAACAGAAACAAGTTTCTTCCGCCGTAACTCGATACGTGGTCACTGTGGCAGAAGTAACGAGTGCGAGATATAGAGACTGAATTAACGTAATACTTTTTATAATATCTATATTTGAAGCTTATTATATATATATATATATATATACCGGGCGCTGTGGTCCTGCTGTCCACAGGGCATGGTGAGAGAGATCAGAATTTAAGTATAAAGTTCTAAAAGAACAAATATTAACCAATTCTATATTTTATCTTGAGAGAGAGAGAGAGAGAGTAAGAGAGAGAGCGACGAGAGAGAGAGGAGAGAGAGAGAGAGAGAGAGAGATGGTGAGGAGAGAGAGAGAGAGGAGGGAGGGAGGGATGAGAGAGAGAGGAGAGATGGTTGAGTGAGAGAGAGAGATGGTGAGTGAGTGAGTGAGTGGAGAGAGAGAGAGGGAGGAGAGAGAGAGAGAGAGAAGTTAACTTACTTATTGGAGTTCAAGTTTGCATATATTAATGGACAGCGGTCATAAACAATAGAAGTTATATAAATATGTAAACTTAAAATGACGTCGGTCAATGCGGACCAAATTAAGAGGCGGCGGAAAGAACAGAACAGACGGGGATGGAGAGCGAGACAATTCTTCATAACCAGGTGTTTATCTCATCCTGTTAGCTTAATAGATTTCGACGATATGTCTCACGTAACCTTCCTGGCCGGGCGACATTGATCCTGCTCGGCTCTCTGAGCCCGTTCAAATCTAGAAAACCCTAGCCTACTACACGCCTCGTCTCCCGCCCCAGTCGGCGAGCTGAAGAACTCGCCGAAACGAGGAGGAATTCGCAATAAAACGACAAAAGACATTAAAAAAAAACAAAACAAAAACGCAAAGAAGCCGCGCAAAGCCATAGAAAAGAAAGAAAGAAAAGAAATGATAAAAGAAGAAAGTTCGGCTAAGAAGAAAGACTTCGAAGAAAATTCAAAGGAATCCCAGACGAGAATCCCAAACCCTGCCATACCTCAAGAATTCTCCGTCGCTGGAACTTTCGGATTTCTCGCCGAACGACCGCCGGAAAGAAACAATGCAGGGAATCTCGCGCCCGTTAGCTGCCAGGGATGTATGCACTGTCAACTATAGCTGACGTCTGCGGTTACCATAGCACCTAACGGTACAGCACTAGAAGACGGAGCTGCGAACTTCATGCTATACCGACGTGACTTTGCAATAGCCGTTTATATCCAGACCCCGTAGATAAACTCGACAGCCACAGCGATACACTTTGGCGGCGAGATAATTCTTAGGATTCTCTCCCCCCACCCACCCTCTTCCTACCAAATCTTTCTACTTACTGGCTACAGACATTTTTTTCCACTTTCTATGAGCTGGGAGCCTACAGCCACGGCGCGACACCCTCGTAGTTTCTGGTTTTGGCGTGATGAAGTCGAATTAGATGTGATGAATTTGCACAGTAATTTTACTCTGACGTAATGAATCGAACACCAGTTTGTAATTTTTCGCATACTTAATGAAAGAATGATCAAAACTGTTAAACGTTTATGCAGACAGCGAAGAACCTTGCCATCCGGGCACTAAAGTTTCCTCCATCTCTAAAAACGAAGAATTCTAACAACGCTTTTCCTTATTTTTTTTTAAAAAACCCATACGCAGGTAAGTGCACCTTCTCTGTCTTATATGCTATTCTACCGTTACTAAAAATTAAAAAAAACAAAACAAACGTTTATTTAAAATGCATTCACTCATAACCAATTAGATTACCTCTTTTAGCTAAAAGTCTGACGTCCAACATCAATAAATAAATAAATAGATAAAAATCTAAAGTCCATACTAATTTCGTCAATTACTCAAAAATGTAACAGTGGTATTCGCTGTTTTGTTTATGCATTGAACGCCGGTAGTAGCATTCGCAGTTTAAATGTTAAAATATTCATGATTATTTTAAATCATTTCTCTAAAAAGTTGTCTCCCTTTTATTATAAAATCATTATTTAAATATACAGTTCAATCTGCGTAGTTACGCTATCAAAACAAGTCATATTGTTTCCGTATTCATTGGGCCGGTGTGGACCTTCGCTCACCTTTCTAGATGAAAACAGTGCTTCGTGACGCCGATGACAAATTCCAAAGACCAATTCAGAGTTTCGTTTTTTTTTTTATTATCTTATATGGGCGACAATAAATTGCAAAAAATGAAGTCTTAGAAAAAGATCCAGGATCATCGTTAACCAAAATCTCAAATGGGGAGAGCATTCGGTGTGGTTCAGATGCAAACAAAGCAAGTAGATGTTCAGCAGCAACTAACAGGAAAACCAAATATAACAGCTGAAAAGTTTCTGGAACACTCTGTGTAGGTAGGTGTGAGTTCAAACAGGATGATGATTTACTATGGAGGAATTTATTTTATCTAGATCCCGGTTTGTTTGTTTTTTATGAGTTGAAAATTAAATATATATATATTATATATATTATATATATATATATTAGACCGACAAGTTTGGATTTTTAGATGTTTAAGAGGCGATTGTCCTTTTTCAATAATTAAAAGTTTCGAGAAAACTATGGGCAGGACGTAAATTCTTGGCCGTCAACAGTTACTACGACTGGGGACCATGGCTACAGCTTAACTAATAACCGGAGACGATTATACTGAAGTACAGAACTGTCGGTAGAGAGAACAAATTTGCTGTTAGTGTAGTTAGTTGCGATGCTGTCGGTTAATGTAAGGATCGTTCTGCTGGACATCTGACTTATTCCTCGAGCTCCTGAAAAGTTTATAAGGCCCCCCACACACCTAGAAAATACTAAAATAAACTAAACACGAAGGGATACAGATTCACGCAAACGCGAATACGCCCACGAAGTCGTCCTGGAGCTAAAATTCGTTTCGTATCGCCCTCTCTCCCTCCCAGCGCCACGTTAATGTTTCTAAATGACAAAAAGAGACTCCCCACACCCACGTGTTTGGACCGACTGGTCTGCAATTATCGAATTTTCCTCTTCTCGAGCCGACTTCATTTTCCCAGGGCCCCACGCGAACTATCGAGCTCGAGTTCCGTGGCCCTTCTCCTCTCTCAAATGATAACGTAAAATTATCTAAAATCAATCAGTACCAAGAACCAAAAATCAACGAGCTTCGGTTTCTTTGATCTACCGCATCATAGTGGTTTAGCATCGTTGGCGTTGCAAGAGATAGGAAGCGGCTTTAATTGACAGTGTCGATCATTTTCATGCAAAAAAAAAAAAAAAAAAATTATTCATCTTTTTTCGTTTTGATGACGATTTTAAGAAACGCTGATGATGTTGGTATCCTTGGTAACGCCGTCGCCGAATGGCTCTAACTGGTGACAGGTCGGTGAGTGGGTTTCACCGCGAACCTGTCGAGACAAAAAACGTGGCTCTGCGATACTGTTTGTGTTAATACACTCACGCTGCCTAAGAAAAGGAAGAGAAAACTAGCAAAAATTGTTTTTGCAGTAGTATAATTCATTAAGCGCTGATCAATTCTGACCACGCCAGTTGTCCTACCTAGCCTACTATGTTTCTGCGCTGAGCCGGCTCTCCTGTGCAGACTTTCTCCGGACACTCCGTTTTTCCTTCCGTCGACAGTCAGAAGAGTTCTGGTGGACCTCTTCTCCGCCAAGGACGGAAGTATTAAGGCGTCTCTTCATCCGCTATACCACGCGGTCGAATCACGCCTGCCCAAAGAATCCATACGAATAACAACAACGAAAGAGCAGTCCTATTTCATAGTTGGTAACCAGGCGAGGCTGAAACACATCTGAATTGTCATTCTTCATCATTTCCTTTTCGAACACCTGCCTGAGAGCCTTGCGTGGAAGCATCCAACCCTGAGGCAGCAAAGAATGTTTCTCTGTTAGTCATTTTCTGTAAACATAAAAGGACAATATGTGTACAGCTGTTTTTTTACTCTCGTTACATCCGAATAATTCTTTTAATACCTTTAAAAAGGTATCTGGCCCGTGCGCCATTTAGCTGATGTATACGCGAAGCCTTCTCATACGACGTAAAACAGAGCTCATCCAAAGTTAGAAACAAATCAAACTGTATCTCACTTGGCGTGAGAAATTTTTGGTAATTTTAATTAATTTTCTGAGATTCATTTTCACATTAAATTTAAACGCTAGTTTCGCGAGAGAAATGATTTCCATTAGTCGACCGCTTGTTCAGGGGTTACGAAGGGGGGGTGGGGTAAATGGGAAGTCTCTTCGAGGAATTAGCAGAGCTGCGACAAGACGGTGAGAGTAGCGAGCGACCAATAACCGACAGAAGTTGTATACGACTCGAGAAAGGGGAAGGTTAAAAAAAAAAAAAAATGGTTTTAGGAAACAGCGGAACAAACACTTATTTCTGCAATCAGACTCCAGTTAGCGGAGCTCACGTTCACGACGGGGTTCGTGTAATTCTGGGGGGGGTGGGAGAGTAGTAGACTGGGGCTTCCATTTACCGTTAATTAGACATGGCGTAGGCATGCGGCGGCTCGACTGTGGCAGAATGCGAGTCGGCTGCTGGAGCTGTACGTCGTTAACCCAATCAGCCTGCAGTGGCATCAGGATAGAAATCAGCTTTCTCTCTAGCAAAGGGTTTTTGTTGTTGTAGTTGTTTGTTTTAAAAAAAGAAAGACAAAAAAAACAACCAGCTCGGGCTACACCTAGCGACATCTGCCGGCACGTTACAAACCCCGGAAGATGAAAAGCCGCTGTCCGCTGTCAATGACCAGTCTGACTTGACCAGCTCCAGAATCAGTTCACATCAGTATCTGGATCACACCCGCGTCCACTTAAGCCTTATTTCCACCCTTTAGGCTCGCCAGTGCCAGTGCGAGTTAACCATCGTAGCAGGTTGTTTGGAACAGAGTACAAATCAATTAGGTAGAGGTTCCAGTTTTCGCAATTAGGTAACCACGCCCGATGAACGAGTGGTATACAGGACTCGTCGTTTTCAGGGTAGGTGTTTGTTGAAAATAATTACTCTTTAAAATTCTCTGACAGGAAGTAAATAGAATCATCCACACCTGCTCCGAGATGGATGGTCTAGAAGCAAACTCTCAGTCTACTTTAACGCGTGATCGACAGCGATTGCCATGCAAAGCCTTCAGTGATGCGACTAATTCTCGAAACAGCCGATTTACTTTCTGGTCCATCACGGTTACTTCCTCTGTAGGGTCTTGTGCTTCCGCGGGCCAGGTTAGGGGTAAATCGAGTTGTGTTTGTAATTAAGCCCTCGCTATATTGCGATCAGAGTTTCTCTGCTTTTTGATACGGAAAAGATCGTAGAGCTTAATCGGGAATCTTGATTTTTAGCGACGAAAATCCCTTATATGCCTCTGTCAAGATCACACCTGACTACCCAGTCTAGAAATAGCTCGCGTTTAACGGAAACAAGGGTTTTTCATACGGTGTCCGTAAAACAAAATTAACATTTTCTTTTTACTTTTCCACCTGAAATTAATGTAATAAATACGAAAATTAAAATGTTTTGATATCCAAGTAATTTTTTTTTTTTATCAGCAACACTATTATCACGTGACTATGATGCAAATTAAACAGTATATTTAGATTATAACTTTATGGCGAAAGAGAAAAAGAAATAATGCGGCCATAGTTGTTTTATAGCCGGCCAGGAGGGTAATAAACGGTCTCTCACATTCGTCTTGTTCTGCGCTACCGGAGGATGGTCTAAGTAGCCATTTAACCGTATAAACTGGATAGACTTGCTGTGTGGCGTTGATGATTTAACTCAAATTTCACGTCACTAGCATTAATACTGAATGGGTCAAATGTTGGCTTCTCGAGATTGTTAAAACGAAAGTAGGCGAGAAAATAAGTCCAAGGGAGGCTCTGTATTTTAATACCAGGATATAATACGGCTTATGTTCGGACTTCGGTTCTTAAGAGCAAAAGCTGAGCAGAATTATTTACTACCTTCGAGATTAAATTTGATAAAATAATATAACAAAGTCTGTAATATTATTTTCTTTCAAGTTTATGTTAAATAAGTATAACCAGAGTAATGCCATAGATTAATTGTATAACTGCACAAAATCCAGATATATTTGAGTTAAAGGGACCTAAAATCTGGAATGAAATTTGACGTTTCGACTGTCAATTCATTAACACCAACAGTTGCATTACTCGTGTATTTGGTGCCATTTAAAAGAAATTCTACGCTATAAAATTGTGAGTTTATTTTTTGGTATTTTTCGAATAATTTAATGCGACAGACCGCTATCATTTACCAATTTGTCTTCATGCTGGCGTTCTCCTTAAAAACAGTGGGCATATTTTAAGTATTAGGTCGTTACAATCGTCTTGTCGGTTTTTATATTGTCAATTAGGGGTTCACTTTTTGCCTGCTTGTGAAGGTGTATGTAGATAAGTTATATATCCTTTTGTAGCCTGTGCTTTGGTGTACATTATACAAAATCTACCCTTTTAAAAATCATAAGATGGATATCTGTTTCAGGGTTCTGAGTGAAGCGTGGATTGAACAGCTTTTCGTGCCATTTTGCTGCACGAGTTCAAACCGGACCACAGAGCGAGCGAGACAACTCGAGACATTAAGCGAGCATGGAGCGAGGACAGAGCAAATGAACGCACAGTACAGCGATGGTTTGCAAAGTTTCGATCAGGAGATGTGAGCCTCGAAGATGAGGGACGTAGCGGACGTCCTTCCAGCTGTGATGACGACCGTCTGAAAGCTTCAGTTGAAGCCAATCCAATAAAAACGGAGCGAGAAATTGCTGGAGAGCTTGACGTAAGCAACTGAAACTGTTTCCCGGCATCTTTTGGAAGGTGGGCGCCTTACAAGTCGAATAAACAACAACAAAATCATCGATTGGAGATCTGTTCTTCACTTGTCATACGAAACGAAAACCACCACAGCTGAAAGGTACTGTCGTGAATTAAACATTGTTCATCAATCAGAAACTCTCCCATCGAAGAGGCCCAATCCCGCTCCACGACGATGCTCGTCCTCATGTTGCAAAAGTGACCCTTCAGAAACTGAACACTTTGGGGTACCAAGTTCTCCCTCACCCAGCCTATTCACCAGACCTTTCTCCCACAGACCACCACCTTTTCAAACACTTCGACAGCTTCCTTCGTATGAAATCCCTCTCCAACCGAGCAGCGATTGAAACTGCCTTCTAACAGTTTATCGACTCCAGAAATCCAGAATTTTTTCAAAATGGTATAAGTGCTCCTGTAGCTCGTTGGCAGAAGTGTATTAATTATAATGGAACTTCCTTTGATTAATAAACTTCACGTTCGGCAACGACATGAAGTCTCATTGTTGTGGTAAAAAATTCACAAAGCGTTTGTAACAACCTGATAGATTGAGATGACTTAAATATACAAACACATGAGTGTGTGTGTGTGTGTGTGAGCGTGTCCCCAAAAGGATTTCACTGATTAACTCTGTTATTTAGACTAAAAATATTCCGACTCCTGTGGTGTGTAAAGTAAATTCCTTTATCACCGTAAACAGCCTCCAGCTGCCAATTTATGGTAATTCCTCGAGAGGTCAGCCTTTTGTATTCAGAGCGCGCGCCCCGCTGTCTTCGGAAAGTCGGCAGGGCTTTGCGAATACCAGACTGTTGGTTGGGATAAACCAGCGTAGTAACAGTAAAGGTTGTTCTTTCTCAAACTGGGAACTTTGCCAGACCGAACTGCGAGACCATTCTCTAGCACGCACGGCAACAGGCCGCCTGCCGATTCCCCAAGGGTGCTGGAGGCGCTAGCGCCGCACGGGAATCGCAAGCAATCTGAGAAACCACCGTAAAAGGAGACGACGTTTAGGAAGAGAGTACGAACGAGGAAGGAATCAGCTTTTCGTCTCGTCGTGTTTTTCGTTTGTTGTAAGAATTCGTCTAGTCTACTGGTCAGTCCCCATGTAACTTTTTACAGTGACGTGTCTGGGTGGAGCGAAGCCATCGCAGGTTTCGCCTGAAAAAACTAAACATCTCAACACCCCGAATCAGTCAATCCCACCTTTTCCAAGCCAGACGTACCTTGATGAACCTTATAGATTTCCGTCTGGTAGATCGAGGTGATAATACAATTTTAGCGAACGATTGCCTTTCTGGCAAAAACAAAGGGAAGACCACTGCTCGATTTTTTAGGATAAAAGACGTAAGAAAACAACCATTCAACCTGTAAATGTGTGACAGCAGTTGACAGCCGCTCGAGATAACCTGCCCCATTGCCAATCGAAAAGTAATCAAGCGAGTTCCGATCCCGGGGTTTCTTATTTCTTCACCGTCTTTCTTTTCTGGATGGAATTGTCACGAAACATCTGTTGTCTTCACGACTCGGACCATAACTCGTTTATTCCTGGCTATTTGACAAACCGTATTCGCAACAAACAACAACTGCCATCATTTTTTTTTAACTATAATTCGTTTTGTTGTTGTTGTTGTTGTTTTTTAGTACCCGATACGCAGTGCATGATGGGTTCACCTAATTTCACTTTGCAAAATGGCTTTACAATTCCAAACTCCGGGGTATTAATTACTATCCTTCAGCTTAAAATAAGAAGACTGCGCTCCTCACCAACGCCTACGTTACATTTGCATATTACACAGCATCTCCGTTGTTGTTTTATGTAGACGGATACTTCAGACAATAACAGCATTTGCGAGGTTATTCAAGCAGAGAGAGAGAGAGAGAGAGAGGAGGAGAGAGAGAGAGAGAGAACTATTTCCAATAATTCCCTCGCAGAGTGTTTTTTGTTTTTTTAACCTTCACAACAACAATAGATTACAGACGACTGTTTGTCTTTAAGTTCCGTTCCGTTCGGTCATAGAACTATCTGGAATACGTTGTAGGCAATGGTCGGCCTGTGCCGAGTAAAGATTACTTCGGATTGGAAGAAATCCTTCCTCCCAGCCGGGTAACTTACGCGGCCATGTTTTTTTTTTTATTTAGGAAGCTTATATCATACAAATGCAAGATTCATTTGCTTTCTGTTGGGAAGTTGCTGCTTTCGTCTAATTTTTGGTGTCATAATATAACTAGTATTATTAACAATGCATTAAAGTTAAAAAAAATAAGATAGTAGTCCACTTTATCAATACATTCTGCTGAATTATATCAAGTGAGATATTAATGGAAAGGTCTTTGGCTTCACTGTTACCGTGGCGTTGCATTTTACACGAAAATATCCAGGGTTGACATCAAAACCGAATTGTGTTAGTGTAAGTCACTTTAAATTTTGTATCAGGCTTAATGGACTTGCTATTCTTGCCATGTGAATACTTGTTTGACTTTCTGTTACTGGGAATATCCCGTCGTTGAGACAAAGCAGTCCACAGAGGACTACATGGGTCCTGTCATCTTGTCTATTACAGCAGGCGCTACACGTGTCTCAGAGAGCTACTAGATTTGTCGGTCAACAATGCGCATTTAAACAAACACTAGCATGACGACATTAACTCCAGTTAAAGGATGCTACTCTGAGCCTTGGCATTTTCCACGTAACCTGATTTTATTTGGGAGCTGTTAAGATGCTACTGCCTGGTTCTGGTTCCGCTGACGTATCGAGGCGAGGGTGTGTGGGAAAAAAGTGATGACTGAAAAGTATTACAACAGGGAAATTCGTGCGCACAAATGTACGGTGTAAGTCATGGAAAGACTTGTACGACACGTTTAAAAAGTGACAGAAGTACCGTTTCTAGTCGAGGAAGTCAGATTAGAGATTAGTCCATTGACGGAAAGGCCTGTCTGGAAAGCCATGCAAAGTGTGGGAGTCAGTGACCAAATTTTAACGTTTTCATGAAATGTACTGCGGGTATAAGAGCAAGGTACGAAAGGATGGAGTAAGAGAGACTGCGCAGTTTTGGATTCAGTACACGGGCTTGGCGTTGAGATTTCTTCGAGCTTCGAAAGATAACTTCGATCTGCGCCTGGCGTGTGTCCAGGACTGTGCCCTTTGCTGTCCAGTCAATCTGTCACATCCTCCTCACTCAGGGGCGAGAACTTTGCTGGGCAGCTGTGGGTTTACTGTGTCCATATCAGATATACCAGCGCTGAGAAGTTTTGTTGACTTGACAGTGAAACAGACAATCGACTACTATGCGAAATCCAGGCGAGAGATTATTGGATTTAGCAGAAACTACTCAACCTACCACAGATGATGCGTCACAAGACATTCCAGAGATATCTTAGGGGCATGATTACTTCCAGAGACTCAGCACCCAAAAACACACGGTCATTTGAGAATGGACGTGGCGAGTCAGGTTTGCGATCACTGATGATTGCCTTCCAAAAATTCATCGATTTTTTCAAAGTTAAAATCAAAGGCCTGTTCTGTCTCTGATCTGGCGCGAAAGTTCCAGCTGAAGTTGCGGAAGATTCTATGAAATCTGAAGCAGTTTGGAAAATAAGCATTTTAAATGTTTGGTCAGAAGATGCTTGCTGGCGAATCCGAAATTTCAAGCATCTCTTTTAAAACAGTGCTTCAAGATGTTTGGTTCTCTAGAAAAGAGCAAAAAGATTAAAGTATCCGAAAATGAAAGTCGAGCAAGTGATAGTACAACGCGATCTCTTTGGGAAGCTGCTTACTTTCTCCGAAGAGAACAACCCCAGTCTACAGAAGATACTACTGTACCCACTACGTCCGGTTCCATGGCCGTGGCTTCCAAGTAAAAATAGAAAGGGCCAAATTTATGCATCAGCTCAAAAATGGCATTACGCTGGTTTACACTACTGGCCTTAATGACTTGGGTGGATGCACCGTTCACCGGAACAGCCTACAGCAGTTTCTCGATGCTGTGCCTCAGATATTTGGGGAGTTAGCCGAGAAAGTCCTCACTGTTCTGTCTAAGGTAATGAGATTAGATTTTATGCCGACACCTACAAAAGAAAAAATTCATTTACGTCAGCTGAGAATAAATGACGAGGATTTTCGGATGCATTACCTGGTGAAAGACCCATCAACAGAGCCTTCCAGAATAATGGAACTCTTTAGTCTGAAATAATGACAAGACTTGACTTCACAAAGCTTCTTTCGACAGTGTAGCAAAAGGGAAAAGTATGCTGAACAGCTCCAGAATCGCCATATTTTCTTTGTTGGTGGAGACACTTCCGCCTCTTCGACATCAGCCGATGGCATCATGGTAGAAAGCTCTCCTGTCCCAGCATTCTCTTCGACTCAGGAGAAAACCGACAAGCGAATCCTGTTGCACTGTTTCGATGTGGCTGAGTTATCTACAAGTGATCTCATTGTCCGACCGCTCGACGTGATGGGTTCGTGCTGCTCGTGTATTACGCTAACCAGCTACAACAGAATGGGTCCTCTGGCTCAAGCGATGCTGACGAAAAACGACTGTTGAACATAAAACGTGTTATCGATAAACACCGTAAACCGACGTGTTCAGCATCGCATGGAAAGATCACGGAGACGACCTTGTAAAGTACCCTGTGTGAACGAACGTTTTCAGAACACGTGGCGTCACACACGGCGTTCCTATAATTAGTCCAACTGAGTTGGAGAATTTATTTGCTGTCTGTATGGTAAACCATCACACCCAGATGTTAATAAATTGCGCCATGACTCGACTAGGAAAAAAATTCCACGTGGGCTTTAGTCTATCTTTTTTCTAGCTATGTTGGAATCAACCCGAGACTATTGCTACCATACTGATCGCCCCTGAAGATGCACATTCCGAGAGTCAGCTTCCATACTCGTGTCTGGAAAAAAATGCGCATCTTGCATATCCTGACATCTCCACAGCAACCGGACATGGGTGGGAGGTCGACGAAAATAGAGATCTTGAGTATGATGACATCCTGCCAGAAAAGTTGACTGGCATTCTGTCTGAGACTGCCATCGACGCTGTCGAGGAGGAGAAAAATGTTCAAGTGGCCACTCAGCGGACGACAATTCAGCCGTATTAGTCTACTGACTAATGGACATTTCTACCTGTACTTTTGACGGAAACTGAGTTTATTGTAAGAATTATTTTATAAGATGAATATTAAGCTATATATATGTGCGTGTGTTTTAAATCTTTTTACTCGTGTTAATAATATAAATAAGCCAATTACGTTTCAATTCATATTAAATATAAACATATTATATTTGTCTTTATGTTAATAAGACAAACATGACTCCATCAAAGAACACTTTTACACTATATTGTGACAAAATATCTATACAGAATTGAAGTATATTTTCATTAATTTCCAATATCATCGGGAAATGTCTATTCCGATCGTGTTAAGTTTTCAGCTTATTGGACGTACTTACTTGTAGATGATTGTCAAGCGGTAAACAACTAGATTTCAAATACTTATTATATAAAGTCATCAAAATATCACGTTGTTACAAATCTTTTGTCGGTATTTTTTACCGCAACAATGAGACTTCATATCGCTGCTGAACGTGAAGTTTATTAACCAAAGTAGGTTCCATTACAATCATACACTTCTACCGAAGAGCTACAAGCGCATTTATACCATTTTGGAAAAAATCTGGATTCCTAGAGTCGATAAACTGTTGGAAGGCAGTTTCAATTGCTGTTTGGTTGGAGAAGGATTTCATACGGAGGAAGCTGTTGAGGTATTTGAAAAGGTGGCAGACTTTGGGAGAAAGGTCTGGTGAATAGGCTGTGAGGGAGAACTTCGTACCCCAACGTGTTCAGTTTCTGAAGAGTCACTTTTGCAACATGAGGATGAGCATTGTCGTGCAGCGGGATTGGGCCTCTTCGATTCACCGATGTCTGCTATTGTTGGGAGAGTTTATTATGAATAACGTTTAATTCACGACAGTACCTTTCAGCTGTGATGGTTTCGCCAGGTTTTGTTTCTGATGACAAGCGAAGAGCAGATCTTTAATGGACGATTTTGTTGCTGTTCATTCAACTCGTGAGGCACCCACTTTTCAAGCTTTTTCACCTGGCCGACTGCGTCAAGATGCCGGTAAACAGTTTCAGTGCTTACGTCGAGCTCTCCAGCAATTTCTGATAATGTTTTTCTTGGATCGGCTTCAACTGAGGCTTTCAGACGGTCGTTATCACAGCTGGAAGGACGTCCGCTACGTTCCTCATCTTCGAGGCTCACATCTCCTGTTCAAAACTTTGCAAACCATCGTTGTACTGTGCGTTCATTTTCTGCATCCTCGCTCCATACCTGCTTAATGCTACGAATTACTTCGCTCGCTCTGTGGCCCGGTTTGAACTCGTGTTGCAAAATGGCATGAAAACGTTTCTATCCATAATTCACTCAGAACCCTGAAACAAATATCCATCTTATGATTTTTAAAAGGGTAGGTTTTGTATAATGTTTACCAAAGCACAGGCTATAAAACGACAGATAACTTATCTACAAACACCTTCACAAGCAGGCAAAATATGAACCCTAAATTACCATAGTATTAAGACCGACAGAACTTTTATAACGACCTGATAGATTTTTTTGAAAATTTTTAGAGGTGGGGGACGAAAGTTATACCCGAGCTCACAGACTGGGGAATGTGTGGAGGAGTTATACTTTTATTATGTACACGTAAGCAAGAGGTCTTGATTAATGGGCATCTTAGTTAGATAAAGTAAATAGAAATAGTAGTCAACGTGGAAACACTTGAGAGAGATTATTTCGCGAATAGCGGGGAAGGTTAGGTTAATTCAGATGGTGCGCCAAACGCTTTACTTTCAAATTTGAAAGAAACCTGAGAAGCAAACATCACAATAAGAAAAGGGATAGTAAGCACCAGCAAGACGCAGCGAAAAATCAGATTAAAGAAAATAAATAACTGCAGTTGCTGAAGTAAATTGGCTTTTAACTTGCATTAGCAATGAGGGCTTTCTAAACGTGAGCTCGTCGCGTGTTTTTGCACTATCCGATTTCGCAAAGTAAACTTATTTTCAAATGAAAGTAGAAAGTATACCACATGACAGTTAATGTAAACGCATTGAAGTAGGAAATCTTACATAACTGTTACTGACATGAAGTTCTGGTCTTCTTGACAGGAGAGTAACAGGCATCTTGTGAAGTATCGAAAAGTAGAATGTACTGAAATACACTTTTAAAGTTAAAGGTATCGGTTATTTATTAAAGAAACTGTTTTATAAAGTAAATTAAGCCCAGTTGTGCCATATTTCGTTGTTGTTTTTTTTTTTCCTTTAAGGCAGCAACAAATACGCAAATGTTTGGGTTATCTTCCGCAGAAGGCAGTCGGAGCATTGCGAATGTTAAAAGACCTTACCTGCGAGACTGATCTTCGGTTCGAAAAATAATGCAGCAGCTCCATCTATGGGGAAGGGAGAAAATCTCCAACGTCGGAAAAGAGAAGCATAGAGGCTAGTAAGCGGAATTCTGGCGTATGGAATCCGACATCGCGACAAACGATATTTTGCACGGGATCGTTATTTGGTAAGATACTTTGTTTACTAAATCGACAGACCGGGCATGGAAAAATGGACAAAAATATCCCGTTTTTTGGCAAATTTTACGGCCTAAAATCTTAATCCAAAACAAACCCAAAAAATTCAAAGAGAATAACGAGTTGCAATACCGATTTCCGTGAATGCCATTGCGAATTATTAAGCGGTGTGGTATCAGGTTCTGATTATATGCCCTCATTGCTGCTGAGAACGGGAACGAAAATAATGTGAAAGATCGAGAGGATTAGATATAGAAAGTAAAAAAAAAATAAAATAAATAAAACAAGAAAGGAGAAAGGGTTACTTGTTTATCGTCCAACACATTTAACTGAAATTTCTGTATTATAACGGCAGAGGTGTGCAGGTAATCTGTAGAGAGATCTAAGACGCTTTGATGGTTAATATATTCTGCATATTTTATCATATTTGTATCGTATTTTTTTCATTTTTTAGCTTTATTCAAATCGAACCGTTTAAATCTCTAAAAATGTTAACATTTCACTAGTTTCACATTTTTTATTTACCCAGATGATTAGTTAGTTCATTTATTATTTTAAATAAAATCTCATCAGAAGTTTAAATATCATTATCATATTTATTATCTAAGATATATTTTATTGCAGATCGATTAGTTTTGTCTCACTCCTCCAGAAAGTAAAGCTGTTTTAAAGATCATCTTTCTGTGGTATGACATAATCTCTCTCTCTCATCTCTCTCTCTCTCTCTCTCTCTCTCTGAAAGGAGCCAACGCAAAATGGAATCTTATCGTCGTAAGAGTTTAACTGAGAATTATTTTTTAAAAAGTAAAATTTTCAGCGAAAATGGTAGATTAACGACGCGAACTAAAAGAAAAAAATAATGAAAACAAAGTACAGAGGAGACGATAAGCGAGTTAATTTTCTCTGACAGATACTTTGAAAGACACCTGAAAGCTGCTATAAAAGTAAGGAGAAATAGGTCATCCATCATCAATAAATTTAATCCTTAAAAACTGAAAAGTAAAAAAAATACAGAGTTATTTGCCACTTACGTACATTCATAGTTCACGACCACGAGCTGATTTCAAATACAGTTGTCCCCCGGTATTCGCGGGGGTTACGTCCCTTGAGCACCCGGGAAGAGTGAAAAACCGCGAATATTGGACGTGGTCCATAAAAATGCCTATAAATGTCCTATAAACGTCAAAATATAACGTAAAATATAATAAAAAATATAAGTAAATATATAATAATAATTTAATAAAAAATACAACACTCAAGAGAAACACTCAGCAAAACACTCAAGGTAGCTACACGCGGTAAACTGGGATGATGCTGGGCTGCATCTGCCTGAGACAGCGCCTCGTGGGCAGCAGCCAATCAGCAGCGAGGAGAAATGGATAACGCTCTCGGATTGGCTACTTTCAAACCTCCAGCCAATAGCGTTTATTTTATATTCATATTTTGCTGAATTTACGTTAGTATTTATATTACAAAATCAGTAAATTATATTTTTATTAATAATTTAGCGTTAAAAAGCGTGAAAAAATATATATTGCCACGAAAAAAGCCATAAAAAAATCGCGGAAGATATTTGCGATTCCGCGAATATGCGGGGGTCGACTGTACTACAATTAGTTGTTGCTAATACGATGAGCGCAAACCTTATAATTCGGAGAATCTGCTTCAATTATTTCTTTGTGTTGTTTATTTAAGAAAAGTAATTCTTATAATATCCGAATTTTGAATTAACTTAATGTAAGAATACACGAAGAGATAAACGAATTTTGCTTGGAATTTTTCAAGGAAGAAAACAGATAAACTCCTTTCAGGAGATTGCCAGCAGTTTGGTTTCGTATTCACGAATAGTCAGCTGACTTTATCGGGGAGAAAACAAAATCACGTGACGCATTTCACACCTCAGATTCCGACGCTAGTTCTCTTCTAATTATGCCTCTGAATTGAATATCTTAGTCTACTGAGAATTCTACGTTATTTCAGTGTGGCATAGATATTAAACGTATTAGATACCGTTTCATTTTGGTTGGTTATCTAATTTGTTTTAAACGGGCGGGACTAGGTTTACGGTGTCCAAATAGGGATAAAACTCTCACGGTCGCCGTTGATTCAGGAGATGGATAGATATCTGTTTACCGGTAAAGGACTGGCATAGTTTTCGTCTAGATGCTCCAAAGGAAGAAGCAAGCCATCAGCATATACTGGGCGCATCATATGCCGATCAGTTAGATTTTGTTAAACTGGTTTACACAACCGCTATTAATTTATCCAGTCTACTCTCAACTCGATTCTTTGCCGTCGTTGTTCTGTTACGTTACAGTTCTTGTGCCCGAATGAACGTCAGGCTGAGGCTAGACGTCGAAATGTTCCCGGGAAAGTCCGCGTAGCAAAATAGTGGATGCCAAATGTGTCAGCGAACGGGGACCATTCCTGCCCCCCATAATTATCTTTAACTTTACTTGAACCCCCCCAAAAAACCGGCTATCGACGACAACCATGTACGACATCGAATTTTATGCGCAATGGCAAAACTTCGTTCAAAGGTTGAAGAGTTCCGGAAGGAAAACGAGAAGGTTATGGACGTCAGAAAATGATCACTACTTCAAAAGACAATATTCGGTAGAAAATTTCAAAAGAAATATACTGGCAGACGTGGTATAGCTGAATCCATGCCTTCTCGTCAACCCGCCCTATTCCTTTGTACAATTACTTGCGAATGAAGCATACCATTTCAAAAAGATAAGAAGTTTAAGCTTCATAAATCATGGAAATCTTTAAATACTGAAGACGGCAATAGCCTTTTTTCCTACTGGCACACTCTACAGACAACGTTGGGTAAAATGAGTCCGACCCTTTCTGGAATCAGCCGCCAACTTATGTCTTACGCACTCACCGCCTATTTCTACGACACCGTCTCGGTTTTATGCTGCGGGAAGCTATTATCTTGAAAGCGCCGCGAAGGAGCGCATCGACGTGTCAGCTTCGTTAACAGCCGCAACTCTGATGCACCTCAGCTGGAGTTGGTCCGAAACCGATAAGGTAAAGAGGCATCTTCAACCGTTACTGCTGCAAAAAGCAGCGTGTAGCCAAACATCCGCAGAAAGTCTATAAAGGGAGCGTTCAGATTAATAAATCGGTTACTACTGTGCATTTCTAGAACCGAACACGTGCACAATTAACACTGGCACCATCTTCTAATGTATGCGCA
This sequence comes from Nautilus pompilius, assembly GCA_018389105.1. NCBI lineage: Eukaryota > Metazoa > Mollusca > Cephalopoda > Nautilida > Nautilidae > Nautilus > Nautilus pompilius. The sequence continues at coordinate 870,801 of JACATO010000599.1, read as the reverse complement.
GGTGATCAAACTGGCACTATGAGCCCGACTCTACCGGAAAACACCAGTAATCTGGACCTAACCCGACTGATAAAAATTAATGATCACCCTCTATTTAATTATTTTGTTAACGTTCTCCATCATTTTGTCAAAGCTTTCCCTCTTCTATTTAAATGCGTTGAATTCTCGAAACCTTTCCCGTTTTCCTTCAAAAATTCAACAATGTTCCAATGTTCTGGAATTGAATCAAAGACAGTTTTAACCGGGAAAAAAAAAGTAATTGGCACGTAAAATATCTAAAATAAACGGCAATCGAACTGGTACAAACAAAAGCAATTTTTGCTCATTCGTTTGGCATCTACATCAACATCGTCGGTGATCAGTATTTTGCATACGGTCGATTTCCTTACAATATAACGGAATTTCATGGCCACAAAAGTTTAAAAACGCTAACGTCGACTACCAGTGTTACATATCTCTTTAATCGACCCACAATTAAAAAAAGCCGGCCAACTATCGTAAAGCGGTATGTTATCCAGTCTCCACCAGACTACGGGGGGGGGAGGGCCAGGCTGCTCTGGTCTGACGAATCGCGGGTCCAGAGGTTTCGATCACGTGGCCGGACTTCCGTGCGGCGAAGATTCGGTGAACCATTCCATCTGAAATGTACCAAACCGACGATCAAAGATGAGGGCGGGTCCCTCAAGGTATGGGATTGCTTCTTCCGAAAAGGGAGCGGTCATACTAATCGAATCCAGGGAATAGTGGATCGGTTTGTTCACCTAGATATTTTGACCAATATACTAGAACCAAATTTTAAAGACATCCTCTCTCTCTCTCTCTCCTCTCTCTCTCTCCTCTCTCTCTCTCTCTCTCTCTCTCTCTCTCTCTCTCTCTCTCTCGCTCTCTCTCTCTCTCTCATCTGGATTATCCAACATGATAACGATCCGAAACATCCGATCGCCACCATCGAGCAGGATATCACTGATAACGAACTCCCAGTTTCGAGGTGACCGGGTCAGAACCCGGAATCCAATAGAAAAACTATGGAATAACATAAACAAAGATATTAAGATGGAAAAAGCTAAAAAAAAAAAAAGGAAGTATGAACCAATTGTTACAAATTATTCGGTCAACCCGAGCCGATATTTGCATAAACCGCGGTGTATTTGTTTTGCAGACGCCATGCATAAGCGCTGTCAGGCTCTAATCGGTGTACATGGGTGTACGACCAGATACTAATACTCCCTTGATCCGTTTATCTCGTTCAATGTCTAAATATTGATTTTCGCGACAAAAATTTCGAATACATCTAATTCGTTCTTAAACGTTTCGTCCGCCACCTTATGAATATCGTTTGTCGGTTGGCCGCTTCACGTCATAGTGAACCAGCGACACCCGCTACTGTTGCCGTTCGACCGACGACCTTCGCCTTTTCAGGAGGAACCTCGGGAGAGAGAGAGAGAGAGAGAGAGAGAGAGAGAGAGAGAGAGAGAGAGAGAGAGAGAGACAAACAAACCCCCCCCGGGTTCGCGCGGACTAAGACTGGAGCTACAGCGCGCAATTAATAATAGCGGGGAGGATTCACGATCGAGAGACCGGTCGTCGATGGCTGTCAACCTCTTCTCTTCTTCTTCTTCTTCTTCAACGCGCTCGTCGCCGCCAGACCTCTCCGCTCGCGCTTGTTGGCGCCCGGAGGCTTTCAGAACCTCCCGGTTTTCATCCGTACCGAGAAAACGGAGAAGGAATTACCGCGCCAAATAAGCGTTAATGGCCGGCTTCAACGTAAGTGGACCACCACCAGCTTCTTTTTTTTATTATTATTTAAAGGGCAGAGTACCGGCTCTTCGTGACCGAGGTGTTTTTTTTGGGGGGGGGAGAGGAGGGAGCTTCCACCCACGGGTCGGCACCGGAAGGGATCTCGTACGCAAGTCACAGAGCTCTACGAGACTTCCCCCGTTCGTCAACATTGTTAATCGAAGCGTGGTCGGACCGTCTTGGTGCCTTCGAGCCCTTATTCGCTCCCTCCACGCACCCATCTACCCCCCCCTTGTCTGTTCGCACTCTGAACTGCTTCAAATGGCAGTCAACTAAACATAATTTAAAATTTGAAAAAAGAAATAATAACAATAATTTTTTTTGAAGGATAACAATGATCATCAGAACACGGGGACCCGTGCAACAGTAAAAGGGCCACACCTTTATTTTTGTCGGATTGAGGGGTGTGCCCCATTTTCAGCAGCACCGCGTTTGTGACGTGATGGCGTCACGTGACAAACAGAATTGCTCACATCAGATCTGCTTCCCAAACTCCAATGTCACGGTTTTCAACGACGATCAGTTTTTTCGCGGCTAAGTTCTGGAAGAACAATAGAAAGGTTTGCAGGAAAAGGTAGAATACTTCCAAGTACCTTGCTGAAGGACGCTTTCTTTTGCCAATGAAGGGCGGCCACCTGCCGCAGTCGACGATACTTAGATCGTAGAATCAAATGACTTTTTTCAAAGCAACAACCGAAAACATCTCGACAAATATGGATCCAGTTTATCGCCGAGGTCAATGCGTCCTGATGAAATATTTACTTCTATCACCAGTAATTTAGCGGTTTCGAAAAAGTAAACATTAACATCAGTCGGTCTCCAAAATAAGAATCAGCTGAAGGAATCTGGAGAAAGCTGGTGCGTGTGGAGCGCCAGAGCGCGTTCTGTGCACGGGTAATTGAGAAACCAATCCCACAATACAACGCCAAGAAAAGTTAACAGAGAACACAGCGCCAGCAGGGTTCCGGCCATGCCATCGCTAAGATCAACGCCTGTCAACAAGAATAACATCAAAGGTAGACGGAGGGAGATCGTGTCTCCATCCATTTACAAATAAAAGATTTTAAAAACAAAAATTAAAATAAAAACAGAACCCCCCTTTATCCTCCCACTCCGGTTGGATTTAATAAAAATAAAAAATGGCCTACGCTTCCTTTACCCCTTATAGCGTCTTAAGGACACATAGAGAGAAAACTCTGTTCTAGAGGGTCCAGCCTAGATAAACCTACCTCTCCTGAGCGTATTAGATTACGAAGGATTTGGGTAGCCCGCTGCTCTCGCTAGGATGAGGTACACTAACACTAAAAAAATATAATACAGGTCGAAATAAGGCCTCACTTATAAACAGCTGAGGCGGCCGGTCGTGGAACCGACCCAGCTCCCACCACACATTCGCAACTTCACACACAGGCCCCAAAAATTGCACCACACCCCCCAAAAAAGATCGAGACAAACGCGAGCCGTTCGCAAGATCCAAAATTAGAGACAAGTATCGCAACATAACATTGTCGCGCTCCAACCCTGATGATGGCCACAGAAGGAAACTACCGAAACGAAGGCTTGTCGGTTATTACCGACAAAGTGAAGTGGAATAACCCTGAACTAATCCACTTTCGGCCAATAAAAGTCGCGTTCGGACTGTGAAGCCTGTCACTGTGGCTACACGGCTTTAAATAGCCGGCTGACATCCTGGAAGTTACCGTTATTGTTTCAAAAAGTAGTTAACCAAAATAATGCATTCAGTTTGCTAATCCGATTCGGCCGGAAGACGGAGAGCAAAAAGGGGGTGGGGGGATAGAGAAAGAAAAGAAATAATAAAATGGTAATGACTTCGAGAAAATTGGTTGGTAAGAAGAATACGGAAGTATAATCAGCTCAACCGAGTTATAGAAATCGAAAGTAAATTTACAATATTCGAAGGAAATTGTGCAGCACCGGTTTTTCTTTAAATCAATTTGGCGAAATGCTGAGATATTCTGGTGATTTTTCCAAAATCGGTTTCTAATAATAATAAAATTATAAAAAAAAAGTGGAGCCGTCAGAATTTTTACTGAAGGAACTCTTGCGAAATAAGCAGCGCTTCTTCAGATGCTCAATCTCCAAGAATTATCACGTGGGCAGTGTTTGATATATCAGCCGGTTTTTCGACTGTCAACTCTTAGCCGAATTCTGTTAGAACGTAGCATTGTTTAAGCTTCCGATTGCCAGATTGTGGGAATTATTTTACTAATCATTACCGAAGTAAACTTGCTTTAGGTTTTATTCAACCTGCTCCTGCCACCCCTTTGGATGGATCGATAGATCAAGGTGTCGTAGCAGGTTAATGACCGCTCAGTGTAATCATCTGGTAAAACGCCTGGGTTGATAATCGGAAAGGCAGCTGCAGTAAACGACACCTTTAAATACTCGTCTTCCGTGCTTCTGATCCCCCCACTCTACCCATTCTGCGCACCGGCTCGACTCTGTTGGTCTCTTTCGCGTACTCCGGTTTCCTTCAATAAGAAGAGCTCTAAAAGGTTCTTTCCTCGTTGAAGTCGGGAACGCGGTTCGACCTGGCTGTGTGTTCGGGCACTGGCGCCTAGAATACGATGCCACTCACCTCTAAAAACAATACAAAGGTTTACCTTACAATTGGTCAGTTCTTCGCGTGCGAAGGAACACCAACAGAACCTCTGATGTTATCGGCAGTGTGTTTGCTAAATTGCCCTTTTCATCAAATGAACACGAAAAAGATGTTTATTTTAGCGTACGCCCACGCGCGCGCGCACACACACACACACACACACACTTGGGAAAGCAGCATCAAACTAATTCAAACTTAAACATCACTGGTGGTTACGACACGTGAGATCCAGGCTTGCAATACTTGTGGAAATTTTTACACTAGACAAAAACGCGTCTGTAATATGTCAGCAAATGCCATGCTAAATCCAAAATAAACTCTATTAAACAGCATGTACGGCCGTATCAGTACTTGTCATATAAAGATGACTTATTTTCCGTTACCGATTCAGCAAATACAAAATTTTGTAACTATGTCTGACTTCATTTTAATTTAAGATATATATATATATTTTAAATTCTAATTTATTGTATTCACTATCAGTTCTTCTATAATGTCACTAGCTTGGCGCAGACTGCTCGCTGTGACTCGTCCCCCTCCCTCACACATCCAATCTTTTCCCAAAAAAATGTCGGTATTTTCTCTTCAAGAAGTCTAACCTGCGCGCTGGTATTTAGCACGCCCCTGACCAGCATCCGTGGCAAGCAGCACGACGTTGGGCTGGTCGGTCACTGCTGTCTCCCTGTTACTCCCCAAGACGGGTCTGCGAGTGCGTTCCGATCACAAACCGTTGCTCTCAGCGGACTGAAGTTCCTGCTAATTGATAACCACGCGCGTGGAGCTGCTCTCGCGAGAACAATTCATGACCCTTGCTCCCTCGTTTCCAGCCCTTCACATTTGTGCTTCTGGAAAATCCTTCATTAAGAACGTTGACGCAGGAGTTGGTCTTACAACAGGAACATACCAGGTTCTCGGCTTTCAACTTTAAAAGATTCGATGTATTTAAATCCGTCTACTGAAGCAGCAATGGAATATCAGATGTCTGGCCATTTATTTTTAAAAAGTCTGAATACAGTAAGATTTATCGGCTAGCATCTAATTAATTACACGTTTAATCTACTTTAAAACTTCGTTTTGAGCTTCCGTAGTCAGACTAGATAACGGTGGTCTTAACTGTGGACTCATCTAAGAAAAAGGGAAAAAAAAATTTTGATAAAAACTAATTTGCGTATACATCTGTCAAAAGTCCTGCGCCAGTACACGTGTAAAACAGTCATTAATTAATTAATTAACTATAAATGAAGTATGAGGTGTTTCATTTGCGTGTCTGCAATTATGGCCGTCATTGTATATGATGGTAATTTCCTGCTTTCAAACACCTAATCGAATGTTTAGCATATCATGTGTTAGTTACGAACGAATAATTTGCTTGTTTGTCAGAGGTTCAGAACATGGTATATACTCAATAACAAAAGAAACGCAACCAATGGTCCAGTTTAACAATAAGCCAGAAACAATTTGTGAAACGGTAGAAAGTAACCAGGGAATATCAAGATGCCTTTTTGTTCGTTTCCACTTTCTCATTTATATTTTGCTCATCTGGTTTCCTACAGAGGAGCAGTAACCTGAAGAATGAGTTCGAACCCTGTATCTAAACCACGTCATCATTCGCAGATCTTCTCTCTCCTCCTTTTTTTTTTCTTTTTTCCGTATCTCACATCATTTCCTGTTGCACCGGCTGAATTCACCGGTGTAGCATCGTTCCCCGGCCTTGATGGACGCATTCCGTTTAATCAAGTTACGGACATCGGTTGTGGAAAAGAGAAAGGGTCCCTTAACACCGAAAAGAGAAGGAAGACAGCAGAAAGCAACCCACGCTTTTGATCAGTGACCTTGACCCGGTAGGGTGGGAACTGAGAGCATTTTGAAACTTCGACGATTAGAGCCGTTCGATTCCACGATGGGTGAGAGTCGTGAAAGGCAGCTGCCCAGAATGTTATTCTAATACGAAATATAAGCTAATACAACTTCTAATCCCGCTAATCATCCTGCACCCTTCTAACATAGATATACACAACGTGAGGAAGGCTGTAAAGCTTCATGTTCATTTCCAGAGTTCTTTCGTGGTCCAGTACTGTATGGCCTTATGGCGCAAATATAAACTCTTATGAATAATGTCTTAGAATTCGGATGAAATCCGTTAATATTTTAGCAATAAACTATTCCAGAGTTATGTTTTTCATAGTTTAAAGATCACTCGAGTAAATTCAATTTCAATGACATTTACTGTACAATTTATCCCGTCGGGAACATATTCCTCATTTTTTTTATCGAAATTATAATTCCAAGCCTCTAGGAGGCCAAATGTTGTTGAATTCCATAAAATTTTAAAAATAAAAAAAACAGTTCCTTTGTTCATAAATGTACACAAATTCATTTGCTCTTTGCTTCTTAAGTAAGGAAACAATTCTGAATATATCTTAACTTAAAAAGAATACACACACATACATTCATACATACACGCACATACATACACATTTATACACAAACATACATTCATACATACACACATACATTCATACACACATACACATACATACATTCATTACACACACACATACATCATTCATACACACACTTATAACACAAACATACATTCATACATACACACACACATACATTCATACACACATACACATACATACATTCATACACACACACACATACATACATTCATACACACACTTATACACAAACAACATTCATACATACACCACATACATACATTCATACATACAAACATACACACACATACATCATACACACACACATACATTCATACATTCACACATACATACACACACTTATACACACATACATTCATACATACAAACATAACACCACATACATTCATACACAACATACACACACACACATACATACACACACTTATACACAAACATATACGCACATTGTTGAATTTCTAATTTAATCAAAATTGTTCTTTTTAAAAACAAAGTAAACGAATTTGTTTTATATATAATGCAGAATGACAAAAAGGAAAAATGTCATAAATGAATGTGTACTTTAAGGTGTCGTTCTATGACATGGTCTAATTACATTTCTGGCTATAAGCCGAGATTTGCTAAAAGTAAACGGACATCCTCTCGAACCCAGCCGCGCCAGGAGGAGGAGGAGGAGGAGGAAAGGCTGGACGAGGCCTCCTCGGTCAGCAGAGTCGTCCATGCCACGAACAGGAGCTTTTTACGAAAGCCGGTGGACGGTGAAGGAGGCGCATAGCCTGGCGTCGAAACGTTGGTAAAATAAGCAGCAGACGAAAAAAAAGAAAAAAACAAACCTCAGGATATTCGCTGTTCCCCTGACTATTCCACGGAAGCCCCGAGTAGTGCCGAGGAGCGCGGCGGTAACCGGGACAACTATATTCACGGGTGTCGGAGCACACGCAGGTGCGCGGTACATCAAAAGAGCTGCAAGAAGCAAACCCGGGGGGGGGGGTTCCAAGCGAGGTCGCGCCGTCCACCACAGGAAGTTTCGATGAACCACATCCGCAAACCACGGGGAAAAGTTGACGGTTTGCCTGTCATTGTGCGCGATTCACTGGATTGAAGAGAAAACAAATCTGACAGCGACGTGATCAGTGTTCGTGCGTCGCTTCGGTGGGCTGTGGTCAGGGAATCAAATGGAATTTGGTCTTGGAGAAATCTCCTCCTGGCAGTAAAGAGCTGGCCGGACAGCCTCCTTCTTTCCCAGGTGGATCAGAATACCATGCCCCACCATATCGGAAGACGAACGCGGTTACTTTCTAACTGGAAATATCAGGCCGTTATAAAAGTTCTGTCGGCCTTAGTACTATGGTAATTTAGGGTTCATGTTTTTGCCTGCTTGTGAAGGTGTATGTAGATAAGTTATATATCCTTTTGTAGCCTGTGCTTTGGCATACATTATACAAAACCTACCCTTTTAAAAATCATAAGATGGATATTTGTTTCAGGGTTCTGAGTGAAGCGTGGATTGAACAGCTTTTCGTGCCATTTCGCTTCACGAGTTCAAACCGGGCCACAGAGCGAGCGAGACAACTCGTAACATTAAGCCAGCATGGGGCGAGGACAGAGCAAATGAACGCACAGTACAGCGATGGTTTGCAAAGTTTCGACCAGGAGATGTGAGCGTCGAGGATGAGGAACGTAGCGGACGTCCTTCCAGCTGTGATGACGACCGTCTGAAAGCCTCACTTGAAGCCAATCCAAGAAAAACAGTACCAGAAATTGCTGGAGAGCTTGACGTAAGCACTGAAACTGTTTCCTGGCATCTTGACGCGATTGGAAAGGTGAAGAAGGCTGACAAGTGGGTGCCTCACGAATTGAATAAATAACAATGAAATCGTCGATTGTAGATCTGCTCTTCGCTTGTCATAAGAAACAAAAGCGACCCATTTCTTGACCGAATCATTACGTGATGAAAAATGGATCCTTTACGACAATCACAAACGATCAGCACAGTGTCTCTACAGGGACAAGGCGCTTAACCACATTCCAAAACCCAGCCTCCACCCAATGAACGTCACGGTCACTGTCTGGTGGACTGCAGCTGGTGTCATCCACTATAACTTCTTACAACCTGGCGAAATCATCACAGCTGAAAGGTACTGTCGTGAATTAAATATTGTTCCTCAGAAACTTTCCCAATGACAGCCGACACTGGTGAATCGAAGAGGCCCAATCCTGCTCCATGACAATGCTCGTCCTCATGTTGAAGTGACTTCAGAAACTGAACACTTTGGGGCACCAAGTTCTCCCTCACTGAGCCTGTTCACCAGACCTTTCTCCCACAGACTACCACCTTTTCAAACACCTCGACAGCTTCCTCCGTATGAATCCTCCTCCAACAAAGCAGCGAATGAAACTGCCCTCCAACAGTTTACCGACTCAAGAAATCAAGATTTTTTTTCAAAATGGTAAAAATGCGTCTGTAACTCGTTGGCAGAAGTGTATTGATTGTAATGGAACTTACTTTGATTAATAAACTTAACGTTCAGCAACGACATGAAGTCTCATTGTTGCGGTAAAAAAACCGACAAAAGTTTTGTAACAACCTGATAATAGCAGAAGTTAATAAAGCGATTTAGATGCTGACTGTGTTGATGTTGCTGTTTCAAATTTTATATTTTTAAAAACACTTTAATTTAAATTTAATTGTTTGAAGTTCTCTGCAGTTATCTGTTTTTTATTTAACCCGTTTGATGCTTCATTAAATTTCTGGTTGGAAAGTTTCAAATTACTCCATCATAAAATGAGATTAGGAATTTGATCGGAGAAGCTGCGGGGTTTCAGAGACGTGAGGATATTCCCACTTATCGCAAGAGAGGAAAAGATTTTTTTTGAAGCCGTGGGGTAAATCTGTTTCTAGCATCAAATGGCTATAAATGTCAAAACGGGAGATATCGGCTTTCAGTATCGTGAGGATTAAAGTGTAGCTTTTCATAAAATAATTATAAAGCTTTAATAAAATTACTGTCGATATTTTATCACATTAATAAAATATCTAGGCATTATTCGTTTTTACTTAGAATGTAATGACATCAAGAAACGCTACACATATACTCTATACTGATTATCTAAAAACTATTGTTTTTATGAACACTTTTAAAAATATTTATAGAACCTACAAAAGCAATCAAAGAGTGGGATACAATTAAGAAGGCAATTAACTGGTCATTATAATATACTTGTGTAGTGAGCTGAAATCTCGATTACATTGGAATTCATATTATAATTTCACAAAATGAGTTTTAAAAGTTTGCGCTGGGACCGATGTACCTATGTGTTTTCTTACTTTGACTTGGGGGGGATACAAGAAGTGACCACGCATAGAATGGCATCTAATTTATCCTTCTGTCTTTTCTTTTACTGACAACTACCAATCAATTCAGCGGCTGGCATCTCAAAAAAATGTTGGTTTTTCCTGTTTGCAACCTAACTGTTTTAATAGATGGCCGCATTCCAATACAACGAAGTTATTATTATTATTTATTTTTTACTGGATCTGACGTCCTGATCTACCGATCCACCAACAAGTTATTCACCAAAGGACGCCGAGAGATTTAGGGCCATTCGGACCCGTGCAGATCTCGGTGGTAGTGGCAAATATCCAAACGAGAACATTTACTGGCTTCCTCGCAGTCCGTGACCATTTCCGCCTCCCTCCCTCCCCACCCTCCCAGGCCGGTAGCTTCTTTGACGCCAGCCCTCGCGCGAATGAAGACAATCCACCGATCGACTGAGCGGAGGGAGGGGGACGGGCGGCTAAACCACGGACAAGCTGACGTGTACGGCAGACCCTCAAACTTCAGAACATTCCTGAGACACTACCGCCGTTTCCCGTTCTGAGAGCCGTCTTACTTGGAGCGGCACCGCGTGAGACTCACCGACTAAAAGCTTTTCTTGAAACGGACTTCCCGTGAATTCTCGTTCCGCTCCCAGCACCAGAACCGCGTTCTCGCTTGGTTAAGTCGTTTTCAATGACACTCGGCGCATTAAAAGAAAATCTAAAATTGCAACTCAAGGGTCCAGCTTAAAGCTACACCTATTTGAGGGCACCGACAGCTGTTATCCAAATATACGGCGCTGTTGAGAATATTCAAAGGTCAAGATTCGTGATAGATACGCATCTACAAACAGCGTCTGTTAACCAATCTTCGAGTCATCATCAACATCTCTTCATGTGTACATAAGTAAGCCTGCTTCCTTACAGCACACACACACACATGGTGCAATCAGATTGAAATACATTATAGGATCTTAAGTATTAGTTTTTCAAATATAAATAGACACTAGGTTATCTATGAACCTAAGATCATTATATGATGTATTCTGCAAAGAAGTATTTGTATCAAATAGAATTCCTTTAATGTCAGGTTAATTGCGCAAAACGGTATACATATTTAAAAGCACCGTGCATAATGAGCGTGATTTAGAATTTTGATACCCAATCACACAACAGTTATATGTCATAATTTATTTTATTAAAATTCGCATCTCTGGGTAAAGAAGTCTATTTATATTATATTCCAAACATTTTTAAAAAAAATAATTTTATTTCCATTTAAATAACATGTTAATAAAGAGATAACGTCTGATAAAATAATAACCAAATGTTTTGAAAACAGATTAAAAAAATTTTTTTTAAAAAATTTATGAGAACGATTTTATACAGGTTAATGGAAAACCTAAAACAAAAACGGTTTATGGATGCAACTGATAGAATTTTAGAAAACAGTCTCTCCATGCTTTTTTATTGTATAGTGTAGCTACTAGTGAATTGACAAAAGATTTTTTTAATAACGAATTAGATAAAAAGACCGCATCAGATTTAGATTTTGAGTATTGTGAAGAAGCATTCAACATTCAGACATTAGAAGAATACAACAATATCTACCTTAAATCTGATGCCTTACTTTTAGCTGATGTATTTGACAATTTTGGAATCGCACGTCAAATGGTTTATGAACTGGATTCATGTCGATGCTTTACGGTCCGTTTTCCAGCTTGAAATGCTTGTTTAAAAACGACAAAGATTAAAATGGATATCTTAACAGATTATATGATCCGTTATTATTGATAGAATAAGGGAGAGCGGACTTCAGCGAACAACCTCTATGCAAATATAGGCAAAGATGATATAAAAACATCCGAACTATCTAACACAGTTGTGATTGATATGGAAAATACATAAGATCTCAGTCCTGGAGATGTTATAAAAGTAGATAATTAAGACTGTACAGCCATAACTATAAGTTATGACCCAACTAAAGAAAAATCATACATTATTTACTTATATGGAAATAATCTCTGTGTGTGTCAGCCATTCCCGAAGAATCGATTTAAGCGTTTAGAACCTCAAAATTTACATTATTATAAAAATACAGTTATGAGGATTAAACCTGATTCACAAACGAGTCTGATATATGAAGTATGTTAAGGATACCCCAAAGAACTATGTAACCATCATAAAGACTATGAGAATCTTATCCAGAATACTGGGTGGTTTGTTTTTATTACCGAAATAAAATAATAGAAAATAAATTCGGACTTTAACTTATTATTAAAAATTGTTAAATACTCTTTATAATAATTAAAAAAAACCACATTGTACGTTATAGAAATCTTTGACTTTATTCGTCTCTAAGAATAAAGGTAAAGATCAATAAAGCTATTATTTTTAATCAATCTGCCTCGCTAAAACCCTATATTGAGTTAAATACAGATATAAGAACTAAATCTACGAATGATTTTGTAAAAGACTTTTATAAGTTAATGAATAACTTTGTTTATGGTAAAGTAATAGGAGATTTAGTTGGACGAACTTGCATAACCCAAGAGGAACTTTCAAGAGCACGTTAACAAAAATACTCGGTACTTCACCAAACGTTTTATTGGCGGAAAACCTACTTCTCTTAAATATATTTAAAAAAGTAAAATTATAAACTTTAACAGACCATTTTTTACTTAATAATGCACGTGAAAAGTTAGATCCTCAAAATGCTTGTGAAATAATAGACGAGGAAACTAAAAACCGAAGCTTGAAGACGCAAATAAAATTCCTCATCCGAAAGAGACTTATTTAAAATTTAAAAGAAAACTTTTTTTTTAAATAATTAATGACCTTATGTGTGACAGATATCAAACAGACCTTGAATTATTTTATACCATAGGTAGGTAAGATGTTATTGATACCTTTCATATCTCCAAGAACTACGACAAACATCTCAGGAAAAAAAAATCATCAGAAGTAAATCAAATGTTGTTATCCTCTTTGCACTACCTAAAAATGATCTCCGATATATTTTAGGTGACTTTGTTTGTAAAGATATGATTTCTAATGAAATTATATTTTTTACAGACGAGTTTTCGGCGGGTTAAGGGTTATAGACAAATTATCTGGTAAATGTAATGAACGAACGACATCGTTTAAAGTTTGATGAATTTTACTACCCGACTAACAATTCTGTAAACAGCACTTAAAATCTAACAGGAATTCAAATGGATTATATCTGCCACAGAAGTAATTTCCAAAAAGCCTAATATTGATTATGACTATAGAATCGACACCACTCCTAATTTATGGGAACGTTTAGCTGAAACAAGACAAGACGAAAGTATTCTTACTGAAGAGAAGATTATAAATTGTGTTGCAATTATAATACCCAGTTAGTTCAGCTATTAATCACAACAGTGACGATGCGCAAGTTAAATAATGTCGAAGTACAAATGACATATGGAGTAAATACTATATTGATCCTGAGCTAAAATGTAAAGGAATTATTAAAAGCCTAATAAAAATGCATGCATACTAAGATAGTTTAGATTACAGAGTATTTGACAACCATATATTGATGAAGATACAGGAGTAGTTTTCATCCTGAGATCCAAATCAGTTAAGTGAAAAATTCAGTTTACTTTTAGCATCTAAAGAAGCTGAAAATAATAATATGTTTAAAGAAATAATTTCAATTGATGATGAGCTGTTTAAATTAAATTTAATACAGAAAACTAATTTTTTTTAAACTGTGCAAATTGTTGGAAAACTATTACATAAAATAGCAGAAAGCACTGAGCATTTAGTGAAACCTAAAGATTCTCAATTTTGTTTCATTATAAAAAAAACTACAAATTGTAAAACTGATTTTTATCTAACACTAAATTTAGATTATGCAGAACAATTGAAATCATTCTGAATAATCTTGAAACGTATTACTCTTTATCCATTGTTAATAACACAAATAATATTTTTAATTATAACATGTTAGTAATTGACCCACTGGAACCGAAATAGCATTAGATACAAGTTTGCATGAACTGACAAATTAACAACAAACTTCAAAGACAGATGAAATATGACAATCATTGGGATTTAAAAAAAAAAAGAATCTTATATTACGATTAAAGATAAAATCTATTATTTATTTAATTTTAACTATAAAGTCAGTACACTGTAGAGAATAGTTTACAACTATATTAAGCTATAACTCTAAGATGTTATCTTCTGGTTATAATGAAAGTGATAATCTAGTTAATATTTTATTAATTGATTACATCCTTGTAAATTTTGATTTAATAAAAAGGTTAATAAGGTAAAAGCTGTTTCAGATAATATTGGAATTATCGCTAGAGTTTAAGAAAAGCATATGATTCTTTAAAAAGTAAACTCAAAAAATAAATGATAATCCTGATAATTCTAACATTCAAAATTCTAGCAATTCCCAAACTTAAATCTCCTATTTAAGATATAACTGCTTTAATTGATAGATTGAGAATTTAAAGCTTAATGAAATTTTTGGAAAAAAAATATATAAAATTTAAAGCAAATAAAAATGTGGAAAAGATTTTTTTTTAAAAAAAGAAGCTGATGCCACTGTATAGGCCATCTGGGTTGATTATCAATTTTTGTACACTACACAGATTGCATTGACATAACAGAAGATTTAATTATTAATAAAACGATTAAAATGAGTTTTATGGGAATGAATCTAGAACTGGAATCAATTTAAATAAATCTGGTGCAGAAACTGATATTACAATTCAAAACAAAAATATGCTTTTGTTGCCATACAAAGCCGGAGTACGGCTTGAAGGAAATTTTCTAAAAGCTGATAATATGAATTATGCTGATGCTGATAGTATAAGTTTAAAAAATAGCGACATTTTAAAGTACATTTACGCAGTAAGCAAATTAAAACTACACTTTCTCTGGGTCAAGCAAGAGTTATGAAAATATTGGTAACTTATCCAGGTGATTTCAATAAGACTCAGGGATTGGATCAATTTTGATATAAAATAGGAATGAAGTAGATGCAGATTTTAAAGAAGACATGGTTACATAATAAAAAAAGTGAACGGTAACTTTACTTTCTGTATCCTTCTAACTCACTTTTTTGGGTTTTTGTTAAAAAAAAAAGATGTATGGAAGAAAGAACCACATTTCTTTTAATATAAAGAAGAGAAATAATGATGCAACTTTTATAGCAAACAGGGTTGCGGTTTGAGCCGCCTGTGGAGTTGTCTGACGAAACGAAAGATAGTTTGCTAAGATGCTTGAAACTACAGTGACATCTAATATTGGCTGTGATTCTATCGCAGTTCCGTTAGTAGATGTCAACAAGAAAACGAAAGCTTGGGATATATTGTGCTAGGAGTTCAAACCGGTGAATCAATAACCATAAATCAAACCTTTTTAAAAATATTTAATGGCTGTTTAATTACTTACGTTCATGTTTTTTTAAATAGTGCTAAATGTCTCGCACTTGATCTAAATGCAGTTTTTTTTTGAAGAAATAACTTAAACAAAATGTATAATGGTAGACTTTTAACATAAGTTATATGGAACAGCTGATATGGTTTCCGGTAATCAAGTTACACCCATTTGAATTTTAAAAGCTTTACTTTTGTAAAATGTTTGTTAAATAAATGAAACAATATATTGCTTGTGGGCTTCTTTTAATTGAATATCAAAAGCTAAAATTAATGAGATCCCGCATCAGGTATATAGAGGATTAATAAAGATCAATTTTAACGGCGATTTTCCGTTTCTTATTACAAGGAGGCAGAAGGATAAAGGCTTTGATTTAAAACTTAGCATGACACAAATTAAACACATCAGGAAGCAGCAAAAATCTGTATATTTCTTGAAGTTCATAATTATCAAAATAAATAACAAAGCAGTATTTTACGCTGCACAATTATTAAAACAATTAAGTACATTAGTTTTGTATTACTGACAGAAAAGCATTTCGGTAATTTATATATTTAAAGATAGTTTTTTGTATTATTAATAATGAAGTATTACTTTGGCAGTCCAGTTAAGCTAAATAGAAACTTAAGAACAAAAACAGTTGAAATATGGTTAAGTTTAATTTTATTCTATATTTTAAACTGTGATTACAGATTATTCGCCTGGTTCTCGAGACGTTATCGCCCTCGATAAATCCGACTTCAGAGGAAGAAATTACAGCGCCGATTATAAATAACACCTGATACCAATCAGGTGATAGCGAGCGACATATGAGTTGTTTTACGAGAAAATCACGGCGGGACAACGCCCCCTTCTCTCTCTCTCTGGCTTTCTTTATACGATCAAGACGGCTCCTTTAAAATTCAAGACCTGCAAAGACTCCGGTGAAACTGAGCCTTTTTATTAGGAGGAAACGCTTGTCGTGGTCAGGGTTAGGAGAATCTGAATGCGAATGGTTCAATTTCATCTTAGTATTTCGTTTTCTCGCTCTAACCAATTAATCAGACCGAGTTTGCTTGAAGTCGTCGTCTCTCTTCCTATGGTTATTTATACCTGTCTGAAACACAGTTCGCAAAACACCCGGAAATAGAGAAAAGAAAGACTATTCAGTAATCCTAAAATGGCGCCAAACTGAGAAAATTAGCTAGGATTTACGATTCTAATCTATCTCCAAGCGATAACGTAGCCTAAACGATTTTCTTTATTACCGATAGTTTAGTTTACATCTCCACTTCTTGTGGTTTTGTTTCAACGGTATAAATAATAATGACAAACTATCAAATGCGTATAAGAAAACAACTAATCAACCATTCTCAAATTAATACATCGGAGACCGCCATTTTTTCTTTTGGCTCTTTAAATGAGAGTAGAAAAAATTGCTGACGTCATAACCCAGGTAAACGTCAAATAGGTCGCCTTCTTGAAGTTATTCCGAATAACAGACGTCATATAGGTCACCTTCTTGGACATTTATGCCATATAACCACGACGCCTGTATATATATATATTCTCGGTTTTAATCTCTTATTGGATTTCTTGACGCTGAATATTTTTAAAAATTAAATTGTTTAACTTCTCGAAAAAGCAAATTTTCAAGAAAACAAAAAAAATGGCACCAAGTAACTAATTTCAATCGCCACAAAACGAAACGAGTACTGGTAAACGTGTTTGATTTTTAAACTATACACCAACTAAAACAAATAGATTTGCTGAGACCGACTCATTCTTTTAGATTTTCTTTTCATTGGTGGGAAATCGAGGGAGAAGATGGCGCGGTGGAGAGAAACTGCTGTAACGGTTTATAATGGAAGTACAGTTACTTTCTAATTGCAGTATGTTATGCAAAAAGCGTGGAGCAGCCTACAGGTTCGAACACGATTACAACCATTGCACTTAATGCAATTTATTGACGCTTTCTTTAATCCCACAAGCCACCAATGATTTCAGTTAAGAGGATGTCCCGATGCAACTCTCAAAAATTAGACTTTAAGATCATTGGTTCGCGCTGAGTAAAGGCGCATATACTCTTTTACACCTTAGGACTTTTAGTAAGGAAACAAACGAATAAAAAATGTTTTAATGAATCTATTCGCGACGCCCTGTAAAGAGGGTATCTCGTCTTCAGCGCTGTTGCGTGCAAGACGTTCAGAAGTGAACACTGTAATCTAACCTGGCATTACGTGATGCTGCTATTGGAATATTTACATTTAAGAAAAGAAATTCAAAGAAAATACGTTATTATCATTATTGCGGAAATTCACCAGTCACGTTTATGTTATGGTTGTTTAAAGGAAGAATTTCGCTGCAAAGATCACTTCGTAATTATATTACTGTTCATACAAAGCAAGCAAAATGGCATTTTTTGCACAAAGCCACAGCAGTTACGTCCCTTTAACGGGAGACTTTTATTGTTTAGACGGCACGAATTTGTGAACGAGGGATTATTCTTTTTTAAGCATCGCTCGATAAGATAAGGATCCACTATCTACTGTCAATATACTGCGGAATAAGGGATAAGGCATCATTTCTTCTTTTGGTAGACAATTCAGATTGGTCAGGCAGCATAAAGGAAACTCTTTCTCTCTCTTATTTCCTTCTTCAAGATTTATCCTTAGTGGTCCTTCGGCCTCAAGGAAAAACTTTAAGGGATTTTCTGCAAGGCCTTGCGAACTTTCATTTGAGGCCCCTTTTAAATTTCTGGCTAAGCCAGTAGTTCATTTAATGAGTTTCTGTATTCAAAAAAAAAATTTTTTTTTAAAGATTTTCACGGTTATAAGTTAGTTTAGAAACCTTGCAGATGCTTCTTTGAACGAAGTAATAGAATCATGATGCTTAGTACCACCCGATAATACTCTTCTGGCGATTCACCTGCCTGGAGAAAACAGGAAAACCGTTTCATTTGAAATGAACCAAATTGGCAACCTTTTAAACTCGTTATGTCGATAAACGACGAAAAGTCCGCTAATACAGAGGACTTAATTAGTCGGTTTTTAAAATGAAAAACTATTTTCGGAGTAACTTTCCTCTTGATGCCGTTCATTTTCTGGAGAATTTAAGTCAGGATAGACTTTCGACACGTGCACATTTGATGTCATAGCTCTCCTGTCAAGAAGACCAGAAACAACTTCGTGCGCGTCAATCTTGGGCGTAATAATGTGTAGCACTCAGGTTATGCGTTATAATTACGGAAGATGCTGTCTTGTGTCGTCTGTACGACCGCTGGCGACGTTACCCTTTTCTTTTTTTCTGTTCCCCCTATAAGGAGATCAGAATCTGGTTGGTCTCCAAAGTATCAATACGAAAATATTTATTTCTTATGCGTATTTGACCATTTGCAATTTTTGATTTCAGGGTTGATCCATCATCACAAATAGCATCAAATTATGTTGAAACTCTGCGGAGCAAATTCTTGTAAAAATAACAAAGTACATTAAGCATGATTACCCCAGTGTTTCGACTTGCTTGGTCGACGTTTATCCAATCCTAACCCTGACGCCATTAATTGGTAGAAGCTAGAAGTTCTCAGAGACAAATCGCATTGTTGCCGTTCGAGTTCAAGACTCTCTCGGTAAACTTGGGCAAAATAAACTTCCTTGAGCGTAAGAGAGGTGATGGGAAGGAAGGGAATAATAACAGAAAGAAATTAAAGTATTCATTGAATGACAACTACTTCAAATCTGTTTCGGAGATCTGGATACTACCGGAAACTGTAGGAGATTGCGTCCCCCACGCCCTTATAATCAGGAAGGTTCTCTCATTAAAGTTGGCAGTGTTAATATTCGCCAATCGACTGCAGACCGGCCCGCCAACCTTCACCGACTCCTGCGAACCGCGGACATGAAGGTAAGCCTCTATAGCTGTTCAAAGATACGGAAGAAGAAGAAGCAAATTATTTCGCTCCATTATCACCTGATAAAGTACTCCAACAAGATAAACCTTATATAAAATAAGCGTGAAGCGGTTTTAAAGCCCCTCTCAGTGGTCGTCACCTTACCCCATGGGACTTGGTAGCGGCCACCCTCTAGGTTTAACTTTGTGCCAATTTAAATCATTTTTTCCCTCGCTTTTCGGACGGCTACAGGGACGAAGATTCGCTCTCGTTACCGCCTAGCCACTTGTGGCACCTGCGCTTTTCTCCATAATTATAAATCCAGAAAATTACTTCTATGAATGTTAAAATTGCTTCATACAGAAAGACTGCTATCGGGTTCATCCGACATTGTTTCTTACCAATTTGAACAATTGCTCGTCCGTGCTGTGCTTTTTTGTGCGCATGGCAATGAACCTCATTACTGCCAACCTGAAAGGGATCGAATCAGAATGACTCCTTAAAATCCATGCTCTGGAACCTCTCAGGGTCCGAACCCTGCTGAACTTGGGCTGGGAAAAAAGGCATATAACGGTGTTTTTTTATCGTAAGCTTTAAATTTTAAACGACAGTATATATATATGTGTGTGGTGTGTGTGTGTGGTGTGTGTGTGTGTGTGCATCAGCACTGGGAACGATACTTCATGGTTAGCAAGACTTTAGAAAATTTCCGCTTGGATGCAACTGTATGGATTTGTATGTCATTTGGGAAACATTTCGACCTGCGTGCCAAACTAGCTCGTGTGTTCATAACGGGGTCACAGGGCATCCTTATAGGAATGTAAGTAATACCCTCGAAGAAGGATCGTTTTATGGTTAAAAAAATACACGTCTACATAAAGATGACTCGCTAATAAAATGATTCGTACACGAATTTATTTATTTATTTTTTTTATTACCGCAAATAGTTACGCGTACATTTATTTGAACATCTGATTGTTAAAAAGTCCATGAATTTTGAAAGTTTATTTTCAGCTCTGGTTTCTATCGCGGAGTACCCAGCTGTGGCCGCGAAGTTCTTCGAGTGAGACCCAAGCTTCACCGTCCGCACGAAATGAAGCTCGAGGGAGACTGATTGACTGCAGACCTCGGAGATCGACGTTTCGCCCCGAATGTTTGAACAGGGGGATGGTGGGTGCGGGCTATGGAGTGGCGAAGGCTTTCTACACTTTGCAGAAGCTGCGAAGTTCGAACAAATGGCTGGATCGAGGCAAAAAACAGGGATGAATCTGTTCAGGCCGCGGAGTTTTCTTCTAAAGTGACCGTCGGGCTGGTATTCGCCCGGCTCACCTTCACCTGGGACAGTGCACCAGCTCAGATCGAAAGGGTTGCAAAGCAGCTGCTTAGAGGAAGTTCGGGTACTTTACTAAAGCGCAGTGGCCACCATGCGACCTTAGCCCAGCATATCACTGGTCGGGGGGGGGGGACTTCTCTATGTTCGTGTTTACTGAGATGCTATTCGGTTACCAGCTAAGGTCGACGGACGCTCGCCTCGTTCCTGGCCCCTGTCCGAAATTATTCCTGAGGATGGGGGGAACCGACTGATCATAAATTCAGAAATAGGCTCCCTGGAGTCACCATCTATTAATTTCGTTTCAAGGAATTTGCTTAGCTCCAAAAAAGAAATAAAAGGTATTTATTTTAGATTGATTTATGTAATTAGTTTCAAATAATTTTACTATGTTTTTTTTTGTTTTATTTTATTTTAAAACAAATATTAAGCTTTTAAAAAAGTTTTTTTTTTTCGAATTCCGTAAAAAATTTGAAAACTTTAAAAACATTGATCTTATTTTTCTTGTAAACCGAGAGGCAGCCATATTGAATTTGGTGCAGGATATTATTAATTAATTGCCCAGAATTAAGGAAGGACGGAGTTAAGGTTCCTGGTTAAGGCAGAATCGGAAGCAAAACGGTCTAAACTCCCTGATTGTAGCATTTGTTCTCAGTGCATGAGAGCTGTTCATTCAAAACGGCGATTGTAAAACCCGGTGTCTTCACTACTCTTGGGACTACAAATTTAGGCTAGAGAGCGTTCCTCTTCGTTCGCAGCAGTCAGCAACAAATGAATACGCAGTAACTACATACCGTATGTTAACACTTTTATACTTCTCTTGCTCTTGTTGCGTGTTAATACCGAATAAAAGCTCACGAAACGGTGCCCAATAAGTTTGTTTTCCAAAAATAACGAAAGAGAGTAAGATCGAAAAGACCTTACACGGAGACTGCCATTTTACAGCTTAAAGAAATGGCAAATTCGGTTATGCTACTTATATTATTTCAAAAGCGTAGAGGGGGTTACCAAGTTTAACCATATTTATTCGAAACTTTTCCACAGAAAAGTAGCTTTTATATCGGAAAGAGGATTATTCTTGAACGAGTTTATGCATTGTTATGTCAACTTTCTTGTTCTATAAAACCCTGAAATCATGGGTTTTCAAATAAGATTAAAATGAGAGAGAGAGAGAGAGAGAGAGAGAGAGAGAGAGATGGTGGAGAGAGAGGGTGAGAGAGAGAGAGAGAGAGAGAAGAGAGAGAGAGAGAGAGAAGAGAGAAGAGAGAGAGAGAGAGAGATGAGAGAGGAGGGTGAGAGAGAGAGAGATGGAGAGAGATGAAGAAAGATGGTGAAGAGAGAGAGATGGAGAGAGATGAAGAGCGATGGTGAGCGAGAGAAGAGGGAGAGAGATGAAGAGAGATGTGAGCGAGAAGAGAGAGCGAGAGAGAGAGAGAGAGAGAGAGAGAGCTAGAGAGAGAGAGATATAAGAGAGATGGTGAAGAGAGGAAGAGAGAGAAAGAGAGAGAGAGGAGAGAGAGAGCGAGATCTCGCGATCGAGCTGCGAGAGATGAAGCGCTCATGTTTGAGAGCTAGCGAGAAAGAGCGGCGAGAGAGAGATGAGCTGGAGAGGCTGCAGAGCGCTGGTGCGAGCGCGAGCGAGAGAGAGAGAGAGATCGAGATCGAGAGAGAGAGGCGCGCAGAGAGCGCGCAGATTGCGAGATCTAGAAGCGAGATGGTTAGAGCTCGCGAGAGCGAGAGCGCTCTACTCTGAAGAGCTCTGAGAGAGCTGTTTCTGAGAGAGAGAGAGAGCGCTCGAGCGCGCGAGAGAGACGCTCTCGCTCTGAGCTCTCGAGCTAGCTTTCTAACATTCGTTCACGAAACCGTTCCTGGCACTGTAAACAAACAAAACAACAAACAACACTCCGATGTAGAAGGTTAATGTAGGTAGGCACTGATTCTATTTAACAAACAAGCCAATTATTGATGGATGGACAAGCGGGAATTTGAGTGTGAAATTACTAAACAAATTTATTGTAAGACTGCGGGAATCCATCATGTTCTTATTTATAAGAAAGCTGACAAAATAAGATTTATATTAAAGTAGAAAAATGATGAAGGTAGGAGGGAAGAAAGGGACAGTGAATTATAAATAGGTTCACTTTGATATAATATGCACTCTGCTAGCAGTATTTTCCGTTCTTGCGGCTTTAAAGCGTAGATGGAATCTCGAGCTTCTTCAATGAATAGAAACTTTTATATAATTAACAGATATTTACTTCAAACGTTATTTATCATCTATAACAACGCATAGTTCATCTTTTCAAGTCCACGCTTCCAGGGCTTCGGCAGTCGGTATTGGCATGAACCTCTTGCCGTTGTAGATTGGTGAAATCTACAGCTCGTGAACCGACATACGCCATATTTCGTGGCTACAGAGATGTTATTTTACCCCTGTTGCGGTGCTGCAACATTAAGGTAAGGATGGCGACGTCTAGGTGAGTCACTGGATGGCCAGTCAAGCACATACATGCAACTAACTGCGAAATTTGGTACTCACAGCAGCCATCGCCATCACGCTAGCAAATCTGTCGTAATGTATGGCACCTCGGACTGCAAGCTGATCATGTGGTGACGTCTGAAACGACACCATTTTGAGCGTGCGACATTAGAAATGCTGTTCTGTCAGGACTGTCCCATTGTACCCTCTTCTACGCCTTAGGTTCTTCGTTCTCGGCCTCTGATGATGGTGGTAATTGGATGCATCGGAACACCTCTTTTTCTCTCTCCACAGCCATCAACGAAACGGGCAGGGTTAGGGTTAGGCTCGCTGGCCTGTCCTTGCAGCTGCATGTAGTTTTGTACCTAACAAACTACAAGCCATTTTATAGTGCACAAGCGGCGGCAGCTGCTGCAACTCATTTTTCGTAAAAGGCTTCCGTGAAGCTTCTTCCAGTCGCTGCATCCTGCCGATTATTATTTTTTTTTATTTTGGTGATGAAATATCGAAATAGCTGTCATTTTATTTAAATACCATTTACATCATGTGATACTGCGAACACAGTGATGTCAGCAAGCTTGGGTTAAAAAGATGTGCAGGATGCTGCCAGGTGCAGCAGAAAATGTGTGATTTCATCGACATCATATTTTAAGCCGAATTTCTTGCTTGATCAAAGTGTTTAAGTAAAAGAAAAGAGAGGAAAATACGTGTTTTAAACAGAAGCGGATACAATTAGAAAGAGAGAGAAGGGAGGCAACTAGATGCTCTTAACTTTCGTCAAACTACTTGCGATGTAGACGGTAGGTGGTGTTCCGCACTTCAGAAGGCGACGATAAGGTAAAGAAAAAATTTAGTTAAAAAAGTTTTTTGCTCCTTTTGTTGTTAAGAATATTAATTACCGAATTACTTCGTGAAAGAGACTAAAAAAACATTAAAGTAACAATTAGGGAAACCAGAAGCCACACTGTAAAAAATACGAAAGTGATCAATCGTAACCCTATTGGCCTCTCTCATTTCTCATTCTCTCTCTCCCTTAATCTCTCCTAAAATTGTGTGTGTGTGTTGACGAACAACTTTTTAAGAAATCACATCATCAATTTTCACTTTAAAAAAACGGCTACATGCCTGGTGTAGGTGTATGGACGATGGAGAGAGAGAGAGAGGGGATATAAAACGTATCGTGTTCCTTGACAGGAGAGATGGATACCATCAGGAAGTAGATAATTTCTGCAGACACAAATGCTAGAACAGGAAGAAATGCTGAGCTACGAGTAAAGCGGTGGGAAGTTTGCTTTGACAGGTGGGATTCCCCCCGCTAAACGCAGCTGAGTAAATCCACGTCTCGCTACAAACTTAGATAGATAGACAAACATGTCAGACGCACCCGGGGGTATTTACAATAAACAATTGCTCGCACACCTGTCTATCTATACTGGCCACAAGGTTTGTTCTTCCGAGATGTCGCCCTTATCCATTTAAAAAAAATATCAGAAGTTCTAATTTACGGAAATTCGTAAGAAATTAATGTCGCAGATAAATTGTTACGAACAGTCTTTTCGCTATCAAGTAGACACTATATACTTATTAGTAAATACCACTGATCCTGCCGTCTCAAATTTAATTTTAAAAAAAAAAGTATCTAATTAAATAAACAGACAGAACCTGTCTGGCTCGATAAATCCATTTTCTAAAAGTACAGGGTCTGTCCACAATCAGCCGTGTCACTTGTTCTCCAGAACAAAATGGCTGTGTGGAGACATCTGGAATAAGAACTTGAAACTACACAATTATTCTTTCAACAAATCTTCTTATGACCGCTTCTCAAAAAGCAAACAACAGATAACGATTGCATATAACATTAAGTACATATATTCCTACCTGTAACCGCTGAGGTTGGTATCCACAGCACAAAAATGAAAGCCAAGGTAAGCAACCACGACACCTAAAAAATACGTGAAAACAACAGAATTAGAATTGAGAATATACCTTTCTGATGTTCTAGGGTATTCCATCATGGTCTCTCTTACACACCTAACTTTTCAAGACAAGGTATACACAGGCAAAGGAGAACACCAACAGCATTGCTTGGCAAAGCAGACGGTCTTGGAACTGGCAGTAAAAGGAATGATGAGAGTTGTGACTGCTATTTCACAGATTTGCCACCAGCTCCAACTCTCTGTGAAAACAGGTTTGACATTGGTCAGTGCTGCTCAAATGAACCAGTAATTTATAATGAAGAATTTTATCCCTAAAGCTTCACAGCTTTCCGTTTTGTTTTTGTTGTTTTTCTTTTAGTTTTCAGAGACCATACGCTTTTGTCATTAGGCTTACTGCCGAATATAGATCATGATGGAGACATCCTTGCTGGCACCAGAGATCACTGTATTCTAAAACCAAGCAGAAAGTGGATGCTTCTGATCAGCTGGTCCAGACATAAACGACCAACCAGCAAATAGCCTTTGACTCGCAATCTTCATTTTGATAGGAGAAAGAAAGAAGAAAAAAAAAACTGATTGGGCATCAAGCAAGAAATTCTGGAGACGGCCATTGTTCAGAAATTGTTTCTTTCAGCTTTGAAGCGAATGGGATTTCGACGACGAGCTGCAGGCCAGCAAGAAATGGGAGGTTGGGGGAGAGAGTCCACCAGCTACATGCTCCAGGTGCCATGGAGGAACGGCTGAGAATCAAAGCAACTGTGTGGAAGAAGCATAACGAATGTCTGCGGAAGCAGAGACTGCAGTTCATCAATAAGAAAAAAGAAACACAGCGAAAACATAAATAGGATTTGAATCTGAATTAATAGTGTATCTACATTTGTGGTAGGCGGGTGTACTGGCGGCCATTTTGTTTACCGGTTTTTACAAGCTTCAGGGGGAACTGGCGGCCATGGAAAAGGGGGCGCACTGTTGGGTAAATGCGGCGTAGGGAGAGGCCAGCTGAAAAATCTCCAGATCACCGAATGTTAATGAACAAACCGACTGAAAGTCTCTTCAGGAATCTGGCTACTTTCCAGACAGTTTTGGTGAATGGGTCTGGCGACGTCCACCATCGGAACTTTCATTCCCCGTGTGCAAGCCATGATATAAAAAAAGATGGCGGCGGCCCGTGTGTCATCGAGGCACTGAACGCTCCCTCCCAGCTGGCGGTCTGCGAATAAACTGTAACAATTGCGTGATAGAACAATAAAGAAAAACAACAAAACATTCTCCAAGGAGAAAGTTGTGCCAAGACTATCTCTCCAAAGAGGGCAGCGTTCTTACGCCAGATGGTACCTCACCTCATACCGACCATCAGGCGGGAGGGAGGGAGGACGTGTGCGCTGTCTTCGGCTAATTCTCGGGGGAACTTCTCCTCCTAAACCCGAATAACCGCGATTCCCTGACACAGGTCCCTGCCAGGAACAGGATTAAATCCACAGGCCGCGGTTGCTGCTCATACTCTTCGAATGGTTCCCGAACGAACGGGGCCATCTCTCAGGGCTGCTGGTGGTTGGGAGGTGGGGGGGGAGACTATCCGCAAGAACGGCAAGGTAAACAAACGACGACTGCCCCGCGCCAACCCCCCCCATCGGGTCCAACAAAGAGTTTCCGCCCTGCATCCCGAAACATTTTGGAATCCTTTCTCTCTCTCTCTCGTCTGTCTTACATACCTTTCGCCGCGACCGACGCTGCTGCCACCTACGGGCGCCGGTTTGGTCGATAATGGCGGCGGACGTTGGGAAGGCTGTCGCTGTAGCCAGCTCTGCCAGTTCTGCAGGATGTTACCACAATTTCGTTCTTGTACCCTGGTGGCGGTGACTCGGCGGTTCTTTACCGTTTTCTGTGTTTGCAGTTGGTAGAAGCATCGACATTAAGGGGAAGACTTGGTTTTACTATTCACGTGGTCGGTTTTTGCGTGACGTCACGAACCGGAAGTAGCCCTTCTCGCCCAGTATCAGAATCCGAAAACTGTGGGAATCTACTCATCTTACCTCTCACATTTAATGTCAGGTAAATTAGGTGGGTTTTTTTTGTTGTTATTATCTGTTGGTTGACCATCACAGTCACTTCCAAACCAAGGCCCATTATAAGCTATGGTAGCTTGTCATCAGTATGAGTTGTAAAATACCTCCTTTCTGGTAATCATTCTGTGTCAGATTAATTACCATATTCATGTGAGAATGTGGCAAGAGATAAAAACCAATAAATTTCAAATTGTATTAATTATGCAGAAAAGACACTTGAGGGATCACAATGTCAAAGCTGGGGTGGAGGGCACTTCCTCCCGCTGGGCCATGTCGGATGTCCGCCCCCAGGAACTTGTTCAGTCAGGCCTCCCAGGAAATCCAAAGTAACCTCTAGCTGAAGGTTCTGCAACAGTTAAGCGTATCTATGAGTCCATCAAACCATGATCAACTGACACAATGTAAACACACACAAGGAACAATTGTCCACTGCATCTTCACATTATCAGGGCGATGACAAATTTGACTTGGTATTCATGCTTGTCTGTCGACTCTCAATACTTGCGCAAACTCATTAGGCGGGGTACAGGTGAATAAGTGTATTAAGACACTAAGTATTGGTGTTTTGAGTGTTTGGTGAAGTCTTTACAACCTAATTAATTTTGTTTCATTCCTGAGATACTTTTTGAAAATTAACATTTTTTCTTTGCCTTGGATTGTTAATTTGTCCATTGTCAGGATTCTTCTGGTGAATTTTGGTTCATTTACCAGATATTTTTTGAAAATTAAAAGTTTTTGAATTTTTTAAAACAGTTTTAGTGACAATTTGTATTAATTTTAGATTTAAAAAAAAAAAAGATATTTACTGCTGGAATTTTATCCAGATTGCTTTGAGCTATTAATCTGTTTTATTTGGTACATCCAGTGAATTTTGCTTCATTTCTGAGATTCGTTTTTGAAGATTTAAAAAAATCCCATACACTTTCAGTGTCAACTGTGAGTCATTTTTCTCAAGCAAGCAGATGAGTTTTAATCATCGTTTTCCATTGCATTATTAATTATTTACTTGTACATTATTATAACCATCCTGGTAAACTTTGGATCATTTCTGAGATTTAAAAAAAATTGTAATTTATTGACTTTTCTAAAAAATTTATATTTAGTCTCAGTATTTCATCTCATTTATTTTTTATTTTTGCATTATTTGGATACTAATAGTGGATTTTCCATCATCTTTGAGATGGTGTTAGAAACTGCTTTGTATGTTTATATATCATGTGTGTGTGTTATTGTAGATGCAGTGTAAGCATATTGGTCTAAACATTTTCTCACTGCTTATATATATTAGATTCTAGGCAGTTGGTGGGATTATTAAATGTATGTATCTGCTCATATCTCAAATAATAAACCGTTTTCTCTTAACTTGAGGATAGCGGACTCAACAGATGCATAAATTAAATGGTGACAATACAAAATGAAAAATTATGGGAACTCCCATATCAGGGGGTAAAATGTTTACAAACTCAGTTTATTTGTGCAAGAAATCTTGCTGACTGGTGTGAAAACTGGAATTTGGAAACAAAGATGAATGTTAAGTAGTTTTTAGTGAAGGTTAGCTATTTCATTACATCTCCAAACAGCTTTCATGAAATTGCTAGGTTTTAAAATTCTAATACAAATAGTCAGTCCATTTATCAACTATGTGCATTTTAGGTTTATATTTATCAAGCTTAAATAATATTTTGTAATTAATTAGTATTTTTCTCCTAGACCATATACTATTTTATGGCAGCTTTATTAAATAATTATGGCTTGAGGCAGTCCTAGTTATAGAAGTTGACTAAAAGTATGATTAAGTGGCTGATGTTTGCTAATTAAACAGGGGTTTTAATGTTTTCATTTATTTTGAGCTCGCTGTCACGACTACGTGTGACGAACGAGTCCTCGCAAACCTTCTGAAAGTCTTAACTGCACTCTCCAGACTTCCTGATTCAGTTACTGGTACTGGAGACAGGACTTCTCATCCAACCGGCCAGGTTGGTCTGTCGTATACAGCCAAAATGGCATTCTTCAAAATACGATTCAGCTTTAGATGAGTTTTCTAACTGGGTGGAATATAATTCAGCTTTAGATGAGTTTTCTAACTGGGTAGGGTTTCCTTGATCTTCCTCCAGGTTGATCTTTTCATTCTTCAATTTAAAAATACATTTCATTACTGGGGAACAAGTTGCTCGCTTTTTCCACTTTTGTCTGCATCTCAAAATTAACGATCCTGAATTTATTCTGTATGCAAATTTGTCAGAAACACAATGAATGACACGAGACTGTGTTATTCTATTAGCTGAAATCCCTACAAACCACAATTTAAATCAAATTTTTTTCTGTTTATTTTAATTCTTGACACAGGACTGATGAATTGGTTTTTTACTGCATGAATTCTTTACATTTCATATTAATTCTTCCTAATGCTAGAAGATTGTACTTTTAAAGGCTGCCATTAAGACAGTAAGCTGTTAGGTGGCTGGGTGGTACCTTTTATCCTTGACTCACTCACTCACAGCCATGGCGTGGATCTGGTCTCCTACATTGCAAAATACCTTTCTACAAACAACAATGGTTGCAACTAAGCAATTGCTAGTTTATTCCTCATTTATACAAGTTTTCTTTATTAATTTCTCTGTAAATTTGTTTCTGACTTTGTCTCAGCCCTGTACAAGACGTATATTGTTTATTACAGTGAAAGCATTTCCAGACAAGTAAATAGACTTGTTTAGGAAACATTTCCCCATGAGATTTAACGGTAAGTGAAGTCCTTATGATTACCTGAGTGAAGATGTTCACAATTTGAAGAAGATGACAAGAAACCTAAAAAAAACAACAAAAAAGAAATAATAAAAATATCAGTTTTTAAAACATTTTATTTCAATTGATGAACAACGTAAAAAACTTCTTGTACAATTTTAAAACAAATAAATATGAAGGTGATGACTAACTGTTCATTCTTAGTGAGCAGCAGAGGCGTAGTAAGGGTTATCAGACCCTTTTGGCACCCACCCTCCTCTGAAATGTTTTGATTGTTTGTTTGTGACTCGTTATCCACTTAATGACAATCACAAAGAATTAATCACCACCTTATAAAGAGCTAATTAAAAGTCACGATATAACATCTCATAATATCACAACTGTAACTAATGAGGTGTCGCCTACTAGGTTTACTTACATAATTTGTTAAATTATAAACCATTTTGATATTTACTTCATCCAGCATCGTTCAAAATCGCTCAGCTACAGTAATCTCTCAACCATGCAGAATGCAGTCACCTGTGGTGTACATGTATTACGAAACAGATTGATCAAATACCACTTATGTTTACAAATAAATTTTATTAGTTTACAAAACTGTGCATATACTTAACTAGATCTTGTACAGGTAGCATTCTGGTATTCATTGTTACACTATATGTGAACCTTTTGCTGCTGCTAATGAATCAACTAAACTAAGGTATTGAGTACGTTTTTTTGAATACTTAATATTGCCAAGTTACTCAATCGTTCTTGGGTCATTGAAGTTCTCAGGTATGTCATAATTAACTTCCGCTGGATGAAAGACCTTTCACAACTAGCAATAGAAACCCCAATTGTTAACAAAATCCGCAATGCAATTCTTAAATTTGGGAAAACATCTTCACCATATGAAATTGTAAATGTTATATATAATCTGCATTTAAATTCCCTGGATTACAAACATGATTTTGTAACAGTTATGTCCCTTACTCCAGCAAACTGTATCGAGTGCTTGAATATGCGTTTCCCTAATTTTGCAATTACTGTGGAAATTTCACGGGTGAAGGTGGATAGTTATTATTTGACATTATAATTTATAGGCCAGAGGAAATTTTGCGCCCTTGGGTGACTGTCCCCTCCCCCCTCTTGCTACACCTCTGCTGAGCAGTAGGAACATTGTATTAATTCATTTTCAGAATTCACTTCACCTGGATTCCTGACAGTGGACAAAAAGTTCCTCTTTTAACTTTGGTGGCTGCATTAGAGACAAAACAAGATCACCTTTACTTGACTTTCTCTACCTGTCATATTTAATGTCACGTAAATATATTCATGGCAGTCCTTTCTCTTCTGCCAAAAATAGGATTTAAACTTAATTATCTCAATCTTGCTAATCAATTCTGATAAAGAATTACTCAAGAAAAAGTAATTAAGGATATACCTGTTGAGATAAATAATGCATTTTTAAAAAACTGAAATAGAAAAGGAGGCAACCATCACACCTTCTACCTACAATGTTTTCGAGAAATATTGTTTCAAATAAATGGAATCCTTTCATGTTTAATTCTTTTCTATAAAAAATGTTACTTCAAAAGTAAAAAAGAAATTTGTCACAATCTCTTTAATTCAGATTTTAAGGAAATGTAGATGTCTACCTATACAGAGGTGGCAGTGACTCCGGCTCTGAGATTATCGGCTGATGGTTGACCAACTTGGACAGGTAAGTCTAAAAAAATGAAATATTTGTGCAAGGCAAGAAAACAAATTGTTTCATTCTTCTGTCATATCCAAATTTAAGAAAGAAAACCATCAATTTTGCCCTAGGTTAGTCTAATGTCCACAAAATGTCGTCCTAAGTTCACCGATCCAAACGATATAGGGCTATTGTGATATAAATTGTATGAATTTATTGAAGATAAAATATTCATCCACAATGCAAAATCTATCATGGATTTGTTTTGCCCTATGAAAAGCCATTGTTCAAAGTGTTTAGAGACATCATAATGATAAGGAATAGTTAGCATCTGCACGCCCTAAACTTACATGACCTTTAGTAGCAGATAGGGACACCACTTCTTGTACTGTTCACCAGATGTCTGACGGTCTTTGGGAAGTGTATCCCATTATTCTCTGCAAATCTTAAACACTTCCAGAATGTCTCAGTAGTACATGTTCACTGCCCAAGCCACCATGGCACCGGGTGATTCATATTTCTATGATAATAAGAGGAGTTTGTGTTGAACATTTGGTGAATAAAACTTCAGCCATTTTGGAATTGGTTAACTTATGAAGACCACTGTAATTCTGTTCTATAGCTGAGTGAACTGAGGTAGGAATCCCAAGATAATTAATCTCCACAGCGACTGATGATATCTCAAAATCAGAGTTACTTATTGATCTCTACATTAACCAATATGGATTTTCTTTTGGCTGCTAAACAAATACTGAAAATACAGAGTACAGGATTAGGGAAACAGAAAATCTTCCTATTTTATTTTACGCTGTGGCAAATACACTTCACTCAAAATTGTGATATAAAATAATTGCGATGCGATACCATTTCCATGTAGGTGTTCTCCGTGTCAGGATCAGTCTCAGCCAGTTGGCCTGACTTTGTATTAATGTACAGTTTATGGCTACAAAAAGAACAGCAAAGTTTGTGTTGGCTAATGCGATGCTAGTTTTAAATTTAACTTGAATAATGTCGAGATCCTGCCATAAATTGAAAGAACTTCCAAGTGGGAAAATCCAAGAGTCTCTTTTCATCAACAATTTACAGCCTATTTGTTCTTAACAATGACACAACTTCTTTTCTGCCCTTTTTTTTTCCAACTAAATTTAAAAAATATTAGGCAATTCATTACCTGGAGCTTTCTGTAGCCTAGTTCCATTATTTAACTAATAGGTGACGAATTCTGGCTGAGTTCAAAGCATCGTGGTCCATACTTTGACAAATCTGTTGCCACCATTGTTGTGGTCGGGTTGAGAACTTGGCATCTCAGATGCTAAGGTGTTGTCCTTGCTTGCATTCCCATTGGTATTTTTACTTAGTCACAAATTCAGCCTGATGTCTTAATAGCTAAGACGAAAAATAACAGACTTCTATGGGCTGTTTGAAGAAGAAAAAAAACTAACAATGCAGTCAGAGTGAAAAAGAACAATGTTAAGGCCAAAAGCAATAAAAGTTACGACTAACTAACTTTTAAATCCCAAACACTGCCCTGTCCTGCTGTGAGGACAACGAGTGCATATACAGATTTACTGCTCAGGTATTTCTTGAAATACATTTCACTGACAAATGGAGGAGAAACCAACAAGTAAATCCTAGGAGATTTTGTCTGCTTCCCTTTTAACAAAGCTGAAAGCCTTGTCAGTGTGTAAGATGTATAAAAGATGTTCTTGTGACATATTTCATGTTAGCCACCCAGGTTGGAGCTTCAGATTAGTAGGAGGTAGCTTATACTGTTCTGAAACTCTCTTGGTGATGCTGTGATGCCTTACTGACAACAACCAGTTGTCCACTTATTTTCTCTCTTTACTGTCGAGATTCTCTGGCCTCGTTAACTCAGGTGTTAAGATACCGAGATGTGACGAGCTCACAGGGACTTTCTGCTTTCATATTTGTTAATTTTACACAAAATTTCACCTTGCACACTCACCTTCAAAATTACCTATGGCATTAATTCTGTAATTTAAAGGAATCAGAGAATATTAGTCACTAACTGGATCTTTTATATGATAACATGTGAATGTTGAAGCAGATGCGGGAGGAGAGTGAAAATACAGCTAAGAGTCAGGCTTATACAAAGTAAGTTTAGGGAACTGATCAGCAGCACATAGCAAAAGATGACTGCGGTTGTCCATATGATCTCCTTGTTTCTTTGTTGTACAGCAAAAACAATTATAAACACATTTAAAATACTTGTAAAGAAGCCAAAATTTAAGAAAGACAAAATACACACAGTACCTTTGATTCAGAGGGGAATTTTCTGAAAGAAAAGAGAAAATAATAATAATATTAAAACTAACTTTATCATGCCTTTGTTTATGTCCCGTACTATGTAGGTATTAGTCTCTAGAACTCCAGCTCAGTTACCTCAAATACCCACTTAGTACAAAGCGATCAGCCATTCGTGCCGGCTAAATTTCCCAGAGTCAGGGCCACTGACAGTGAGCCTGAGGAAGACTGCCCAGTTTCCCCCATCTTATGTAGAGAATTTGTGATGGCTCCAGAAGTCTGGTAATAATTCTTGCTACAGGCTAAAAATTCTGAACGCGCATGCAGGGATAACTTCAGAAACCTTATCACCTTTGTGCACAAAGAAAAGTTCAAGCGGAAGATGATTGCCAACTTCTTCCACCTCTGATTCTGATTTAGGTTTTATATAGCATTTGAATATCTTATCTGTCAGCAGTAAACCAACTGGTCGTGTTCCTAATATGAAAGCTCAATGACTAATTGGAAAATAATAAACTGATAGTATTTTTGCATTTCTCTGAACAAGTTGACGTACTTATTTAATTGTTCACTTAAATCCTGATGGGCACTTAACACTGTATGTATGTAGCTATGTAAGGAAATAAAATTAGGTGCAGACAAACAACTATGAATCATCTTCCCATAAGATTATTTTTATGAATTCCAAGATGAGTCAAAACCCTGTCTTAATTTTTAGCATCAATAGTTACCTCCCTTGTTTAACAATACCCTCTTGATAGTGCAAAGTGGCTGTCATATCATCAGTTGGTACTGTAGGTGTCGGAAAAAATTATGAGCTGATTTTAACATTTCTTATCCTTTTAAAAAAAAGATTTTCCAGGAAATTATCCACAATTCTCCAAATATAACAGAAACTGTCAGCAATAGTGTAATCAGTATGCACTCTTTTAGTAAACTTCCTCTGTGCGTTGTCAGTGAATATTTTTCACAAATAAACCCATTCAGCTGTTTCCTAGGTAGAAGAGGCGGCCTACATTTGGTTCCCAGCGCAGTGATGAGAGCACTTAGATAAAGATTCCCAAGCAGTATGTGTGCCTCACACCAAAACAAAGGTTTGTAAGTATGTTGGACACACAGTAACCATTAAAAGCAGAGGCAAGCGAGAAAATGGATTATATTTCTTTATCATGCTTAATATTATTTTATCATTTGAATAAAACCGTTTGGAAAAGTTCTCTCCCCTTTGACTATAGCCTACCAGTGACTTGTTTCTGAATGAATGAAAATACAGAACTTACGGCATTACATCACAGTGTAGCACAACACAAACACAGATGTCAGTCAGGTTAGGTAATGAAACGGAGTGGGAACTGAAGAAAATGCTTCGTTGTCACCCAGGACAAAATCCAAACCAACTGTTGGTAAATTCCGTTCTAAACTAAAGAGTGTGCACTCCCTTATATAGTGGTTTAAGTAAGGAATTAGCAGAATTAATCATTTAACTATGCAAAAATTACAGATATATGTTTAAAAATTGAGCTTTCTTCGGTTTATATCTACACAGATTTCGATTCTTAATCTAAGGGATCTGGTCAGAAATTCTGACAACACCAAGAAGAAACTCATCTATGGTTTGCACAAAAGTTTTGAGATGGTTGAGGGCTCAGTTTTTAAAAAAAAAACTTTATTTTATTCGTGGAAATAGCGCATAACCTTCTCTGATACCCCGACATTAAATGCCATCTTTGTCTTGCAGTGCTCCAATACACTTTCCTTTCCTAAACTCTCAACTTGAACATCTTCAAAACGAAGCAGTTTTCCAGCATTATTGAAAACCTTACATGTTCATGATCCCTCTGAAGGGAAGTTTCCCAGAAAACCGGACTGAAGAGAGGAGGACTGTTTTCATGGCCATCGCCCCATTCTACTTTTACTTATGGTACACGGAAAAAAAACATTGGTTGACTCTCCATAATACTCTAATCTGTAGACAAATCCGGGGCTTGAACTGAAGCAGCTATTAGCCTCATCACACCCCAACAGATGTAGACCATGTTCAAGCTTAGGCAAAGAGAATTAGATGCTGTATCAATGAAGATAGAATTGAAGGATTATTCACTGCATTACTCAGAAACAATAAGCTCATGAATTTGTATTTAAATTTATTTTGTTCTATCTTATGCAGTTAATGAGTTATTAAACGTCAAAATTTGTGAAAGACTTAAAAGTATGTGATAAGTTTCCTTTTCTGTGTCATAACATCATAATGTAATAATTGACATCCATAGCAATTTGGATTCGGAGGAAGTATTTCACTGTCATACAAATCAATAACACTAAGACATTAAAAACTATGGTAAATAGAATGATGCTTGAATAACAATACAGTGTAAACCATCTTTTTTCCCAGAAGTTTAATGAACACATAACACAGTATAAAAAATAAAGAAATTAAAATTTGAATTACAGTGCATAGAAACTGATTAAAAATAATCTGTGTTAAAATTAAGTGAAAAATACTAAATGAATCTCCTGAAATGTACTAGATGATGCTGGCCAGATTCTGCTGATTACATACATTACATAATTCCAAAAAGGTGATGTATTATGCATAGGTGTACTTACCAACTTTCTGATCTTGGCTAGAAGTTACTGGAAACAATGAAAGAAGTAATTATAATAGTCAATACATGCACAGACTTAGCCAGTTAAAATAAAACAAAAGGAATTTTATAACATAGATCATTCTCATGTCAGTCAGAAATTTTGTACACTACTATAAATGAAAATACACACCTCAACTGTGGTTTTACAATGTAGTTGGGCTATAATGGAATAGTAAATAAAGCTCCCTATTTCAACATTAACAGAGAGTTTCTGGTAGTGTAATACATAACTTATAGTAGTTAGAGAGCTGGAAGAAATTAGGGTCCTTGTGTGGGCTGTGGCATATTTCACCCCCACCTATACTAACCAGCAGAATACTGGAGCTCATGTCGACCAGAAAAAAAGAGAGAGAGAGAGAATTATTTGGAAATTTTGTGGGGAAGACTGGCTGCGATTGGGGAGAGGGTGCAGAATGTTCCCCCAGATAAAAATATCTTGCTAGGGAAGAGTTTATTAGAAACAAAAATCAAGGGTTAAATACATAACTCAACTGCAACCGCACAAGTTGTTCCAGTACTGTATTAACTGATTAAGGTACAGGATCTGAAGGTAAGATGTTCCGAAAGCAAAGGTAGCTAATGGAAACTGGACAGTGCTTGCTGGGGTAAGAATTAAAGTTATTAGAATAACTTAGAGTACCATGAATGGATCCCATCCACAAACATACAGAGATACACACAAGCCTTTCAACAATAACTTTACAGTAAATCCTACATTTTTAAGTAGAGTGCAGATGGATGTTTAATAAAATTGTCTGTCTTGATTCCTCGACCTTTAGTGTTGCTCAACTTTGAGAATATGCATTGTTTCATTTTGGATGTGCGAAAAGAAAATACACTCTTCACAATAAGTAGGCAGCATCCATTTCCACCCGCTGTGCTTGTATGGCACATTGTTAAAAAAAAATGTTCCATGTTCTGGTCGAGAAAGGACCCACAAAATAAGGCAAGAAACCCAAACACAGCATCACTGATAGCTATGAATG
Source organism: Nautilus pompilius (assembly GCA_018389105.1). NCBI lineage: Eukaryota > Metazoa > Mollusca > Cephalopoda > Nautilida > Nautilidae > Nautilus > Nautilus pompilius. Next base: position 833,177 of record JACATO010000599.1, on the reverse strand, counting down.
CAAATGAGTGAAACAGCATTCCAACTGGAGGTTGAGCCATTAGTGCTTGTTCTTCACCGAGGTCATTATCCCTGTAGTCTTCACTATGTACCAAAGGCATCGTCCCAACATCATGTTCTTAGTTGGCAATGTTCGTCTGCACTGTGCACACATTTGCAATGCTGCACCAGGTGCACAGCATTGCAACCATAGTGTGGCCCATATAATCTGCAGAATTACACCTGACTAAATGTTTGGGACATAATGCATCCTTGCGGTAGTCAAATCCACTCACAGTCTGCTGATCAACTGGAAATGACCATGGTCAAAGGATGGAGCAACATCCAGCAACGTCAGCTGGATTGTCTTACCTGGCCAATATCAAGATGTGTGCACACTCATACTGGCATCATTAGTGGCCATGCGTTATTAAAGCCTTTTCTGCCAATGCTAATTTGTCTGCCTGATCATTTAAAGGCCATTTTGCATACTGTGTTGCTTTTGAATATCATGGTAACTTAGTTTCCAGTGACATCTCTTTTTTTTTCTAAAATGGACAGTTCAGATCAAAAGCAGGTCCTCTTCAGCCAAAACATAAACAAGTATGAACGATATACCATTCAAATACCACCCTGAATAATATATTTTAAAATGTCTATTTTATCAACCAAAGTAGAGAATGTCACTACACAGGAAGTTCTTTTGTCTAAATACCAGACTCAGGTTAAGCTCTATACTGTTTCTGCCAGTATGTCACCAATAGTCTGTAATGAGGGATCCATTTCTGATTATCTGGAAGATGCCTTACACTTCTGCTTATGTTCTCATGTTTACCTGACCAATCACAGAGAATGCACGATCCAATAAACGACACAGGTCAGTGATAAAGCTGACGACAATTTACACTGCTAAAAAGTGATAGCTATTAAATACTACAATAATAACGATCTTTAAATAAACATTTAATAATCAAAGTCATCACCTGAAAAACCAAATCTTTCAAACAAACTAGCGATATAAAGATTTCCATTATTGTAGAAGGTCGTGAAACACTATGTAGAATGTGCTGTTTTCCCTGGAATGCATGTATGTCAACATTGATGTGCCATAGTATTGACAATTTCCCAAATCTGCTGCTGCATCTCCATGCTTAATATTTTCCTGATGTAGAAGTAAAATCTGCCTCATTTCCTCTGTATAAAAACCAGGTGATATCTTCTAGGAGATTCCCAATCTTCTTTCTAATTCTACTCCATTGCCTCTCCTCCTTAGATATGATGTGTACCATTTCTGAGTTGACTGTAATAAAAAGTTTTACTGTGTAATTTGTATGTTCATCTGGCAAGAAGCCATTATAGCTGAAAATATCCAAGATTTGAGAGCTGTTCATGTATCTCTTCTATAGCTAAATCAATGCAAATGTTATTAAATAAGATAATTAATAGGTTGATATGTTTACACATGCAATTCTAGTGAGTACAGGGTTTGAGTCTCATGTTTTTACCATTAATTTCTTTCTATAAGTCAATTAATAAGAGGAGAGTAATCTGCTGTAGCAAATTAATAGTAATATAGTAAAACGTACACTAATGGCTTATTTAGTGAGAATGAACATTGATAATTCAGAGGATATACTATATAAACCAGTATAAACCAGGTTTGTAAGAGGCTCAACTTGTAAACTAACAGATTAGAAGATTAGAGCATTTAAAAATGTGCCTACACATATTTACTATGATTAAAAATATGTTGCTGTTATAATAATATTGGTTATGTAAGCAGACATCAAGATATTAAGTACAGGTGAGAAATAGATGAAAAACATACCTATCAAACACCGAGGTACTGAATGGGTAAGACGCAGCACACAAAACACCTGGATTGAATTCAAGTGAAGGGGGGATGAAAGAATCCACTTGAACTATACATGGAGCACACGGAATGAAAAGATGTTTTCGTTTCTGTATGTACACCGATGAACATGGCAGACATATCTGGATAACATTTACCAAAGGTCACTGATGATAGGAATTGTAAACATACCAAGCTACATACACATCTACTACATGGTGTTTGTGTGCATAAACCATCTTTGGTTGTTCATTTTTGTTGCTTTCCAGGAAGATTATTGTTAGATTAGGGTCATTTAAGAGCTATATTAGGAGAAAGATTTTTCAATAAGGGTGTTTGTATGAGACTGGTATTCCATGCTTTTGATACTTTAGCTAACCACCTGGAGCAAAGTTAGTCTGCAGCACTCTGGTGCTATATATGTTTATTGGTAGTGTCACATAGCTACTTAGAATTTATTCCCTTTATGAACACTAAAAAGTAACCCAATCAAAACCTCTCATTCTGGAGAGTAGTCCCTCGTCCTGTTTGTTCTACAGGCTTTAAATAAAACAGTTTGCTAGCACAGTAATGGAGGTTTGGTAAAGTACATGTAAGTAAATGGAAAAACAACAACAACATTAACTGACTTTGTTTCCACTGCATCCTAGGTTAGATGGTTGGTTATGGAGTTCCAAGCCAGATGATGCGGGATGTATTCCCAGCAATGTATAGGAACCTTAAACCTTCAGGGGTCACTTACTGACTAAATATCATAAAGGCTGAAGCTCCTCTCTTTTTGAATGAATGTAAGCAAACCATGGACGACACACATGTGATTTCTAACTTAATGACTTGGTTTATGGACAATCTACAGGTGCGGAACTGTCTTTTACCATGTGTAGAATGGTTTCCAAAGATTTATCTTGCTGTGCAATAATTTCAATCTATACTCATCAATGAGTCAAGTAGCCAAATCATAAATAAAAATGCATAGTAGCTCCCATGACCTTATAAAGACAGTGTTAAATATTTAAATTAATTAATAATTATTAACATACACTAATGAGTTCATTATTCTTTCTTAAAGCCATCATCTTACTGACGATGGCACATTCAGACTGAAACAATAGTGTTTTGTGATTATAAATAGTAATCTCGAGATTAAGGAATTTTCAGCCATACTCAGAGTTGTTAGAAGTGCTGCATTAGATTGAACTTTGCCTCCTATTGTAAATACTTTGCAGGTGTAGTTTCCGGTATCTTCACAACAAACCTCTTTAATTGTCAGCAACAAGTTGGTTTTACTTTTGCTGTTTATGCCACTGTTTAAGCTTGCTCTGTTCTCCAAAGTTTCATTCAGAAATAAACCGACACAGTCATTGGCTCAAGCGATAAAAACATCATCATCTTTATTATTGCAATCTCATATATATTGTCATCTTCAGAACTTGAGCAGTTTATAACAGTCTGACTGCAAATTAGTAGATTCTTCTTTACTTCAATCAATGGCTGCTGTAAACCTTCGAAAAAAGAAAAGCAAATAATAAGCAACATAATTATCTTTTCCTGAAACACTATGTATAGATACTGGATAACATCACAGTAATTGGTCAGTCATCATCAAGCAAAGACAATACCAGAGTAGAGTTTTAAGGGCAGCCATTTAACTGTTTTTCTATGAATTAGACAGATTAAATTTTTTACCAACAAAAATATTAATAACTTTCCCTTAAAAGCAATCTAAAAGGTGGTAAATATTTGTCATCATTATAGATTTGATAAATCGTTTTCTCTTAGAATAGAATAACTATGTGTTGAACTCCATTTAATCACCACCAAAAAAAAATAAAGGGCAGACAGTGAGAGTTGAGAGATTCTCCTGACTGGATCAGGTAAGGAATTTAAAGAGGATCCATCCATCAGAAAATGTTGGTAGTACCTAGAGAGACCGGACATCACTACAGTGTAAATTAGAGACAGATACTTACAATTCATTTTTAAAATTCTGTTTAAATGCATGCTAAAACTTGCAGCTATTGTTTATACAGGAATCTTTATATTATGATAATTGGGTAATAAATTAGACAAAGTTCAAAACAGTATTGAGTTGTGTATGTATATAACAGCCTGAGAAAATTTTTGTAAATATTAGTCAATACAAAAAATGTTCTCATTCTGGCATCAAATAATGACATTTGTATCATTTTAAAAAAAAAAGGAAAAATTCTACTGTTAATAATAAAAGAATCAAGTCAGCTACAGAGATGTGGTATAAATAGAAAATGATGTTTTAAAGAACATCTATTCAGTCTGAAACCATTACTGGCAAAAAGGTTAATACCACCTTGTGGTACATTCCTTCACCTTATGTATTGGCTGCAGTGTATTGAATATGTGAAAGAAATTAGCAGTCAGAGTCTATGAAAGTTACGCCATAATATTACTGAATCACTGACTAGCACTGGCACGGACGTCCAACTCTGCCGACCTATGACTATGGGCAAAGCCAATATTGCGGCTGGACACCAGTCAGGATGGGCTGCACTGTTTAGCGAAAAAACTCCCCCAGGGTCAGTCTATCACCACTGTTCCAGCAATGACCTAAACCTGGTGCTTCATGTAATTTGTCAATTGCTCCTAAGCAGCTTGAAGTATTTAGAAAATATTCTTCCAAAAGCAGCAGAGAGCAAGACAACATTCAAATTCTTCTGCATCACAAGATGGGTGGAGAAGCACAGAACTCTACACAGTATCTCATTTATTTTGATGTCACAGCTGGCTGAGACAGAAAGCAGTTCACTGGGCATATGGACTGATGCAACATGTAACTGATCCCAGCCCTATAGCAGGTTTTCAAATGATTCTTCACTACTTTGGTTACATTTTAAAACTTAAGCAAGAACCCAGTCTGGACATTGTTCTGTTAATAAGGCAACCAGGGCCAAATTAGCTATAGCTCTGGCTCCACAGAAGTAGAGGTCCCCCCCCCTGCAAAGGATCAGTAGAGTCTTTGCCAGAATTTTATGACCATGATTGCTGTTCATAATTTCCATTTTCTGATCCCTTCACGAATAGACCAGTTTCCAATTACTATCTACAAATAGACAGATCAGAAATGTATCCAGCAAGCTTATGAATGAATAATCAATGTTTTGAGTTCTTTGTTTTTATTTTCCAATTGAAGAACTGATCGATAAACGCACAGTTAACACTGATCTGTTGGATTTTCCTGATCAAATAGTGTTTCCATTTCAAGGGAAAATCATAGCAGCTGTAAAACATTTGAGAAAAGGTACTGCAGCCAGAACTGCAAGAAGATATACAAGGGGTCACCCAAAGCTATAAAATACCTGAAAATGCATCCACTTGTTTCAAATCGTTTTCCTAATGCCTCGATTGCCCTCTACACATTGTATCACCTCGCATGAAGCCGAACGGTTTATTTTTCAATAAAGTGCCACATAAAAGATTGCTCCTGATCAAATATGAACCAGAACAAACTCAACACTTTGAATTCTCTCACAAATGAATGGGAGGTGTCTGGCAGCTCTCCTCTACCCATATTGTGGATGCATTCGTGCACCAGAAATCATGCAGAATGTTCTTCTGGGCTATAGCAGCGTTAATGTTCTTCTTAAACCTCATCAGTGCTCAATTTAGAGCTCTTTTAGATCAGAAACCCATTCTAGATGTAAAATCATCATTCTTTTAAAATTGAGTTTCATATAATTTTTAATTTTGCTAAAATATAAAGTTTTTTTTCTTTTAAAATATACATAAATTGTAAATGAATTAATATTTTGTGCTGTTGCTGAAAAATGTCCAAATTACGGCATTCAAAACACAAATAACAATTTTACCTAATTGTATAATGCAGACAGACCTGGATATTGGGGGGGGGGCATTGATCTATGTTAGCTTGGCCCTCTCTCTACAGACAACTTAATCCGACCTTTTGATGGCAATCCATGTGAAGTCTCTGCTATCTGCTGTCATGGAATATGACGACGAGATTGGCACAGTGCGCAAAGAAATTCTTTAAAAAAATGGTAAAGGTACCAAAGTTTACAACCCTTTAGCTTCCCAGTGGATGTAGTAGGCAGACCAGTGTTCCTGCACAAACTCAGAAAGACTTCTTCACATCCGCTGTTTCCATCGATGCTGCATGTAGAATAGTGCGAGAAGTATTTTTTTCATTCAAAGCGTTTGCTCGGAGCTGGAAACTTTAAATCTTCGGTGCAACTACGACCAACCTATTTCCGGTTCCCCTAATGTTGGTGACTTTGGACCAGCATATACAGGCAAATATCTATTTGGAGAATCATGCCATAACTGCCACAGTTCGCTCTCTCTCACACACACACACATACACGCACAGCTGTGACTGTCCAGTGGTCCAAATCACAGCCCACAATGACCGACGTAATGTCATATTTTTTGTCCCAATGGAAATTCTTTAAGCTAGACCAGGCAAACGGCCTCTCCAGTCTTTCTACATAAACTAATATTATTCAGTGCTAACCATCCAGTGAAATCTCCTTTTTGAACCTTCTCCAAGCTATTTGTATTTTTTAAACAATGTGGCTTCCTCTGCCTGAACTGTACCCTCCAAAATGCATTCCGTTAAAGATTTATAGTGTTGGGTGAGAATTGGTTCAGTTGCTGCTGTTTGGTATCATTTACTATAAATTAAACCTGGTTGAAATTTTAGACCCTTGTTCTCTCTCTCTCCGAATTTTTAAATATTACCCATTATTACTCTCAAATCTTTTTCATTTCTAATTGCTGTTACTGCATCACCAGGTGTTGCTGAGTAATTGGTGTCAAATTGTCTAAAGTTACATCATAACTATTGGACACATTCAGTGTCATTAACCATTATGGACAATCCTATGAGTGCACTTTTCATTTCTAATTGCTGTTACTGCATCACCAGGTGTTGCTGAGTAATTGGTGTCAAATTGTCTAAAGTTACATCATAACTATTGAACACATTCAGTGTCATTAACCATTATGGACAATCCTACGAGTGCACTTTTGTATCATCAACAAACTCTGTTACTCTTATTAGACATCAAAATACCAGCATCATCTTTAATAATAAACAGATCCAAGAAGTGAAACTCATAAGTATGTACAGGAGAGTCAAATGTTGTGCCCTACTGAGAAGCTGGAACCAGTAGACTGGGGTTTAGCTCTCTGTCAAAGGTAGTTTTGCTATCAGAGAATGCCTTCTAATGAAGTTGCTTTGTTTGCCATCATCAACAGGTGAAGAAATTGACTGGTAGAAAAAACCGTAAAACCAACTTATCTGACTAAATGTTGCAAGCTATAAGGTAATGTTGGATAACTGTCAGAATCCTGCAGTATCCATGTAGAAAAGGAAAGCAAGAAAAAAATTGTCGCTATTTAAAGATGTTAACTTTTTGGTTATTTAAATTCAGAAGGTGAGTGAATCTCTCAAAATCTATAATCAATAGGGCGGGACTTTTGCCTCACTTTGTGTATGTGCTAACTTTAATAGACTGATGATGATGATGATGATGATGATGATGACGACGACGACTGCTATTTAAAGTTGATGCTTAATATCAGTGAATTTTGTGTATTGATTTTTTTTAATTGAACTTGTGCAATCAATCAATCACATGGATTTCCAAGGTGGGAATTTGTGACTATGGCATCTGTCAAACAGACAAAGGCACCACAATATGTTTGTTGACCTCCAATTATTTGACTACTCAAGTACTAGTAACAAATGCAAATTTGTTCCTGAGCTGTGTTTTATTGACTGCCACCAAACTTGTATATATTTATCCAGTCTGGTTTTTCCTAATCTTCCTGCTTGCTGGAGTAGACACTAAAGATGAGTTTGTAGATAGTGCTAATCCATTGTTCAGCTACTGCCATAATAGGAATAATTGATAAGGAAAATGCATACTGCTCCTTTTATTTCTGATTTTACCAATACTTCCCCTGCCGCCATGAGGCTAGCAAAACAGTGAAGGCGATTAATACCAGAAACATCCAGGTGGTGAGAAATTAAATACAGATAAACATACCTACCTTTAGTTTTCAGACACCACACAATTATTGACAGCAATAAGCAGCGGAGTTTAAGAGAATAGAGCATCATATCAGACCTGGTCAATCTGAATAGGAAAGTGTAAATGTCCTGCTTTTTTAAATTGTTATAATTATTCATTATGTAAACTACTTCCTTCATAAACCGAAAGCAGCACTTGAAACAAAAAAGAACGCACTCAAACCAACGTCAGTTTTGTCCTACTTCATTAACTTCTGAACTCTGTTTTTCCTTTGAGGTGTAAATCCACCAGCAGATATTCGTTAAGCTAATTACTTAGAAAAACAGCAACAACGCCTTTACAATTTTAAACACTGATAGATGACAGTTTCAGGTAGATAAAGTAAACAGCTGCCTTTGAACTCTTTTCAGGATGATTTCTGACAGGGGTATAATTTGAATTCGCTGCAGAGCTAAAGACCCAGTGGTATTTCCCCCTTATTTACTTAATTCTAATTCCCAGGTATGGACGAGTGACCATGCGGACCCAGACTCTAACATTCGGCCTGATCCTTTTCTCCCCTTTTAGTCATCTAGTCTTCTACTGGCCTATTAGCCCGCACAAAGGGAATCCATGAACTGACTGTTACATTTGGTCAATTCCTACCATGTCTTCTGTCCACCATTCAATGTTATAATTATGAGCAGCATAACATCTATTTCTACTGAATATTCTAACTAAACAAAATTTTATTATCAGTATACGTTGTTCATCATTTTTAAAATAAACTATATATTGTACAATGAACTTTCAAGTCTCTTCTACATTTTAATTTATAATATGATGTTAGATTCTCTTTTTACCAACTTTTTTTGTTGTTGTTGAAATGATGAAACATTGAATATGCAAATTTATACTACAAAAAAGGGAGGAGAACTACCCCTCCCCACAAAATAATGATAATAACGATGAGTAACAATAGTTTCCAAATGTTTTGTCTATAGTTAGCAGCCATGACCTAGAAAATTTAAAGCATTTCTGTTGCATCATCCGTATTTAATGATGTGCCCCAATAATTTATTACGATTGTTTGCTCAAATAATTAGTTTCTTGATTGTCGATATTCTCTTCCTGCTTTACACGAATAGAAACTGACGAAATGGCACTGCATTGATGACAGTAATTACTTCTTTACTCTTTAAAATGCACTGTACATACAAGAGTACAGCATAGTTGCGGGGCCTCCATAGATCCATTTGGTCAATCATCATCACCAGTAAGCCAACCAGCCAAGGCCTTTTAAAAGGTTGGAAGACCCGAGCTTTCTGGAGCTTGAAAAATGAAAAAGGCAGTAGGGCTCATCCTTTCTAATGATGCAGTTCTCTACGAGGATCTTTCATTTTTAAATCAGAGTGCCCGGAAGAAACTATGCCAGGGAAGTACACCGAACAGAGCTAGTGGCCTGACTGGGAATCAGACTTGGGGCTGCAACCTTGGCAGCCCAGTAGCCTGACTACTGGACCACCAACTACCCACGTGTTTCCAACAGCTCAGCTGACGATAGATCTGTTGTCTTTACTTCTAGATGCAAAGGCTCTCATTTCTTGATTGGTTAAATCAACATCATCCAAATTTTAAATGTACCATGGATGTTGAATCAGATGACTGATAAATCTTTTTGGATACTTCATGTAGCTGAGATGCTGCTGGTCCTGTTAACATTATGGTTTATTGTAAAAAACAACATTCACCAGGTTTATAACCAAATGGGCCTTGTTTGTTCCAGTGTTTCAAAAGACCTGTCTTTACGCTTGTTCTCCCTAGAGTTACTGATGTTAAGACATTGAATCAACCCCTGAAACATCAGTGGCTAACAGCTATCATAACTGGTTCACTACTAAACAGGTTTGGGTTTGGGTAATACTCTATAACCTAACCCTGCAACTATAAAAGGCAGTTAAATAAATTAACTTCTAAATTAGTTTCCCTGACTGCCTCTGTCCCTGGTCCAGTCTCATGTAGTTTACTATATTAAATTCTGGGGCTGACAAGATTGCTTTCTTGACAATAAAGGTGTTGTGCACAATAAGTTCATTCCACAGTGAATCAGTGGATTTATTTGTCCATTCTGAAACACTGAAGAGATGCAGTGAAATAGAAGCAGCCAGATTTGTGGATGTTGCACTGTCACATTCAGCGTTCTCGGTATAAGAATTTTCGGCATTTAAACTTAACAACTCTGACCTCAAGCTGAACAATGGATATGGCGACTAGAACATGAAATCTTGCTTGAGGGTTGCCACTTACATCATCGCTGGAAAGTATCCATCAGGATTTAAGTGAACAATTAAATAAGTACGTCAACTTGTTCAGAGAAATGCAAAAATACTATCAGTTTATTATTTTCCAATTAGTCATTGAGCTTTCATATTACGAACACGACCAGTTGGTTTACTGCTGACAGATAAGATATTCAAATGCTATATAAAACCTAAATCAGAATCAGAGGTGGAAGAAGTTGGCAATCATCTTCCGCTTGAACTTTTCTTTGTGCACAAAGGTGATAAGGTTTCTGAAGTTATCCCTGCATGCGCGTTCAGAATTTTTAGCCTGTAGCAAGAATTATTACCAGACTTCTGGAGCCATCACAAATTCTCTACATAAGATGGGGGAAACTGGGCAGTCTTCCTCAGGCTCACTGTCAGTGGCCCTGACTCTGGGAAATTTAGCCAGCACAAATGGCTGATCACTTTGTACTAAGTGGGTATTTGAGGTAACTGAGCTGGAGTTCTAGAGACTAATACCTACATAGTACGGGACATAAACAAAGGCATGATAAAGTTAGTTTTAATATTATTATTATTTTCTCTTTTCTTTCAGAAAATTCCCCTCTGAATCAAAGGTACTGTGTGTATTTTGTCTTTCTTAAATTTTGGCTTCTTTACAAGTATTTTAAATGTGTTTATAATTGTTTTTGCTGTACAACAAAGAAACAAGGAGATCATATGGACAACCGCAGTCATCTTTTGCTATGTGCTGCTGATCAGTTCCCTAAACTTACTTTGTATAAGCCTGACTCTTAGCTGTATTTTCACTCTCCTCCCGCATCTGCTTCAACATTCACATGTTATCATATAAAAGATCCAGTTAGTGGCTAATATTCTCTGATTCCTTTAAATTACAGAATTAATGCCATAGGTAATTTTGAAGGTGAGTGTGCAAGGTGAAATTTTGTGTAAAATTAACAAATATGAAAGCAGAAAGTCCCTGTGAGCTCGTCACATCTCGGTATCTTAACACCTGAGCTAACGAGGCCAGAGAATCTCGACAGTAAAGAGAGAAAATAAGTGGACAACTGGTTGTTGTCAGTAAGGCATCACAGCATCACCAAGAGAGTTTCAGAACAGTATAAGCTACCTCCTACTAATCTGAAGCTCCAACCTGGGTGGCTAACATGAAATATGTCACAAGAACATCTTTTATACATCTTACACACTGACAAGGCTTTCAGCTTTGTTAAAAGGGAAGCAGACAAAATCTCCTAGGATTTACTTGTTGGTTTCTCCTCCATTTGTCAGTGAAATGTATTTCAAGAAATACCTGAGCAGTAAATCTGTATATGCACTCGTTGTCCTCACAGCAGGACAGGGCAGTGTTTGGGATTTAAAAGTTAGTTAGTCGTAACTTTTATTGCTTTTGGCCTTAACATTGTTCTTTTTCACTCTGACTGCATTGTTAGTTTTTTTCTTCTTCAAACAGCCCATAGAAGTCTGTTATTTTTCGTCTTAGCTATTAAGACATCAGGCTGAATTTGTGACTAAGTAAAAATACCAATGGGAATGCAAGCAAGGACAACACCTTAGCATCTGAGATGCCAAGTTCTCAACCCGACCACAACAATGGTGGCAACAGATTTGTCAAAGTATGGACCACGATGCTTTGAACTCAGCCAGAATTCGTCACCTATTAGTTAAATAATGGAACTAGGCTACAGAAAGCTCCAGGTAATGAATTGCCTAATATTTTGTAAATTTAGTTGGAAAAAAAAGGGCAGAAAAGAAGTTGTGTCATTGTTAAGAACAAATAGGCTGTAAATTGTTGATGAAAAGAGACTCTTGGATTTTCCCACTTGGAAGTTCTTTCAATTTATGGCAGGATCTCGACATTATTCAAGTTAAATTTAAAACTAACATCGCATTAGCCAACACAAACTTTGCTGTTCTTTTTGTAGCCATAAACTGTACATTAATACAAAGTCAGGCCAACTGGCTGAGACTGATCCTGACACGGAGAACACCTACATGGAAATGGTATCGCATCGCAATTATTTTATATCACAATTTTGAGTGAAGTGTATTTGCCACAGCGTAAAATAAAATAGGAAGATTTTCTGTTTCCCTAATCCTGTACTCTGTATTTTCAGTATTTGTTTAGCAGCCAAAAGAAAATCCATATTGGTTAATGTAGAGATCAATAAGTAACTCTGATTTTGAGATATCATCAGTCGCTGTGGAGATTAATTATCTTGGGATTCCTACCTCAGTTCACTCAGCTATAGAACAGAATTACAGTGGTCTTCATAAGTTAACCAATTCCAAAATGGCTGAAGTTTTATTCACCAAATGTTCAACACAAACTCCTCTTATTATCATAGAAATATGAATCACCCGGTGCCATGGTGGCTTGGGCAGTGAACATGTACTACTGAGACATTCTGGAAGTGTTTAAGATTTGCAGAGAATAATGGGATACACTTCCCAAAGACCGTCAGACATCTGGTGAACAGTACAAGAAGTGGTGTCCCTATCTGCTACTAAAGGTCATGTAAGTTTAGGGCGTGCAGATGCTAACTATTCCTTATCATTATGATGTCTCTAAACACTTTGAACAATGGCTTTTCATAGGGCAAAACAAATCCATGATAGATTTTGCATTGTGGATGAATATTTTATCTTCAATAAATTCATACAATTTATATCACAATAGCCCTATATCGTTTGGATCGGTGAACTTAGGACGACATTTGTGGACATTAGACTAACCTAGGGCAAAATTGATGGTTTTCTTTCTTAAATTTGGATATGACAGAAGAATGAAACAATTTGTTTTCTTGCCTTGCACAAATATTTCATTTTTTTAGACTTACCTGTCCAAGTTGGTCAACCATCAGCCGATAATCTCAGAGCCGGAGTCACTGCCACCTCTGTATAGGTAGACATCTACATTTCCTTAAAATCTGAATTAAAGAGATTGTGACAAATTTCTTTTTTACTTTTGAAGTAACATTTTTTATAGAAAAGAATTAAACATGAAAGGATTCCATTTATTTGAAACAATATTTCTCGAAAACATTGTAGGTAGAAGGTGTGATGGTTGCCTCCTTTTCTATTTCAGTTTTTTAAAAATGCATTATTTATCTCAACAGGTATATCCTTAATTACTTTTTCTTGAGTAATTCTTTATCAGAATTGATTAGCAAGATTGAGATAATTAAGTTTAAATCCTATTTTTGGCAGAAGAGAAAGGACTGCCATGAATATATTTACGTGACATTAAATATGACAGGTAGAGAAAGTCAAGTAAAGGTGATCTTGTTTTGTCTCTAATGCAGCCACCAAAGTTAAAAGAGGAACTTTTTGTCCACTGTCAGGAATCCAGGTGAAGTGAATTCTGAAAATGAATTAATACAATGTTCCTACTGCTCAGCAGAGGTGTAGCAAGAGGGGGGAGGGGACAGTCACCCAAGGGCGCAAAATTTCCTCTGGCCTATAAATTATAATGTCAAATAATAACTATCCACCTTCACCCGTGAAATTTCCACAGTAATTGCAAAATTAGGGAAACGCATATTCAAGCACTCGATACAGTTTGCTGGAGTAAGGGACATAACTGTTACAAAATCATGTTTGTAATCCAGGGAATTTAAATGCAGATTATATATAACATTTACAATTTCATATGGTGAAGATGTTTTCCCAAATTTAAGAATTGCATTGCGGATTTTGTTAACAATTTGGGTTTCTATTGCTAGTTGTGAAAGGTCTTTCATCCAGCTGAAGTTAACTATGACATACCTGAGAACTTCAATGGCCCAAGAACGATTGAGTAACTTGGCAATATTAAGTATTCAAAAAAACGTACACAATACCTTAGTTTAGTTGATTCGTTAGCAGCAGCAAAAGGTTCACATATAGTGTAACAATGAATACCAGAATGCTACCTGTACAAGATCTAGTTAAGTATATGCACAGTTTTGTAAACTAATAAAATTTATTTGTAAACATAAGTGGTATTTGATCAATCTGTTTCGTAATACATGTACACCACAGGTGACTGCATTCTGCATGCTTGAGAGATTACTGTAGCTGAGCGACTTTGAACGATGCTGGATGAAGTAAATATCAAAATGGTTTATAATTTAACAAATTATGTAAGTAAACCTAGTAGGCGATACCTCATTAGTTACAGTTGTGATATTATGAGATGTTATATTGTGACTTTTAATTAGCTCTTTATAAGGTGGTGATTAATTCTTTGTGATTGTCATTAAGTGGATAACGAGTCACAAACAAACAATCAAAACATTTCAGAGGAGGGTGGGTGCCAAAAGGGTCTGATAACCCTTACTACGCCTCTGCTGCTCACTAAGAGTGAACAGTTAGTCATCACCTTCATATTTATTTGTTTTAAAATTGTACAAGAATTTTTTTACATGTTGTTCATCAATTGAAATAAAATGTTTTAAAAACTGATATTTTTATTATTTCTTTTTTGTTGTTTTTTTTAGGTTTCTTGTCATCTTCTTCAAATTGTGAACATCTTCACTCAGGTAATCATAAGGACTTCACTTACCGTTAAATCTCATGGGGAAATGTTTCCTAAACAAGTCTATTTACTTGTCTGGAAATGCTTTCACTGTAATAAACAATATACGTCTTGTAGAGGGCTGAGACAAAGTCAGAAACAAATTTACAGAGAAATTAATAAAGAAAACTTGTATAAATGAGGAATAAACTAGCAATTGCTTAGTTGCAACCATTGTTGTTTGTAGAAAGGCATTTTGCAATGTAGGAGACCAGATCCACGCCATGGCTGTGAGTGAGTGAGTCAAGGATAAAAGGTACCACCCAGCCACCTAACAGCTTACTGTCTTAATGGCAGCCTTTAAAAGTACAATCTTCTAGCATTAGGAAGAATTAATATGAAATGTAAAGAATTCATGCAGTAAAAAACCAATTCATCAGTCCTGTGTCAAGAATTAAAATAAACAGAAAAAAGTTTGATTTAAATTGTGGTTTGTAGGGATTTCAGCTAATAGAATAACACAGTCTCGTATCATTCATTGTGTTTCTGACAAATTTGCATACAGAATAAATTCAGGATCGTTAATTTTGAGATGCAGACAAAAGTGGAAAAAGCGAGCAACTTGTTCCCCAGTAATGAAATGTATTTTAAAATTGAAGAATGAAAAGATCAACCTGGAGGAAGATCAAGGAAACCCTACCCAGTTAGAAAACTCATCTAAAGCTGAATTATATTCCACCCAGTTAGAAAACTCATCTAAAGCTGAATCGTATTTTGAAGAATGCCATTTTGGCTGTATACGACAGACCAACCTGGCCGGTTGGATGAGAAGTCCTGTCTCCAGTACCAGTAACTGAATCAGGAAGTCTGGAGAGTGCAGTTAAGACTTTCAGAAGGTTTGCGAGGACTCGTTCGTCACACGTAGTCGTGACAGCGAGCTCAAAATAAATGAAAACATTAAAACCCCTGTTTAATTAGCAAACATCAGCCACTTAATCATACTTTTAGTCAACTTCTATAACTAGGACTGCCTCAAGCCATAATTATTTAATAAAGCTGCCATAAAATAGTATATGGTCTAGGAGAAAAATACTAATTAATTACAAAATATTATTTAAGCTTGATAAATATAAACCTAAAATGCACATAGTTGATAAATGGACTGACTATTTGTATTAGAATTTTAAAACCTAGCAATTTCATGAAAGCTGTTTGGAGATGTAATGAAATAGCTAACCTTCACTAAAAACTACTTAACATTCATCTTTGTTTCCAAATTCCAGTTTTCACACCAGTCAGCAAGATTTCTTGCACAAATAAACTGAGTTTGTAAACATTTTACCCCCTGATATGGGAGTTCCCATAATTTTTCATTTTGTATTGTCACCGTTTAATTTATGCATCTGTTGAGTCCGCTATCCTCAAGTTAAGACAAAACGGTTTATTATTTGAGATATGAGCAGATACATACATTTAATAATCCCACCAACTGCCTAGAATCTAATATATATAAGCAGTGAGAAAATGTTTAGACCAATATGCTTACACTGCATCTACAATAACACACACACATGATATATAAACATATAAAGCAGTTTCTAACACCATCTCAAAGATGATGGAAAATCCACTATTAGTATCCAAATAATGCAAAAATAAAAAATAAATGAGATGAAATACTGAGACTAAATATAAATTTTTTAGAAAAGTCAATAAATTACAATTTTTTTAAATCTCAGAAATGATCCAAAGTTTACCAGGATGGTTATAATAATGTACAAGTAAATAATTAATAATGCAATGGAAAACAATGATTAAAACTCATCTGCTTGCTTGAGAAAAATGGCTCACAGTTGACACTGAAAGTGTATGGGATTTTTTTAAATCTTCAAAAACGAATCTCAGAAATGAAGCAAAATTCACTGGATGTACCAAATAAAACAGATTAATAGCTCAAAGCAATCTGGATAAAATTCCAGCAGTAAATATCTTTTTTTTTTTTAAATCTAAAATTAATACAAATTGTCACTAAAACTGTTTTAAAAAATTCAAAAACTTTTAATTTTCAAAAAATATCTGGTAAATGAACCAAAATTAACCAGAAGAATCCTGACAATGGACAAATTAACAATCCAAGGCAAAGAAAAAATGTTAATTTTCAAAAAGTATCTCAGGAATGAAACATTTGGATTTCCTGGGAGGCCTGACTGAACAAGTTCCTGGGGGCGGACATCTGACATGGCCCAGCGGGAGGAAGTGCCCTCCACCCCAGCTTTGACATTGTGATCCCTCAAGTGTCTTTTCTGCATAATTAATACAATTTGAAATTTATTGGTTTTTATCTCTTGTCACATTCTCACATGAATATGGTAATTAATCTGACACAGAATGATTACCAGAAAGGAGGTATTTTACAACTCATACTGATGACAAGCTACCATAGCTTATAATGGGCCTTGGTTTGGAAGTGACTGTGATGGTCAACCAACAGATAATAACAACAAAAAAAACCCACCTAATTTACCTGACATTAAATGTGAGACGTAAGATGAGTAGATTCCCACAGTTGTCGGATTCTGATACTGGGCGAGAAGGGCTACTTCCGGTTCGTGACGTCACGCAAAAACCGACCACGTGAATAGTAAAACTAAGTCTTCCCCTTAATGTCGATGCTTCTACCAACTGCAAACACAGAAAACGGTAAAGAACCGCCGAGTCACCGCCACCAGGGTACAAGAACGAAATTGTGGTAACATCCTGCAGAACTGGCAGAGCTGGCTACAGCGACAGCCTTCCCAACGTCCGCCGCCATTATCGACCAAACCAGCGCCCGTAGGTGGCAGCAGCGTCGGTCGCGGCGAAAGGTATGTAAGACAGACGAGAGAGAGAGAGAAAGGATTCCCAAATGTTGCGGGATGCAGGGCGGAAACTCTTTGTTGGACCCGAGGGGGGGGGGTTGGCGTGGGGCAGTCGTCGTTTGTTTACCTTGCCGTTCTTGCGGATAGTCTCCCCCCCCCACCTCCCAACCACCAGCAGCCCTGAGAGATGGCCCCGTTCGTTCGGGAACCATTCGAAGAGTATGAGCAGCAACCGCGGCCTGTGGATTTAATCCTGTTCCTGGCAGGGACCTGTGTCAGGGAATCGCGGTTATTCGGGTTTAGGAGGAGAAGTTTCCCCGAGAATTAGCCGAAGACAGCGCACACGTCCTCCCTCCCGCTTGATGGTCGGTATGAGGTGAGGTACCATCTGGCGTAAGGACGCTGCCCTCTTTGGAGAGATAGTCTTGGCACAACTTTCTCCTTGGAGAATGTTTTGTTGTTTTTTTATTGTTCTGTCACGCAATTGTTACAGTTTATTCGCAGACCGCCAGCTGGGAGGGAGCGTTCAGTGCCTCGATGACACACGGGGCCGCCGCCATCTTTTTTTTTTTTTATGATGGCTTGCACACGGGGAATGAAAGTTCCGATGGTGGACGTCGCCAGACCCATTCACCAAAACTGTCTGGAAAGTAGCCAGATTCCTGAAGAGACTTTCAGTCGGTTTGTTCATTAACATTCGGTGATCTGGAGATTTTTCAGCTGGCCTCTCCCTACGCCGCATTTACCCAACAGTGCGCCCCCTTTTCCATGGCCGCCAGTTCCCCCTGAAGCTTGTAAAAACCGGTAAACAAAATGGCCGCCAGTACACCCGCCTACCACAAATGTAGATACACTATTAATTCAGATTCAAAACCTATTTATGTTTTCGCTGTGTTTCTTTTTTCTTATTGATGAACTGCAGTCTCTGCTTCCGCAGACATTCGTTATGCATCTTCCACACAGTTGCTTTGATTCTCAGCCGTTCCTCCATGGAACCTGGAGCATGTAGCTGGTGGACTCTCCCCCCCAACTCCCATTTCTTGCTGGCCTGCAGCTCGTCGTCGAAATCCCATTCGCTTCAAAGCTGAAAGAAACAATTTCTGAACAATGGCCGTCTCCAGAATTTCTTGCTTGATGCCCAATCAGTTTTTTTTTTCTTTCTTTCTTTCTCCTATCAAAATGAAGATTGCGAGTCAAAGGCTATTTGCTGGTTGGTCGTTTATGTCTGGACCAGCTGATCAGAAGCATCCACTTTCTGCTTGGTTTTAGAATCCAGTGATCTCTGGTGCCAGCAAGGATGTCTCCATCATGATCTATATTCGGCAGTAAGCCTAATGACAAAAGCGTATGGTCTCTGAAAACTAAAAGAAAAACAACAAAAACAAAACGGAAAGCTGTGAAGCTTTAGGGATAAAATTCTTCATTATAAATTACTGGTTCTTTTGAGCAGCACTGACCAATGTCAAACCTGTTTTCACAGAGAGTTGGAGCTGGTGGCAAATCTGTGAAATAGCAGTCACAACTCTCATCATTCTTTTTACTGCCAGTTCCAAGACCGTCTGCTTTGCCAAGCAATGCTGTTGGTGTTCTCCTTTGCCTGTGTATACCTTGTCTTGAAAAGTTAGGTGTGTGTGAGAGAGACCATGATGGAATACCCTAGAAAAGGGGTCACCAAACTACGGCCGTGGGCCGGATCAGGCCCGCCGACGGTACTTGCATTTGTGTGATAAAACGGATGGAACACAAGATGTTGTGAAATAAAGTTTTTTTAATTTTTTCATGGATAACTGACACATCATGGGCAAGAAGGCTCAGAAAAATTCCCCGGTCAAGGTGTTAATCGAGCTGGTCTCTAGGCTGTTTTCTTCACCCTTTATTATGGCTACTAAGAAAAGAAAAGTGGACGCCGAGTGTCGCGTTTTCAATGAAGAATGGGGTGTAAAGTACTTCTTTGTGGAAACAAAGGACCAGAAAGTTAGTTGCGTGTTATGCAGCGAAAGTGTTTCCGTTTTGAAAGAGTACAATCTTCGGCGTCACTATGAAACAAAACATCTATCAACATATTCAAAGTTTTCTGGAAAGTTACGCTCTGAGAAATATGAGTCCATGAAACGTGGTTTAGAAAGTCAAAGAAATCTCTTCACGAGAAAGTTTGCTGAAAATGAATCTGTCACTCGTACAAGTTACAAAATAGTGCATAAGTTGGCAGAGCGAGGAAAACCGTTTACTGATGGCAAAGAGTGTATGATGGAAGCAGCAAACGACTTGTCTTGAGAAAACCGATTTGTTTGGAAGTATCAGCCTTTCGGCAAGTTCAGTTGTGCGGAGAACAGAAGAACTTGGAGAGAACATAGTGCTACAGATACGCGAGAAAGCTAGGAAGTTGTTGTGGTGTTCTCTGGCGCTGGATGAGTCCACTGATCTCTCGAGTACGTCAACTTCTTGTGTTCATTCGTGGTGTCAATTTGGACTTTCAGATAACGGAAGAGTTGGCATCCGTTTGCTGCATGCATGGAACTCTGCTGGAAAAAAAGAATCGTTTCCAGGGAAGTCTCCAATAAATATAATAATAATAATAATTTGGATTGGGCTTTTAAAAGTGATTATTTGTCTGTAGAGGGTAAAATTATACAGTTGTACCTCGATTTAACGGACCTCCACATCCAACGAACCCTGTCTGGTGCTCCAACAAAAGTTTGAGTAGAACTGTGCGAAAAAGTCTTTACTTCGGCGCATGCGTCTGTAAACCTCGGGATTTAATGGCCCCCTGATATCAACGGACACTCTTCCCACTAGTCCTTTGTTTCGCTGCACGTGCTTCACGCTTGCTACGGTCTGATTTCCAGAAAGCGGTCCACCAACAGGTATTTTCTCTGCACGTTTGTGATACAGGTACTTGTCTAGTCGGAAATTACTGTGTTTTAGTCGGACAACTTACAGAACTTGTTTCTGTTAAGTGGTGATGAGAGGATTAACACGGATGTCCGCTCTCTACTACGGAATGTAAAACGATCTATGATGGTGTTATTTTTGTGTAATTAAATAGAACAGTTCCCAAGCTTTCCAAACGTGTATAGTTTATATGTTTGATTATTAGAGAATAATATTAAACAAACACAATCTCTTTAGTAAGTAATTAGGAGACCGAGTTACCATCGATCCTCTTGTCTTCTCATAGGCCCGCACTTTCACTTTATATTTTAATACGCCATTTTGGCGGCAGTCGGTCAGTCAGTAATGGAATTCAGTCAGAGCAGTGGATTTAGATCTCTGTGGCGCAAAAGACCCTTTTGTAAATTGTCTTATTAATTTTTTTTTGTATTTGAATTCATTTATTTTCTGAAGAAAAATTTTTCCAAAACATCATGAATTTATACTTTATTAAAAAGAAATTTACTGCATTTTTCTGTAGTTGGATAACTCTCATATCTAAAACACCTGTTAGTTCAGTTTGGCCATTTCTTACCTGTCACATTCCATTCTTGTATGGTACACTATAAGTATACTTTCCACCTGTAAACATATGGGAAATAGAGGGTGTGTACATTTAAAATTATCAAATAGTTAACAATGATTACTGCCTAAATAGATCTTAATTTACGAAACTGTTAAGCACAAACAGCCAAGAGGTCCGGAAGTTCACAGATGCTTTCATAGAATTTTAAATTATGTTGCCAAGATTTCTGTAGCTTGGAAGCAAAAAAAGAAAAAGAGAGCAACCCTTAAAAAATGCAAAGAAACCACTAAATCTCCAAACTTTATTGCACTGGGCATGAAACTGCTTTATATAGATCACACTTCTCATTAACTATTTCTGCAAGGCAAGTACTCCTGTTACAATGATCTTCGCTCCTTGTCTCCTTTCCATCCAAATTTTTAAAAAAAATTGCCAGAACTTTTGAGCTTAGAAAACAAGAATATTCGATTTGTTATTGCTTTTTTCTGCTCTTTTTTTAAAATTAATTCCTTGTTAATTGTTATTTGTAGGAAATGGGAATCGTGCTGTGGAGTAAAGAAAGAGGTAAGATTCTTATTTTCATTTTATGATTAGCTGTATTTTGAATAAAATCACAACCAGCTGACATCACACAGAAGAGAAGCAGTTCCAGCCATCGCATTAGGGTGAGTTAAATGTTTGACCAGAATAAGCTGGTTGATTTTAAGTTGATAATTTGTATGGCCCGCAAATGATGTTATAAATATCCAAATGGCCCTTGATAGGAAAAAGGTTCCCCACCTCTGGTATAAAGGAATGGCATTGATTGTCAGCTGGAACCAATGGCACTGCACAACCTTGTCACCTATTTCTACAGCTGTAGACAATGATTGTTTAAAGAAGAAAAAGAAACCACAACTTCCATTTGGGATAATTTTCATCATCTGAAATGTAACACAATTAATACGCATCAGTCTTATTAATCAGTTTACTGTGTTAAATAAATTAGATTAAAACTGGTATTTAAATTATGTTGCTCCTTTCTCATTACAGATGATATCCAAATAAATTTGAATACACACATTATAGGGAATTGTTGGAGTTTTACTGTAAAATGGAAAATTTGCTACATTGTTAGAAATATTTTTTATCCTTTTAGCTTTAATAGTTGTCCATCTGTATTTGGCACAATCTTCCATAAAAAATACTGCTCTCTGTGGACAGACGACATTGGCTTTCTCTCTCAGAGAATGTTAATGTATCAGCCTTAAAACATTTCCCTTGTTTGAGATTTTTCACTGCCCAAAAATAACACATCTACAATATCACCAACAGACTGACAACTTTAATTTGTTTGGTTTGAACTGGTGACATGACCACTGTTTAAGAATTGTGAAAACCTGTTTTCATCAGAAAAAGATAAAGGTAATTTTTCTCAAAAATCAGGAAGGTATTGTATTTGCATTGCTCATTGCAGTAGATGCCCAATGTAATTTAGAGAATTGGTTTGTTTGCATCTCACTGATTTGCACATTTGATGACACCAATGGACATCTACACTTGGTATGCCACTTTTACAGCTGATTTTAAGGTTTGTTGTATCTATCCTGCTGGCTTTGTGCATCCTGGTTGTCTTAAGGCTTCCTTGAACTGGACTGTCAGTCAGTGACCCGTTCACAGTTGACAGTATAATACCCAGTACTTTGGAGATCCTGCAGCTTCTACCAACATTCCATTACCCATCTTAAGTTCCTATAAACCACCTCTTTGTGGCATGGTTGTTTGCAGACTGACTTCTCATCTGGCCTATAGTAGTTCTTATAGCTTGAAATGATGTGCATATAATGTGACTGGAATGACATCTCAAGCAGCGGGTATCTATTTACTTACGTCAAGTCTCTACATACAAACCAGTGTATTTTAAAATACTATTTGATTAAAATTGAAGATGTTAAGTTAAGATAATTTTACTGATTATAGCATAAATCTTAATTCAACATTACCAGCATAGAAGGTATTGATGGCAATAGGAGAAACAAAAAGAGAGAATTTTGAAATTAAGAGTAACATAATTTAAAAGTATTTCCATATTTACTGATATGACACTTGATTGTTGAAAATAACAGTGGATATGATTTTCTTAAATGAGAAGGTATCATAATTATCTATTGAATAGTATTTGAAAAGTCAGTTGAGCAATGGCCCTTAACATTGTCATTAATTGGGAGAAAACTGTACATGGGTATGAGTGTGGAGATGTTGATTCCAGAGATGTGCATTGCTTTAATGCTTTAAGTGGACTCCTCTGG
Source organism: Nautilus pompilius (assembly GCA_018389105.1). NCBI lineage: Eukaryota > Metazoa > Mollusca > Cephalopoda > Nautilida > Nautilidae > Nautilus > Nautilus pompilius. The sequence continues at coordinate 809,932 of JACATO010000599.1, read as the reverse complement.
GATTTTGTGAAACTGTATCATAGTTCTGTAAATCTGAAGGTACATCACTATTTGCCTTATTATACCAACTAGGGTGTTCAGCCTAGATGCGCTACTTTGTATTTGTTGAATGGGCTATATATTATGTTAACACACGAGTAATGCTAAACATGAAGTTGGAGTGATGTAGATTTGTCATTACAGTAGGTGCTATATTGATGAAAAAGATTTTTGCCATAGATTCTATAAATCAACCTGTGTTAAGTAATACAAATCTGAAGGATAGTTAGCTACAAATGCATCCCAGGTGGTATACAGTGGGTTAAGAATGTTGAAAATCAGTGATGCTATCTGAAAAATCTGTTCTGGTAAATTTGGTGAGTATTTTTTGGAGTTATGGTGGAAAAATGATGTGTATGGTGTATGTAAGTTGGACGGCCAGCTTATTTAAAAAGAGCTTTTTTGTAATGCTCTGATTCTAAACACTTAGTCCACCTATTTTTCTATACTAAACAGAATAATTCAAAATCTATATAGCCCTAATCTGTTGTAGATCAAAGGCTGATGTTGTTTGGTATATTATGCAGTGTAATTCATAGTACGCACATGTAAAAAAGAATACTGCAGCTGAATCTGATTGTGGGTTTTTTACACAATAATTTGTCATCTACAGACACTGTAGCTGAAAAACTGACTAGAATTTCTATTGTTATCTGTTATACTAGAGAGATTTACTAATAGTATACAGATACAAGATGATGTACATGCAGGGCTAATTGTAAAATGTGTAGGTGGTCTTAACATCTTGGAATCTTTGACTTATATGAATAATTAACTGCATTTAGCTTACTGAAACTGAACTGAGAGGGAATTTACAATGCAGAATTTTATTATTGTGATGTACAATGTAAACAGAAGAAATTAAGTATAATGAATTAAACTGAAATTGTTAAAAGCTAAAGGAAATTAAATTATATTAATCTCGGCTTAGTAAAATAATCAAATTGTGTATTATTTAAGATGAAACTGAAATTTTTATTTTAATTATCATCATTACTACCAGTAATTGTAGCGGTATTGTAGAGTCCTTACATTTGTGTTTAGTGCGTGTTGTTTAACTTATGAACTTGTTTTGAAATGTGACGCAATAAAGCTGCAACAACGATCTGAAGTACAGAAGATGGAGCTAAATCTGTAGGTAAAGACATTTGGTAAAATCCTCATTTATTATTTGACATTAAATTATTTTAATAAAGTTATTTTCTTCTTTGTTTTGCGTGTTCTCTATTCTGACATTTCACCGATTTTCGGAGCTGAGGTGCCGAGGACTTGTCTCTTTACCCTAAGAGATTTTTGGCTTTGGAAGCGGTAACTCTAAAAGGAGTTCGCTCCAACTGAAGCTTTTGCTGCCTTACACACTGGACGCTTGGGCGTCTCGATCTACAACACGAGGCGCTTCGACACCTCAACACCGGCCTTTTCGGCCCTAACACGGAGTTCTACTCCCATTCCTTTCTCTTCGGAGATACATACACATATATATGCGCAACACCACAAGAAATAAAAAGAAAGTAATGTTCTGAATAGCGGTCTTTCATTAAATGTGTAATTGTTAGATCAAAGGTTATTCGACGAAAGGTGAATGAACATTGTCAACTAAAACTGCTTTTCGACTCTCGAGAATTAAGCCTGGAAAAATCGCACCCCTCCTGCCGCTTTACGGAAGGAGTTGGGTGGTAGACAGGTAGTTTGGCGTTATAGAGTCGCAGGAAATAGGAAGGTTTGCGTTTTAGAAGAGTCGTCTCAGGAGCAAGGTTCTAACCTCCCAAGAGAAGGCCATCAACACCTTCCACGCAACATATGAATGTCTTCTTAGGACAAAGTCTTGGGAACTGAAAAGCTAAGTGAATATCAGGTTCAAGGAGGAATGCTGTTTCAAACGTTCTGGCAATAGCCAGAACCAGCAACAGCATTTCAACTCCAAACCCATCGGGGATCGAACTCGCGACCCACCGATTCACAAGCGAACTCGCTACCCGTCAGGCCACGAAGTGGACCCGACAACAAACCATCAACCAGACACCTTTTGATGTAACCGGGAAGGATGCGTTTAGGGAAAGATTGAATTAATTACATGCAAAAACAAGTATGTACAAGAGGTGCGACACGGGGTTAGAACGTATTAAATTGTTTTTAGAAAAGTGAAGTGATTGTCAGCGTCAAGGAGGAGGATCGATCTACAGTTGTCTCAATCTTATCGGCAATCACCAGCAATTCAACTTCGAACCCATCGGGGATCGAACTCTCAACCCTCCGGTTCACGAGCGAAATCGCTACCCGTCAGCCTAAGAACTTGACACGATAACAAACTATCAACCAGACACCTTTTATTTAACCGGGAAGGATGCGTTTAGGGAAAGATTGAATTAATTAAATGTAAAATCAAGTATTAAAGAAAACCGAGACAGAATTAGGTTCTAAACTCCGAAGAGAAAAATAATTACAGAACAGAGGGCAATCAACATCTTCCCTTCACCGGCGAAACATATAAATGTCTTTTAGGACAAATTCTTGGGAACTGAAAAAGTTAAATGAATATCAGGTTCTATGAGGAATGCGGTTTCAAAATTTCTGTAATAACCAGCAGCAGCATTTCAACTCCAAACCCATCGGGGTTCGAACTCCCAACCCACCCATTCACAAGCGAACTCGCTACACGTCAGGCTATGAACTGGACTCGCTCATAAGTATTTAACGAGAAACCTTTTGATGTAACCGGGAAGGATGCGTTTAGGGAAAGATTGAATTAATTAAATGCCAAAAGCAAATATGTAAAAGAGGTGCGACACAGGGTTAGGTTCTAAACTCCGAAGAGAAAAATATTAAAGAAGAGACGGCCATCAACATCTTCCACACACCGGCGAATCAACCTATGAATGTCTTTTACGAATGAGTTTTGGGAACAGAAAAGTTAAGTGAATGTCAACTTCACGAATGAATGCTGTACAGTTGTTTCAAACTTTTTGGCACTCATCAGCAGCTGCCAGGCAACTGCAACCCCATCGTGGATCGAACACTCAATCATGGGGCTCACAAAGGAACTTGCTACCAATCTACAAGCTGGACACGCTAAAGATCAATCAACCAGACACCTTTTTAGATAACAAGGAAGTATTCTTTCGGTTACGTATAGGTTAGGGTTTACCGTTAGGGTTAGGGTTAATACAGAAAACCATCGCCAGAATACGCATGGGCGAAAATAAAATATAAACGGGCGGGGCCCTGGATACTTTGCTCCCAAGCCCCAAATCACCCACAGTTTGCGCATGCGCGAAAATAAAAATTAAACGGGCGGGAACATTTTCATGGAAGTGCAGAAAACTTTGCAAGACTATAACCTTCAGTGGAATCCGCTTCGAGGTGTTACAGTTGATGGAGGAAAAAACATGGCTGGAGGGAGGAAGGGTCTGGTCGGGCAGATCAGGACTCAGTTGGAGGATTTGCAAATTCCGGGCGCTCTGTTCATACACTGCATCATAGATCAGCAAGCACTATGTGGGAAAGACTTGGATATTTCTTGTGTACTGAAACCAGTCGTTTCTGCTGTGAACTTCATTCGGGGACATGCACTCAATCACCGTCAGTTCCAGGCTTTTCTTGAAGAAATTGATTCTGATTTCTGTGACTTGCCTTATCACACAGCAGTGAGGTGGCTCAGCTGCGGTAAAGTCCCGTTTCGTTTTTACAAGCTCCGGAACGAAATAAATGCTTTTCTCACTGGAAAAGAGAGCTGATCCACAGCTGTCAGATCCTACCTGGCTGTCAAAGTTGTCATTTTTGGTCAACATTACATCCCACATGAATGAACTGAACTTGAAACTCCAGGGAAAGGATAACCTCGTCTGTGATCTCTACAGAATCATCAAAGGATTTCGGAGAAAGCTGTCGTTGTTTGAAGCACAACTGGAAGGAGAAAACTTCTCTCATTTTCACAGTTTCAAAGAGTTTTGCGCTACAATTGCTGAAGATGTCATCCTCGATTTTCCTAAAAAGATTATTCGTGACTTGAAGAAGCATTTTTTGGAGAGATTTTCAGATCTCGACAGAATTGAGAGTGACATTCTTCTGTTCCAGAATCCGTTTGATTGTAACCTTGATGATGTGCCAGTTGAACTACAGTTGGAGCTCATTGATTTGCAAGCAAATGACTTGTTGAAAGAGAAGCACAGAGAAGGAAAACTTGTTGAATTTTACCGCTTCTTACCTGATGTTGAGTTTCCGAAATTGAGGAAATTTGCCGCTGGTATGGCATCATTGTTTGGAACAACTTATGTCTGTGAGCAAGCATTTTCAAAACTGAAGTATGTGAAGTCAACACATCGAACGAGATTGACTGATGAACATTTGAAAGCAATTCTCTTGATTGGATGCAGCAATTCCAAACCAAACATTGATGATATCTTGAAAGCCAAACGTCAGTTTCACAAATCTCACTAATCCTTTTTGCTGCTTAGTTTGTAAGATTCGGATATGTGCACACTAGGTCTGATGTAACTATATTTTTGCTAACGTCGCCTTCTTTGATAACTTTTTAGTAAATAAATATGTTGGTTGTCTTTGTTTTTTGTGCATTGCACGCCACTCACCCATGATTAACATGGAATTCTAAACTTAGTGTTTCGTCTTTTTCCCCAGAGCTTTCGTTCTGGCTTGCAAGTATTGAACAGAATGATTATGCGGCCCGCGCTCGTCATTCTCTCAGTTATCCGGCCCACTGTGAAAAATGTTTGGTGACCCCTGGCCTAGAACATCAGAAAGGTATATTCTCAATTCTAATTCTGTCACGTGGTTGCTTACCTTGGCTTTCATTTTTGTGTTGTGGATACCAACCTCAGCGGTTACAGGTAGGAATATATGTACTTAATGTTATATGCAATCGTTATCTGTTGTTTGCTTTTTGAGAAGCGGTCATAAGAAGATTTCTTGAAAGAATAATTGTGTAGCTTCAAGTTCTTATTCCAGATGTCTCCACACAGCCATTTTGTTCTGGAGAACAAGTGACACGGCTGATTTGTGGACATACCCTGTACTTTTAGAAAATGGATTTATCGAGCCAGACAGGTTCTGTCTGTTTATTTAATTAGATACTTTTTTTAAAATTAAATTTGAGACGGCAGGATCAGTGGTATTTACTAATAAGTATATAGTGTCTACTTGATAACGAAAAGACTGTTCGTAACAATTTATCTGCGACATTAATTTCTTACGAATTTCCGTAAATTAGAACTTCTGATATTTTTTCTAAATAGATAAGGGCGACATCTCGGAAGAACAAACCTTGTGGCCAGTATAGATAGACAGGTGTGCGAGCAATTGTTTATTGTAAATACCCCCGGGTGCGTCTGACATGTTGTCTATCTATCTAAGTTTGTAGCGAGACGTGGATTAGCGTTTAGCGGGGGAATCCCACCTGTCAAAGCAAACTTCCCACCGCTTTACTCGTAGCTCAGCATTTCTTCTGTTCTAGCATTTGTGTCTGCAGAAATTATACTTCCTGATGGTATCCATCTCTCCTGTCAAGGAACACGATACGTTTTATATCCTTCTCTCTCCATCGTCCATACACCTACAGCAGGCATGTAGCCGTTTTTTTAAAGTGAAAATTGATGATGTGATTTCTTAAAAAGTTGTTCATCAACATAGACAAAGTTTAATATCTTTGCTAAATGGAGGTAGGGAGGAAGAGAGAGAGAGAGAGGTTGGTAGGTAGGGAAGGAGAGAGAGGGAGAGAGAGAGAGGTTGATAGGGTGGAGAGAGGTTGGTAGGGAGGGAGGGAGAGAGAGGGAGGTTGATAGGGAGAGGGAGAGAGGTTGGTAGGGAGGGAGAGGTTGATAGGTAGGTAGGGAGGGAGAGGGAGAGAGAGAGGTTGGTGGGGAGGAAGAGAGGAGAGGATGGTGGGGAGGTAAGACGGAGAGAGGTGGTGGGGAGGAAGAGAGAGATGGAGAGAGGTGGTGGGGAGGAAGAGAGAGAGATGGAGAGGGTTGGTAGGGAGAGAGAGAGAGGGAGGTTGGTAGGGAGAGAGATGGAGAGAGGTTGGTGGGGAGGAAGACCGGGAGAGGTTGCTAGGTAGGGAGGGAGAGAGAGAGATGGAGAGAGGTTGGTAGGAGAGAAAAGAAAGCTGGAGAGAGAGGTTGGTAGGAGCGGGGGAGGAGAGAGGTGGAGAGAGGTTGATAGGGAGGGAGAGAGAGAGAGAGAGGCTGGGAGGAGAGGTTGGTAGGGAGAGAGAGAGAGCTATGAGAGAGGGTTTTGTGGGAGGGAGAGAGAGAGGTGGAGAGGAGGAGTGTTGATAGCGGAGGGCGAGAGATGGAGAGAGGTTGATAGGGAGGGAGAGAGCGAGAGGAGGGCGCGAGAGGTTGGTCGGTAGGAGAGGCGAGGAGGAGATGGAGAGCGGTTGGTAGGTAGGGAGAGAGGAGATGGAGAGAGGTTGGTAGGTAGGGAGAGAGAGAGGCGAGAGATGGCGAGCGGTTGGTAGGGAGGGAGAGGGAGAGAGAGATTGATAGGGAGGGAGGGAGAGAGAGGAGAGAGGTTGGTAGGGGAGAGAGAGAGGTTGATAGGGAGGGAGAGAGATGGAGGAGAGGTTGATAGGTAGGGCGGGAGAGAGAGAGATGGAGAGGGGTTGGTGGGGAGGAGACAGACAGAAAGAGAGAGGTTGGTAGGAGGGAGAGGGAGATGGAGAGAGGTTGGTGGGGAGGAAGAGAGACAGAAAGAAAGATGGAGAAAGAGAGGTTGGTAGGTAGAGAGGACGAGGGAGAGAGAGGTTGATAGGTAGAGAGGAGAGGAGAAGGTTGGTAGGGAGGGCGAGGGGAGAGAGAGAGGGAGAGAGGTTGATCGGGAGGGAGAGCGAGAGAGAGATGGAGAGAGGTTGGTAGGGAGGGGGAGAGGGAGAGAGGTTGATCGTAGAGAGAGAGATGGAGAGAGGTTGATAGGTAGAGAGAGAGAGGTGGAGAGAGGTTGATAGGTAGAGAGAGAGAGGTGGAGAGAGGTTGATAGGTAGAGAGAGAGGTTGGTGGGGAGGAAGAGAGACAGAAAGAGAGAGAATGGTAATTTCCTTTATTATGAGAATAAAAATCAGTCCTCACTGTATTATAGTTATGTTCATATTCTGTGCAAGTGGGAGTAAATCTCATTAGTGAAAGGACATTAAGGTAAAGGTTGCACAGAATCTCTCCAAACGCCAAACATTTGCCCATTTTTGGATTTCAGATCTTTATAATTCACCTGCAACATCAGCCAGTGATTCTGTTCGATTATAACAGGTAGAAACGTTTTCTCGGTCTGGATCAAAGGGCGATAACTAATTTATGCTCCCTCTTTTTTTTTTTTTTCAAGATGTTTGCTAAAAAAAATTATATTTATGTCTAAATAATTTAAAGAAAAATTACTACTTCAGTATTTATTTTTGTTTGGATCTATAATGTGGTAAAATTTGTGCTGGTTCTGGACAGATTTGAATACTGGAAAAAAACTTCTATTTTTTTTTTTTAAAAAAATAACTTAAAATAGATAAATCAATTTTATTTAAAACAAACAAACAAAAAGTTAGCACAAATTGCTGTTTGTTTGCTTGAACCTGTAAATGCTAGAACTGATTATTCATTGATTACATTTACCACTAGATGTATACATAAATAAAACTGTAAATTTCGTTGTATTTTGATATTCTCAATAGCATCTCAACTGTTATACGATTGATTTACTTCGATATTCCTGCTTCTTTGGAATTCTCTTTGACTTGCGATGGCATCATCTCAGCATGTGTCAGTGGAGATTAAGGTGGCCTAGGTACTTGCCGGAAACAAGAAGTCCATAAGGGATAAAGCTTACTAAATGGCTTCGAAAAAAATCGTCACCTGAAGGTACGCAGTTAGTTCACTGTCTGAAGATAGCCTTACGTTGTTGATTAACATACATGTGTTTGCAGAGCCATTTAAATTGGTAATCGATATCGCTGAGAGGTAGGGATGTTACTGGGGCTGCTGGTGCGAGAGAACCATGACTCAGGTGTTCCCTTGTGGTTAGATAATGAGATTTCCCCTCAATTTTAATCAGACAGGTAAAATTCAGAACAGTTAATCTCTCTAAGGCCATAAATATTAAGATGAGGAACGACTAAAAAATTGGAAAAAAGAATTAAACCAAAAAATTCAATTTTAAATTAGACTTCTTTTATCTGCATAGCAAAAATTCATTCACAGATCGTTTGTGTGTTGTTTTCTTTCACCATCGCACCCCACCTCTTAAATGTTTTCTGTGATGCGTTTTCCCTATCTGAAACTGGCAGGGATCAATTATGGGGGACTCTACACTATTCCAACAGATTGGGCTGGTCAGTAAAAATTGCAGTGGACTCTATTCCCCAAAATCTTGCGTGTAAAACTATACGATATTATTATGGCTTTTAGTCTAATTAATTAACCCCCAGATGAATTATAAGCCAAAACAAGCTAAGCTCGGCTCAATGATTTTACCATTTGAGACCAGGTGATTATCAGAGACCATCTCGAATAGTAAAAAAAAAAGAAAAAGAATTGGTTTGGTAAAAAATTATTCACTTTTCAACTTTATTCTTCTTTTACCAGTCCATTTACTGTTACTAGAAATAGTCTACATCCTCCGGACGGCTTTCCTCCGTTGCTGCTAGATGGTGGTGGTGCGACATCTTTGGTGAAAAATTCAGCAAAGGTTTCAGAATTCCCTGGTATGGCTTCCTTTTTGGGTTGAATGGGGTTTCAGAACTAAAGTCAAAGCTGTTGTTTAAATCTGAAAAAGAATTAAAACAATTATCCATCCTCTGGAGTTGGAAGAAAGCTAGGTGTAATATGAAGCCATTGTTCTGAGAAATGGAATTTGAGCTGACAGCAAGAAGTTATTTGTTTTTATCTACTGATTTACTGCAAAAAAAAAAAAAAACTTGCATAATTAAAAGGAAAAAAAAAATATGCTCAAACGACATTTAAGATTATCTTCATACACAGTAGATAAATAGTAATAATATATCCAATGTTGCTAATTTAACTCCCCCCCCTCCCACAAAGCTGCCTTTCTATTCTTTAGTGAAATCTATACAAAGTAATAGTGGGTTCCAAACAGTCATGCAAGATCACTTTTATTACAAAGGTGTAGAGACCCAATTTGCTCTCCCTCTCTCCTAATTGTAAATAATACACTTAATACAAAATGGCTAAGATGAAAAATGCTTATGAGATGTTTTCGAAACCCTTCCACTACCAGATTTACTGCTTTAATATGAAATGATCAACCAGCAAGAGCATGGGGAAAAAAACATTTAGCTTCAGCTGCAATGGTTGGTTGGCCTCACACCTGTTTTGTGAGCATTGCATCAACACTACTGCTGCAGAGGCAACCACTTGAAATTAGTTTGCTGTGGAATTCACTCAACATACATACACTCATGCTGAAATGCAACAACAAGGCACCTCTCTTGAATTCCAAACTAAAATGCTACCCTCTTAGAAACAAATGAGAAAGGTTTTTTTTTTCTTATTCTTTTGGTAGGGGGGGGGGAGACTTTGTTTAGACTAGAGATCAATGACACTTTCTTTACTTTTGCAAGATTACAGCCCTAGAGACGTCAATGCGGAGACTGGAGGCTGCCCCAGCTAGTACTGGCAATCAACCCTGTCTGTCGCCTTTCAGATTACTCGGGGAAAAAAAGGGGTTGTGTGGTCCCAAGCGTTTCGTTTCACCAGCGGTGGCCTGTGCATTGTTTGAGTATGTAGATAAATTTACACCCAACAGTTTGTAGGTCTCACTAGCCATAAGTACAATCCAAATTCTTTGTTTACATTTGGCAAAGGCTAACAGCAGCAACAGCACTAAGACTCTCCACCAAACCATAACAGGTGAGAGCACACATGGACAACAATGCAGACATCGCATCACTTTCTATTTATGCAAAGGAAAAAAACAAAAGTAACCCCCACACCTTTTTTCTTCTTTCTCCGCACTAAACTGCTTTAATACTGTTTGAACTCTGCTTTATGGTACTGAATTATTAAGGCAACAAACTATTTCACTTCACTAGAGCTGTTCCTTCAAGGATTAGCTACCTAAAGTCTGGTTGTGCTTCATGTTAAAGCTCACTCGCTTTTTGTCCACAGATGACAAGGGATCGGGTAACTCGCTGTTGTCAATGTTCTTCATCTTCTGCAACAAATCCACAAGTCAGTATTAAACATTGCAAACGAATAACCGCAACATTTCCTTAAAAGAAGCAAAAAAGGAGGGGTGGTGGTGGTTTGGAGAGACAAGTGGGAGAGAAGTTGAGCATTTACCTCTGCGATTCACCATTACATGGATCGGAACCGCACACACCCTCAATGTAAGTTAGGCACCACCAGAGTTTCCGTCATATTAATCAAAAGTAAAATGATGCAAAAATAGAAGCCTTACAGTTATCACATTTATACAGTCCTCCTGTTTAGCATGGATTGTTTGTCTTACACTAGTGTTACAAGGGAGACAACCTTGGTAAAGGAGTGCAATGCCAAGATTGTCTTCAAAGCAGCATTGCCAGTCATGCCATAAAGGGTCAAGTGCCTCTGACTTCAGCAGGAAAAGCCTTACTAGAATTCTTCATTTTCTACGTGTGTGTGTGTGTGTGGGGGGGGGGGGGACCCATGCCTGGGGGTACTCCAAACCAAGCTGATCCCAACTGGCCTTTGATGGCACAGTTTCTTTGCACAAACACAAGGCTGGTTTTGGAAAAAAAAAGTACAGGTGGTCTGAAAGTCTTGTCACCCCTACATATTGTTTCAGCTTTCTTTATTTTTTGTTTTAATAATATATGTAATATTATTAATTATAATATATAATAATAATAATATTTTCAATTTCAGATGGCTGACACGAGCTCTTACAGTTTGGAAGAGAGGCTGCTTGCAAGTGTATGGACACATGATCGCGTGCATTCTGGCAAGAGCATGGAGGATATGCTACATGAATTCACTGCAAGATTCGGGAAACAAGCTCCTCCGAAGAGGACGATACTTCGATGGGAACATAAACTTTTTCTCACAGGATCAATTAAGGACAAACCGAGGACAGGATGACCCTCAACACGAAGGGATACATGTGCAGAAGTGGAGGCATCTGTGCTACGATCACCCAAGAAGTCACTACGAAAACAGTCTTCCGAGCTAGAAATTCCCAAAACCACAATGTTAAAACACATGGCAAAGGATCTTCATTTGAAATCGTTTAAGCCAACATTCGTCAACGAACCCAAGAAGTCACTACGAAAACAGTCTTCCGAGCTAGAAATTCCCAAAACCACAATGTTAAAACACATGGCAAAGGATCTTCATTTGAAATCGTTTAAGCCAACATTCGTCAACAAACTAAGCGATAACGACATGGACAAAAGACGTGTGCCGCCGCATTATTTTGTGCCACGAAAATGGTGTTCATACAGACCTTCTCGATGTGTGACAGCATCAATGAAAGTGAATAAACTGAATCCAGTACATGTGCTTTGTATTACCGTATTATTTGTTCTTCTATTTTTCTCATTACTATTTTTGGTAGGGGTGACAAGACTTTCGGACCACCCTGTATATCTCTTGATCTAAAGGTGTAGATTTGGGGTGGTGTGTCAGTAGTCTTGTTGCTAACATCTTGTTCACAACACTGGCTAATACACAGGGCAAAGACAGAAAAATATAGGGCAGTTATCCATCAGTAAAATGCCCTGCAAACCTGTTGCCAGTTAATGGTGCTGACCCAAAGAACCTTTGAAAAACCAACAGTGTCCACCAGAAATTGTCCAGGAGACAATGAGCTAGATTAGCACAACCACTGCCCCGTGAAACATACAAGGAAGTGACACTGACAAGAGCAAGCTAGTAACAGGGAATTTTAGAATTTGAAGATATGGAAGGGCTCCATTACACTGTTGAAAAATCAGTTATTCCTGCATTATATTGATGGCAAAACAAGGTACAAGTTTAAATTCAAGGAAACATTGCCTCTGGTGGTGGGAGTCATTAAAGTGTGGCGATGTACGAGGTGTAGTCAAAAAGTATCTGACCTTTGGCCAAAAAAACAAGTAATATTAAAAAGCTCACCATTTTTATTTAGTCTCCTTCAAAGTATTTGCCTTGGGAGTCTACACACTTCTGCCAGTGTTCCTGCCACTGCTGGAAACATTTCTGGAAATCCCTTTTTGGGATGCTGTAGAGCTGTGCTGTCGAATTTTGCTTAATGTCCTCTGTTGACTCAAATCTTCTCCCTTTGAGAATAGCCAAAAGTCACACGGAGCCAAGTCTGAGGAGTAGGAAGCCTGACGAACAAGTGGTGTGTTATGCTTGGCGAGGAATGCTTGGATGACGTGGGCGGAATGAGCGGGTGCGTTGTCATGGTGGAGTTGCCAGTTCTTTGCTGCCCACAGGTTGGATCGTTTTTGCCGCACAGCTTCACAAAGGCAACGAAGAACCCCCAGGTAGTATTCTTTGTTAATTGTCTGACCTTGTGGTGCATATTAATGGTGCACAATACCTCTGTCGTCAATAAAACAGGTCAATTGTTTAACATTGCTGCGCACCGGTCTTGCTGAGGATGGATGTTTCCATTGGGATGATTGCAATTTTGTTTCAGGGTCATAACCGTACACCCATGTCTCATCGCCAGTGATGATAGTGTTCATGAAGTTTTGATCTTGGCTAGCACACTCCAGCATGTCCTGGGAGATTTCCTTTCTGTTTTCTTTCTGCTGGTCAGACAGCAACTTTGGTACGAATTTGGCCGACACCTTCCTCATGCACAAATCTTGTTATAATTGACTGAACTGACCCATGGCTGATTCCAACTTCGGCAACAATCTCCTCAATAGTCACACGACGGTCTTCATAGACTATTCCTTGAACCTTTGCAATCATTTCGTTATTTCTGCTAGTCGATGGTCTGCCACAACATGGCTCACTGTCCACCGATGTGCGGCCATCTTTGAACTGGTTGTACCACTCCTTTATTTGTGTTTTTCCCATAGCATCATCTCCAAAGGCCTTCTGAATCTTCTCGATAGTCTGGGCTTGCGTATCACCAAGTTTTTGGCAGAATTTGATACAGTATCTTTGCTCAATGCGCTCGGTCATCTTGACTCAAAAAGAAAAATCGCACAGCACACTCTTCACGTCTGTACTAAACGCATCACTGCGGGTGACTGACGCAACCTACAGACACAAAAATTTTTTTCACATGCTCAGGAAGGACACGGCCACCTAATACCCATGTGGATTTTGCTCAAACAAATTCATGGTCGGATACTTTTTGACTACACCTCATATATCTTATGACTGAGATCTTTATCTCATTGCTGTCTGGAAACTATGAATAATAACAGGTAAATGGAAACATTTAATTTTCTCTTTCTTTCCATAATAGATGCTTACCACATTAGGTAACTTTTAAAAATCAGATGATATATTTCAGAGTATACAGTAATTCATCAGGAAATCTGTTTACAGAGAATCAAACAATAGACTGTTTTAGCAGCTAGCCTTAAGTCATTTGCTTACAAAATGCATGCTCAACACTTAAAGATTACTACAGAGGATTACTGTTAACAGAAATACCATCACCCAGAAGGTGGCAGGTGACAACTCACACAACAATGCTAGACCAGAAAACAGAAAAGAATAATTAAATGTTTCACCACTGGCGGCCACTCAAATTCTTCAGTGCTTTCCTTTGAAGAAATTTTTTCAAATCCCTCAAGTAGGCATTTAGTATCCTACTATTTCAAACTTTTGCCTGGCTTTCTAAAAAAAATGCCAGTCATGATCATTCTTCTGACTGAACGCAACCACAACTGTTTTCTCTCTATTGAAATCTTTATAATAACAAGAGGACAGACAAAATTTTTCAAAGTGCAACCGGGTCAGGTCGATTTGATGAGATTATCCACTGAGTGCATTCAGCCAACAGCAGCATCTCTAATTGTCCCATTCCTGAAAAAAGGGAAAGACCCACAAGTGATAGACAGCTACCGTCCAATCACTCTAACTTCGGTCATTGGTAAGCTCCTGGAACGGCTCATCGTTAACAGACTCTCCTGGTGGCTAGAGGAAAGGAAGCTCTTGAGTCCATGGCAGGCCGATTTCCTCAAAGGGCGCAATGCTACGGACCAATGCCTTAGGCTGTCACAGTTTGTAAGCGATGGCTTCCAATCGTCAGCTCAAGAGCGCACGGTCACAGCATTCTTCGACATCAGTAAGGCATACGACACGGTCTGGAGAACTGGCCTCCTTCGAAAGATGCTGGCCCTAGGCGTACCACTTCGCTTTGTGGAGTGGACTTCATTGTGGTTCGTAAACCACATCGCCAGAGTTCAACTCAATGGTGTCATGGGCTGCAGTCGCACTTTCAAGGAAGGACTCCCACAAGGGTCGGTCCTGTTGCCGCTCCTATTTGTCATCTTCATGAATGACCTCTTGGGGCGCTTCGAAATCACCACGATGGTCAGCGCCTATGCTGATGACCTAGCTCTGGCCTGCCGTGGGCGTAGAAAGGAGAATGTTGCTATGCAGCTGGAAGGGGAGGCAGAGAAGGTGAAACGTTGGGCATCAGCTAATCGCCTACAGCTCAATATCCAAAAGAGCAAAGTGACACTTTTCACCCTTGACAACGCTTAGGTAGACTTAAAACCGAGTGTCGCCCTCAAAGGCATGCCCCTCCAACACTCAGACCCACTGTCCTTCCTGGGAATCCGCTTCGATCATTGGCTAACCTTTGGTAACCATGTCCAGGACATCTGTCAATGGATGACTCAGCGAAACAACCTCCTCCGTCATCTAGGAGGTACCACCTGGGCTGGAACCCACGAGATCTACGAATGGTGTATATTGCAACACAGTGGTCCCTAACTGAGTACGCCGCTCCCGCCTGGACGCCCTGGATCTCCAACTCCAATCTCCAGAGGTTGGAGAAGTCACAACTACACATAGCCCGAGTGATAACGCGACAGCTCTGGACAACACCAATTGAAGCAGTCCTGCAGGAGGCTGATCTCCCTCCCCTATGATGCCGCTACCAGGTCCACACACTGAGTTAGCTGACTGATGGCACAGGCTGGAGAATGAAGACCCATGTCAACTACTACTACACAACGCAGTACGGCAGTGGCTATGCAGATCGGACTGGCAAATGTCGGTTATACCTGCCTTGGATGATCTAGGACTGCTAACACCAACCGTACAGGTACCCCAAGTCCTACTTCCCTGGCAGCGACCTCTGCCGGTACCGATAACTCTCACTGCGGTGTCCAAGGGTGACCCCACAGAGCAGCAGCTGTGGAGAGCGCAGGAGGGGCTCACCGCTCTAGGTCCAACAGACATGGAAATCTATACTGACGGCTCGACCGCTGAAGGGACCAACAATGGGGGAGCAGGGCTGGTGGTGAAACGAAATGAGGACATCATCTACTGGTGGCACGCAGCAGCAGGTTGTGTGTGCAGTTCCTTCAGAGCTGAGAGAACAGCAATGGAGAGAGTGGTAAAATGGCTCCATGACAATGATGAGTGGAAATCAGCGCTACTGGTCTGCAACTGCAAATCACTTGTCACAGCCCTGGCCAATTGCTCTACGGACCCGACTATCACTGCACTGCAGAGAGAAATTGGCGTGCTAACGGCCAACCATTCACTACAGGTTGTATGGGTCCCAGGACACTGCAACCTGCCGGGCAACGAATTGGCAGATGCAGAAGCCAAAATGGGTGCCGCTGAGCCCCAAACAGAGACTACTTTAGATCCTGCTACGTGCTCGGCCATCATCCACCGGAGTGGACGCCCACCACCGATGTCTCATGTCCGTCTGGCAGAAGTCTACTCCTCACCAATCAAACCACTAGAAGACACGCTACTTGACAAGGCCGACCGGACGGACCTCGTTCGCTTCCGCAGCGGGCACCATCCACACCAACGACGATGGCAGTTCCTGATCAACGTGTCGGAGACTGCTACATGCCAGCTGTGTGAGGAGTCGTCGTCGTCTGAACACCTGGCTACGGTGTCCCGCCTTCCTAGCAGAGCGCCAACGCCTCGGCTTGGGACGCAGTATGAAGGAGCTAATTTGCCTCCCAAGCACATCGATGGTGCTCCTCAGGATTATCCTGCGGCGTCTTCGGTGATAACAACAACAGCATCCATAAGACAGACTGCTGTTTCATTCACAGACAGACCTGGTAAAGTAAAAGCTTCCCTCTGTGTAGTAAAAATAAAACAACAACAACAAACTAGCTGGTATTGTTTTGTTAACTTGCTTAATTTTGAAATATATAAATTAATAACTCATCGATGATGCTTGTTCTTGCTAAATTTCTCCACCTCTGGTTAAACTTGAAATGGTAATAACGGGCTTGCACAATCTGGGTTTGCTACTTTATTGCCAAAACCTGCTTGACAGTTCATTTGGTACGGAAGAATACATACCTTGTCAAACCCCAAGGTATCGGCTGTTTCAGTTGGAAACGTTTAAATAGAACAGATATCCAGATAACTGTTGGCAACAACATTCAAAATGAGAGAAAATACAAATGTTGGTGAAGAAGGGAAGGCAGAATACAAAGGAAGCTAACTATATACATAGAAAATTTGTTTAAATTGAAAACAAAAAAAAAACCAAACCAAACCAACTTTTCAAATTTACTATTAATACCACACTGCGATTGCTTATTCACATACAAGCAAACAAAACCACTAATAGATATCTAATTGTTTTACGTATCTTTATACCATACAGCTGGTATGTCTTAGGTTAGAAATGGATGTCTCTCAGTCCTGTCTTCAGTCAGTTGCAGCAATATTTGGTAACTGGCAAAATCCAAAAGATCATATCAATAGCAAGTTCATTGTGAGCAGCAGCCTGTGAATCCAATTTGTGGTGCTAACAGCTCTACATCAGCAACCCAGATTGGCTACAGCCAGTACATAGCTTCATCAATGACTGACAGATACCACAGCAAGACTTGTCGTGCATAGCTTCCAGGTGGCAGATACAGGCCAGATGGTCAATGTTTATTGAGGAATCAAAGTACATTCTTAACTAGGAATAGCAGTATACACATGTAGAGGCAATGTGGAGAACAGTATGTCCCTAAAACGGGGGAAAATCAACGATGATTGGCTAAATATGTTGGAGCACATCATCAGGGAAAGTTCAATATAGACAACATTCTCCATCTGAATAAGCACCAATTTTACATTATGGCCTGGGATTAACTCTCATCTGATCAACTCAATGATGCAACATATTTCATCCAGGGAAATAAAATAGTCATTCTGACATGTTGCCAGCCAGCCACCCAATTGAACACTCATGTAACATCCTTGGAAGGGCCATTCATAACTCTCAAAATGTGATGAACTGTAGGATACACTGATGGAGAAATAGCACAGTACTCCATACAATCAGATGCCCAGACTATACACAAGCAAACAGGAAGCTTTTGTATACTATACATGGCCAGGTGTTGTTTGTCCTCTGTGTTTTGAAGTAGAGCAACATTATGTGACTACCCAACAGAATTTCTCACTAATAAACCCAGTAAGCAATTTATTTAATAAAATACAATCTTTTCAAAGCAAGCTGCTCAGAATTTCCTTTTCACTTATTGTATTTAACTGTATTGTGTGCTAAAAGTTAACGACACAAGCTTCACGCCATGAATTTTCATCTTTCTTTTACATATCACTGCAGGGAACATTTTGATTAGAAGAAAACAACAAATTCTTAACTAGGTTTGTTTCCAGTTCACTGGCATAAAGTAAATTCCGATAGACAGGCACATGCAAGCACCTTTTGATGCACAAATACTACATATCCACACCCCCTTTTGCTGTTGTTCATGGTTTCTGATGAGGCTGCTATGAAGGAAAACTAAAATGAGAGAGAGAAACCATTGTCAGCCCTGCGCTATCTCCCTGACTCCCAAATCCAGTAAACTAGGGAACATAAACAGTGTCAAAAAACAAAATTATTCTGATGCTAGATGTTGCACCAGGAGTTTCATTGAAGTGAAGGAGAGAAAAAGACGACTTTGGTAATGCTTACCTTTACCTTTTTCCCCTTCTTCTTTGATGCCAATGCCACTTTAGACACAGCATGTTTAAAGAAAGATGATGGCAAAAAATCCGATTTAGTTAACTGTGTCTTAAGCATCTCTCCATTCTCCACCCCAGGCCGCTGGTCTTGCTTTTGTTTTTCTTTATTATTTAGGTTCTTCCTATCCTTATTTCCCTTTAGGTTCACAATTTTCTCATTGCCCTGTCTCCCACCCACAACTTCGCCAAAGCACTTCTTTGCTTTCTTTCTTTCTTTTCGCATCCTCTTCACGGCTTTAGCTGTTTTAGGGCTTTTCTGACATTTACCCGGACGGTCATCGGTGTTTTCTCTGTTAGCCAGTTCCATCTTCACACAGTTTTCCCGAACAGTTATTGAATTTTCAGCTTCTGATGATGGCACCACACACTTTTCCCTGACCATCTTTTTATTTCGGTCTCCAGCTTTGGCGACATTCTGAACACCTTGCAATGTCTCTGTGCCCCCAAACCTCTTCTGACACGGTTTTGTGACCAAAGTCATTTCCTTCCTGCTGATTTTTAGCTTTTGCCGTTTCTTCTTGACGCCAAACAGCTTCTCTTTCTTTTTACGTTTCCCAGCAATGCCATGGGTAGCAGCATTTTTTACCGACATGGGGCCTCCTTTCCCTGACCACTGATCTTCTGCATCACTCACAAAACCATCTTTGCCGCCAACTGACGTGGTGCAACCACCTGCTACATCTTCACCCAAAAGCGACTCTCCCAACTCTTCACCAATGGTTACAACTTTCTTCCTTTTGGCGACCCCTGAAAGTAAGAGTAAACCAAATAATAAAACTATTTAACAATGGCAAGCCCCCAAGAACATGTCCTCACTGTGTGCACCAGATTTAAACCCGTCTTAAAGTATTCTAACAACAAGCAATTCACAATTGAGACTATTTGTTAACTTTTATAAATGATGGAATGCAGGTAGAGCAATTTGAGCTCAGTAGAACTTCCTCTCTTTTTTTTGGCCAGTCTCCAAATGCTTGTCTTCATGCATTTTATATATAGCATTTCTTTTGTAATGAAAAATTAGACTGACTGATTTTATCTTTCTACCTCACTGCTGCACAGTATAGCTATTTGTTGTAGTAGCACATCAAAGGTGGGAAGCCAAACAAAACAGAAAAACTGCAGTTTTAAAATTCAATAAAAAGAAAAAAAAACAGTTTAAATATTTGAGAGGATAAATGAAAACCTATGTGAAAAATCACTCTGCTGAATGCGACTGTCCTTTCATCTACATCATAACGTATTTAATTTGTAGGAAAGGGAGTGAGAAGAATACGGGGAGTGTGCAAATGGTGACCATGAACATGACAGAAGGATGTGCTGGATCGGGAGTTAGCTACTAGAGATGGATACAGACACACACACACACAGAGAGAGAGAGAGAGATAGCACAGGACCAACAAAACTGAAAGCAAGATGATCTCACTAGGCTTATCGAACCAGTTTAATAGTAGAATGTTTTTTTTTTTTAAAAAACAAAATACAGTAACGTCTCACTTAACATGATTTCACTATTACACGATTTTTTATAAAGTAGGGAATAAAGTTCACTTTACACGACGATGTTTCATGATAACACAATCCCATCACAAGAGGGATAGTGTTTGATATTCTTCCGCGATAGCTAGGTGAGCCATCACTTAGCAAATTGTTTTTATATCCCTTAATAACAATGGGCCCAAAAAGAAAAAAGTGAGAATATTAGTGCTTCAGCAATGAAAAAGTCACTCTTTGGAAGTAAAATTAAAAGTCATTGAGCAATTTGAGAAAGGTGAAAGACTAATGGATATTTCACGTGATGGGGCTGAACGAAGCAACATGCCGGACTATCCTTTCAAATGTGGATAAGATAAAAACAAGTGGTCTGCATGCTACATCAGTGAGTGCCACCAAAATCAGTTGTTGTAGGCTTCACATTATGGAAAGTCTTCTGGGTACTTGGATTGGAGCACCAAACAAAGCATAACGCTCCATTAAGTCTGCATGTTAAAAACTGAAAAGCACTGAATTTGCATGAATCATTGAAGACAGAGCTTTCCACGTGAGTCAGGGATGGTTTTTCCATTTTAAGAAGTGGTTTAATCTATACAGCATAAGAGTGACGGGAGAAGCAGCCATGGCCGATGAAAATGCAGCCGAAAGTTTCTGTAGTTAGCTGGTGGTTACAACCCTAAGCAGATGGTCAAAACGGGATTATAATGGAAAATGCCACACAGAACTTATATTTCCCAAGATGGAAAAAAAAATGCTCCTGATTTTAAAGCTGCAAAAGATCCATGCACTCTTCTATTATGAGGCAGTGCACAAGGAGTCTTAAAATTTAAACCCTTAATAGTGTATTATGCATGGACCCCTAGAGCTTATGATACTTAATTGTTATATTACTCTTCATTTCTTCCTCTGACATGCATCACTACCCATTTACATGTAATCTTAATGGAAATTATATTTCACTTAACACAGCATTTTTCAGGCACAGATTAATCGTGTTAAGTGAGGCTTTACTGTACCTCAATTTATAGATTGTTTCTACAAAGATATTTAGCATATTTTTTACCAAGATCGTGCTATAAGCAGCTCCATTTAATCACAGCCAATAATACATCCCACGCTTTTGTCTAGCAGCAGGAATACCCGTAAAATTATTTTATTTCAGCTGGGTAAGTAAAAGGCAGATGCAAATCACTTAAGTTACAGGAGGACATGTGTGTGTATATATTTATTAAAAAAAAAGACAAAAATCCTGTTTACACAATTTTAAAACTGGTTGGCTCTTCAAACTGCTCATTTTTTACTGGAAATTTATTCCCTTATTCACCATCCTCCTCCATGACAAGCTTGGCTGTGTATAATTATGTCTTCCTATTTTATAACTAAAAGAATCTCTCCCTTTTACCATCTATATATTACTAAAACTCTGATCCTGTATGTATGTTCCCGAAACTCCGTCTAAACGGTGCACAAAAGCGCTATAATTTTATGGTCACCTTACTCACCATCCGACTGCGGTGTTCTGTAGCAAGTTTTGTTTAAATCGGGCAATGAATAATGAAATTATTAAGACTTTTGTAATTATTACTAGCAAACTGTGTGTTTGAATTTAGCGGCTGCTTTCTCCTAATTTATCGAGAACGAGGAAAGGCCGATCCTAATTGGTTGAGAGCAGTGACGTAGAACGCGGCTAGCGGTTATTTTGAATACAACCTGAGCATCCTTTGTTCTAATTCAATATCCTTAAATCAATAATGAAACCAGGCCAGGCGGATCAGACTGAAATCGAGAATGAAGCTACTACGGCTGCTTAAGCAAGCCCGCCATTTTGACTACCTCACAGCGTCCGGTGGGTGTTTTGCCTGGAGCGTGATCGTCCGGTGGTTAGGCTCCACATTACGATTTGCTTGTGTGTCGTCTTTTTGTCATCAACCGCTGTCACAATGAGAACCCAATGGGTTCATGGGGTCATCTAGTCTTATTTTAAACAGCACAGAAAAATCGGAATGAAACTTTCAAGACCAATTTAGCTGCACCATCAGAATATCTACAAAACTGTGGTTCGAAAATAGCCAGGGGACAAACCCCCCCCCCCTATACCAAGGTTTGAGAAATGTTCATCAAATCTTCCTTAACTAATTATCATTGACACATTTTATTCTAAAAACCCTTGGACCTTGTTATTCAAGTCAATCTAATTCAAATTAGTCACAGCAGCAGGCCCAATTCCTCCAACAATTAAAAACAACAACAAAAAAACAAGCAAAACACTAACGTGGTTTTCTTCTCATCGGAATTTTTTTCTGAAGTTTGATTTCCCAATTATACAACCTCTCAGCAGCTTCCTCAATGACATCTTCTCCAATTTCCTCATCTACATCAGATGAAATATCAACAATTTGGATCCTGTCATCGATCACATTTCTGAACCTGTAAGATGAAATGGAATTCAGTAGATTAAGTAAAACTTCTGATTCCAAGCATTTTTCTAGATGAAAAATTTAGTATCGTGTCATTCATCTCAGACTCTCACACTTCCCATAAATGCCTGTCAAATTTCTGAGCAGCTCAGTTTGTCCACACATCTGCCTTAGCAGCGAAGACAATGATGTCCCATTTTCATAAAGATACTTCCTTGGCACCGGCAAGTAAAGGCTATTTTAAACCTTTTTAAGTCACTATAATAGCTTTCCCCCAGTACACGTGCAGAAGTTAAAGGGTTAACAAAAGCCATTAAATAAAGTACACTTACTTTTTCACCAACCCAAATAAAAGTTTCCTGACGTTTTTGGAGCAATTTTTTTTGCTACCAATCTCAAATAAACGCTGGGAGATCTTCTTGTAGTCATACTGGAGAGAGAAAAACAAACACTAACCCAGAGTGATTAACAACTATCCAGCAACAATGAAGAGCTTTTTTCTTTAATTTCATTTTCTTGATGAACAAGACACTTATGTAAATGAAAAAAACAAACAAAAGTTATTTTCATTCATCCAAACTCTTCTCATTCTTTCTTTCTTTCTTAAAATTCAAAACATCTCTTGTAACCAACAATGCTTGAAAGCAGAAGTCTCGTCATACTCGTGGCAGGGAGGGAGAATTAAGTTTCACCCTGGATTAGAAACCAGACTCAAATGTTGCCAAACCACAGCAGAGTCATTACAGGGAGAGATAACTACATACTATCAAATGGTAAAAGTTATCGTCCTTTGAATTTCCATTCCTTAAAACTGTTGATCGATAATTCACATTTCTCAGTTCACTGAAGTTAGTACAAAGCATCTCCCTAATCTGGAATATCCACCTGACTCACCTTTCACTATTTCTCAGGAAATTAAAACAAAGAATAATCCACTTTCAATAGTTTCCTCAAAAAAGTATATGCCAGAATGTGACAATGTCCACATTACTAAAAACCTGAAGGTACTGGCATACAGGTTTATGGCAAGGACTATCTGATGCTAAACTCACAGAGATACAAGGTGTTGTAAGAATTAGAACAACGTAACAGTGAATTTTAAAACTTTTTCTATTTAGCCAATATGTACCTCAAGGTCTTCGGGCTGACTGGGATTGATCTCATCTTCATCAGGGTCCGCTTCCTTCTCCTTTGATTTCATTAATTCAGTCACAGCCCTTTCTAGGATGCTGTGAAAAATGTTTGTATAGACACACTGCAGCAGAGTTGTGCTGAAGGGAAAAAAAATGAAAGCCAGAAAGACAGATATAATAATCTCATGACATTAATGTACATCATAAAAATATACCAGGTTGGGTTCCTTTTAAACTTCCTATATATATATATATGAAAATGTTAATTAGTCAATATTCTAGCACAATTAGTTGGTAAAATTAAGAACTTATTTCTAAAGTTTATAACTTAGTAACAGTGATGATGATGGCCATTTCTCTTTCCTGTAGCTAAACTAAAATTACTACTTGACATCTGTTCAAAATGTTTTACTACCAACTAAAACATTTGGTAGCTAAGTCATTTAATTAATTACTTTACAGGTTATTTCTGATGGCAAGATTCTACTCGTGTCATGAAAATAATTTCTAGATTTCAGGAATGTGTTGCTTCTTCAGCAGTACATCAGCTGGCAGACTTCCTAACTTCATTTTTTAAAGGATTTTAAGGGCTTTACAAATCACAGAAAAAATATTACTCTGCTGACTTTTAACCTACCTACTGATAACTAATATGGAAATGACTTAACATGTAGTGTCACATATCCTGTCTACCACCCTACGTAGAATGTTTTCGACTGTGACGACAGCCAGACTTGATCATTTATCAACCACCACCAGCCGGCCTGCACACACCAGTTTGTACTGTTCTTTCAAGTTTGACAGGTTTTCCCAAAAAACGTCTCGTGTC
This sequence comes from Nautilus pompilius, assembly GCA_018389105.1. NCBI lineage: Eukaryota > Metazoa > Mollusca > Cephalopoda > Nautilida > Nautilidae > Nautilus > Nautilus pompilius. The sequence goes on along the minus strand of JACATO010000599.1, from coordinate 785,904 downwards.
TAACCAACTTGAAAGCCTGGATACCTTCCTTCATGGGTGGTTCACTTTACCTCTAACTAAACACCTTCTCTTGATAACATACACAAATAACAAGCAGTAAATTTAACATATCATATGAATAGGTAAACAATACAAATCTGTCTCCCTTTTCTCCTACTCTATGTAAATTACAACAAGAAGTATAGTTTATTTAGCCTGACGTTACCAGATGATCTATCTTAATTAAGCTATCACTGACTGGCGATTGCCAAATATTTTGCTTTACCCCTAGTTAGAGATGATTTTATAGGCTTACCAAAGTAAGTGTTGTTAAATTTAAGGGAAAAAGAATCTGTTGAAATATTAATAACATTCTTTATCATTAATTCACTGAAGCTGAGTGTTGCTGGATGAGACAAATTCTTGTTAAGATTAAATCTCAAGCAAACCATAGAATTAACACTCGACACAGAATAGGAGAGACAGAGATACACACAGATGGATATCTTTTGCCAAAGATAAAATGATTGATCCCATGGGAATATCTTGACTTTTCAAAGCATTCACTATGATCATCACTATTTCTCAAAGATGCTCTTGCCTTCTGAATCTTTCTTTGCATATATAAACCAAAGTTTTTATCACAGGGTCAAACCTGATTATATCTCATTGACTGAAAACATTTGTATTATGATCTGCTAACATGAAACATTAGCCTGGTGTACATATACATACATGTAATCAAAGTGAAAGGTATGCTGAACTTAAATATCAGGTGGGTGCAAAACAATCTATGTACAGATACATTCATGACTTGTTATTTACAGATGAACAAACTTTTAGAGAATATGGAGAGTTCTGCTGAGTGATTTCTTTTAGAATAAGTTTGTGCTGGAGATGAATTACACTAGACGTTAACTCTGACCCCCAGTTCCATCTGAATTACACTGGCCTTGGTTTAGGAAGGTGTGATGAGGAAAGTTCAGTCAGTCTGTCTGTTTTCTTTCTTTGATGACAAAGTGTTAATCTATTTCTCTTTTAAAATCTTGACATCAAAACTAATTTTAGAAATTGCATGAGACACAGAAAGGAACTCTCAAGATCAAGAGACAGGAGAACACACATTTTCAACTTAAAACGTCTTTCTTTTTTAATTGGTTGGCATAATTTACTGTTTTCTGAATAAATCATAGAAAAACAAAAATTAAGGCCAATCAATACCTTTTAATAACAGGTAAAAGTCTGAAATATGGCTGCAAAAATTCCATGACCTGGTCCTTTGATAACTAAGGAAAAATAAAGGAAGAAATCACATCAAATACAAGTTCAGATTTCAGTATTCAAATGGCAAAGAAAATGTAGGTGTAAAATAGTATACAAGGTGTCCCAAAAGTAACTCCTTATTGTTAAAGGAATAGTATACAGGCAGTGGTTGAGGATAATAAACTTTACTAATTAACTGTTAAGCATGATCTGATCTGGCTTTATTCTTTTACTTGAATACTACCATCACCACCCTCTAAGCAACTGATCCTGTAGTGGCCTATAATTCATGGTCAAACTCGGCATTTTCTTAATGCACTCGCACAATGTGTTGAGGTTACAGCTCTTAGTAGCACACACACACACACACACCCTATATCTGATAATTCCAGCACAGGAAAAAGGTCAGGTAATACTAAGTTGTGTGATCTGGGAGGCCACTCAAACCAGATTTCTCCTGCCAACCCATCTGTTTTTAAAGTCTTGCAGTTGTTTTTGAGCAAACCCATCAATCAAGGTAGGATGATATAATTACATCTTGGGATCTTTCAAAATGCAGTGAATGCTCAGTTTGGCTAAAGAAAGCTGAGCAGAAGTCTCATGGCAACAACTAATTGATCATTAGCTTAATGTTTTTACATATATTAACTTTGCAGAAATGCTTGTCTGTCTCATTCTATGACTCACCAAGCTGCTGACAGTTTACATACATCACACAATCTTGGATAGATGGACATAGGTCCAAAAGTAATCAAAGACCATGAATTCTTAACTTGGACAAGTTGCTCTGATTGTTTTTTAATATTCCTATCTAACTTAATATTACACAATTCAAGTTCTAAAACTTTCATGTTACTCATCAGCATAATATATAACAAGGAAACAAACAAAATCGAGGCTTGAGAGCAAGGCTGTTGTCTAATATCATAATGAGGTGGCTGACGAGATGCTAGGTTAGAAAGAGAGCTGAAGCAGGGCATGGCATTATGGCCATTCACCCTTGTTTGTAGTCAGTTATCTTTAAGATTTGAAAAATAAAAATCAATTAATATCTTTTAGAGTTGTGAGGTTTTCACACCAATTTCCAATGTCTTTTTTTTTTTAAAGCATGTTACTGAAAAGTGGCATGAGAACAGCAGGTACTATCTTGGCCCTCTCTCTGTCACCAAGGCCCTATCAAGACTAGTCATTTTCAGATGTGGGAGAAAACCTATGTATAGAGCCTAATATTCTAGTATATAATGAAACCTTAAATGACATTTAGGAATGTACCGTTAAAGAACAGAAGTGTGCATACAGCCCGACAAGCTTACAATCTCAGCTTCCACTCATCTGTCGTCTGCTCTTTAAACATGACGGATTTTTAAGAAAGTATAAACTTTTCCACACAGATTAAGCCAGGTAAATTTAAAGAAAACAAGAGAAAAAAAAAACAAACCGTAAGGCCACATTTTCTGCTGGACATTACTACATCAGAGAGACTAGTAAATATTTTTTTTACAGTAAACTACATTTGATTAAAAAAAGCATACTTTTTCATTGCTTTTAATATTAAAATATATAAAACTGTCTTTAAATTTTTTATGATATGGGGCCTCTTGCACATGGCACAGGTTAGGGCATCGTGCTTTCTTAATCCAGCCCTGGGTACAAAGTCTAATCACTTAGCCTAAGCCAACTAACCTGTCCAGACCCAACGTTGGCCACCTCCTCTAGGTAGATATCAGTGAGATGAATCTTGAGTCCATTTGGTAAATCTTCCACTTCAGGATTCAAGACGCATGAGTATAAAATTGATACAAACTGCTGTATGAACTTCCGCTGCCAGGCTTGGTTAGAGAGAAACACCAAGGACTGGTTGAAGAATTCTCTAATCATCTGCAAAAAAAGAACAACAACAATAAAAATGTTAAAGTGAAAATCAACTCAAACCGAGATCAGTCCCCTCTCTAGTATATCACCAATTGTTAAAAATGTAGTTAGTTCTCTTCCTTTGGTGGACTGATGGGTTCTTTCAAGCTAATCCAAGCATTCAAAACTGTTAGAAGCTGCTTCTAGTAGACCAGGATTGGCAGTTAAACTACTAGACAGCTAAGGCTGAGAATTCCACATTTGAATCTCAGCCAGGAATGTTTTGTTTCAGCATACTTCCCTATGGCTTTCTTTTGTTACTCTGGTTTTGCCCCACATCTAAAAGATGGAGGATTCTAATAGCAACTTTTGTAGGTTCTTCATGTTGGCCATAATTTATGGCCTGGTTATTGTTCCAGGTGATAGCCTAAATTAACAGTCAACTGCAAAAGGGGATAAGACAACAACAACAACAGTAGACCAGGATTAAAGTCAGTAAAATAAAAACACAGCATAACTTACTAAAATAAATTTGATAATAAACAAAACAAAATTAAAATTATCTATGTGACTAGGAAACAAGAACGAAAGTAGTGATTTAAACAACAGATGGACAGACAAATGTATGCTACTCAAGGTTTTCTCTATCCATCAAAGAAACACACACAAGTAACCAAACTTAAGTTATACCATAAATAAAACCATTTTTTCCCTAACAACTTACCGTTACAATTATTTTTACAAGAATTTCTTCAAATTTGAATCTCATATTTTTTCACTGCAGCTCTCCTGTCAAGAAGACTACAACGAGTATAATAATTGCAAACAGAGTTGCATGGTGTTCAGCTGACCATAATGGCCTGTGATATGAGATTTGAATTTGGTTCTGACATCACCCACTACCTTTTCTACCTTCAGTGAAAGAGAGCTCAAAAGCACATAGTATTTCTAAAGTATTATGACAATATTCAGTTAAGTTTTTTTATACAGATTTGATTAATAATTAGTCATTTCAGCACTGGAACCAAGACACAGATAGTAGCAGAATGTTAGATCTGTGTGGATTTCTTTAGTCCGTTAATGGATATTTTGGGGGCTGGAATTCTATATTCACCCTAGACCATAAACAGAGTTCCAGCTAGCCCTTTTTAGTATGGCGCCACGCCATGCCTCTGGTCTACAGCGCCATGCCTCTTTGTACAATGCCATGCCCCAAATGGTGCAAAACACAAAGCCCGATTTTCCTTTTTGTACAGGTATACAACCGCCGCATGCAGAACTTTTTGAGCGTCCCCTGGCGGGAATTTTCCAGCCACTCTGCGGAGTTGTAACTTGTGCGCGTGCGCATTATACGCCATTTAGTTTACGCTTCGAAGCATAGCATGAGTACACAAAAGACCTAACAAAAGAGCGGCAGTCTTAAGAGTATTTTTCTTCAACGTTTTAACATACAATCTAGCCTAATTCAAGGTCGTCAATTAAAGCTATTGCATTTCATTATATTATGAGAACTTGTAAATGTATATATACATGCATTGACTTTGTTGCAAATAAATGTGAACTTGTAGGTTTGTATGATTGCATAAGTTAGTAATACTTCACTTAACACCTACATCATACTAGTATTAAACTGTTATTTATCAAATTTGTCTTGTCATTAATGCAAATAAATGTGCCCACAATACCATGCTTCCGCACCGTGACTGCACGCGATGTGCCCTGTTTTATAATATTTACCATGCCCGTTTGAAAACCTAGCTGTAACACTGATAATAGTAATATCAGATTTCTTTTACTTAAGTATGCACTCTTCCATGTGACCTATAATTGTTCAAATTTTCCCAACATACTTTAAAATACAGATTATTGTAGTATTTAATATAAATTAACTAAATAACTTAGACCTTTGCTTAGGTAGGCTTTCTTCTAATTTGTTTATTTACACTAAGATGGCTTTGGTTCTCTAGCATGGCCTACAGACATTTTCATGGAAATAACTGAAGTAATTAACAATTTGTTCTGATAAACAGTACAGAGGATCTTCACACTCCTGAAACAGACTGCCACCATGATTCTCCATCAGCATCTGGTCAGACTCCACCATCTTGTGGCATGAAGTATTGTGATTTTCCCCCTGTAAAATACTCTACTATTGATCATTTTGTGTATTGTTTGTTTAATAATAAGTACAGGTGCATCTCAAAAAATTAGAATATCATGAAAGAGTTCAATATTTTTTGTCAGTTATTTCAGAAAGTGAAACTTTCATATATTCTAGATTCATTACACATAAAGTGAAATATCTCAAGCCTTTTTTTGTTTTAATTTTGATGATTATTTATGGCTCACAGCTCATGAAAATCAAAAATCCACTATCTCAAAATATTAGGATATTTCATAAGATCAATAAAAAAACAAAAGGATTTATAATATAGAAATGTCAAACTTCTGAAAGGTAAGTTCATTTATGCACTCAATACTTGGTCGCGGCTCCTTTTGCACAAATCACTGCATCAATGTGGTGTGGCATGGAGGCAATCGGTCTGTGGCACTGCTGAGGTGTTATGGAAGTCCAGGTTGCTTTGATAGCGGCCTTCAGCTCGTCTGTATTGTTGGATCTGATGTTTCTCATCTTCCTCTTGACAATACCCCATAGATTCTATGGGGTTCAGGTCGGGCGAGTTGGCTGGCCAATCAAGCACAGTAATACCATGGTCAGCAAACCAGTTACTAGTAGTTTTGGCACCGTGGGCAGGTGCCAAGTAATGCTGGAAAAGGAAATCAGCTTCTCCATAAAGCTTGTCAGCAGACGGAAGCATGAAGTGCCTTAAAATCTCCTGGTAGACGGCTGCGTTGACTTTGGACTTGATAAAACACAGTGGACCAACACCAGCAGATGACATGGCACCCCAAATCATCACTGTGGTATCTTCACAATGGACTTCAAGAAACTTGGATTCTGTGCCTCTCCACTCTTCCTCCAGACTGTGGGACCTTGATTTCCAAATGAAATGCCAAATTTAGTTTCATCTGAAAAGAGGACTTTGGACCACTGAGCAACGGTCCAGTTCTTTTTCTCCTTACCCCAGGTAAGATGCTTCTGACGTTGTCTCTGGTTCAGGAGTGGCTTGACACTAGGAATGTGACACTTGTAGCCCATTTCCTGGACACGTCTATGTGTGGTGGCTCTTGATGCACTGACTCCAGCCTCAGTCCACTCCTTGTGAAGCTCTCCCAAGTTCTTGAATCAGCTTTGCTTGGTAATCCTCTCAAAGCTGCAGTGATCCCTCTTGCTTGTGCACCTTTTCCCTTCCAGTCAACTTTCCATGAATATGCTTTGATACAGCTCTCTGCAAACAGCCAGCCCTTTCAGCAATGACCTTCTGTGGCTTACCCTCCTTGTGGAGGGTGTCAAGTCAGCAGTCTTCCCATGACTGTGGTTGTGTGTACTGAACCAGACTGAGAGATTCCTGGTATTCATACTGCATAAATAGTGATTTACTCAAACTCGAAATGGAATGTTCTAATATTTTGAGATACGTTTTTTCTATTTTTTTTTAGCTGTAGCCGTAATTATCAAAATCAAAATTAAAAAAAAATGCTTGAAACATTTTAGTTTACATGTGATGAGTCAGGAATATATACAATTTTCACTTTCTGAAATAACTGACAAAAATATTGAACTCTTCCACGATATTCTAATTTTTTTAGATGCACGTGTATATTAAGTTAACCTGTGCTTGTTTTGGTCCTTACTGATTTGCATGTAGCAAGTGCCATGATTCACACCTCCACTACTACTTGCACAGTAATAAGTAATGGAGATGCTCACCATCATGAACTTGTTCATCCTCAAGTTATCGATCCCCACCCACTCTCGTGCCTCCGTGATGAAAAAGGTTTTGATGAAGAGGAGACTCTGCGATGGCTGAGCAAACACGTGAATTAGGTGAGCAATCTTTGTTGATAACTCTTCCTGAAAAGATATAACAAAAAATATGCATATTTAATGTTTGCACAATTGTTGTTCTGTATCTTAAAACCCTGCAGGGAAACTTAAAGGCAGTTAGGTAAAATCTAGACAGGTTACAATATCAAAACATCGAACTGCTAGGCTGATTTTTTACACTATACCAGGCAAGCTGCAGTTGTTCAGAAAACTGTCTAACTAAATTCGGAATACAAAAATTACTTTAATAGAAAAAAACAACTGACCATTTCTGACCGATAGTTTCTGATACCATTCCACATAAATCTTTAACAGAAAAATGTAAACTGTTTTTTAAAGGACACAGGTTGTCATTATAGTGAAAACAGTACACTGATGGAATTTTCATCAAAGTAAATGAATATTGCTAGTGGGGGGGGCATTCAAGGACTCTGTGGTTGGCCTTCTGCTTTATATATATATAAACAGGTGCATCTAAAAAAATAAGAATATTCCATTTTGAGTTTGAGTAAATCACTATTTATGCAGTATAAATACCATGAACCTCTCACTCTGGTTTAGTACACAACCACAATCATGGGGAAGACTGCTGATTCAACAGTTGTCCAGAAGACACTCATTGACACCCTCCACAAGGAGGGTAAGCCACAGAAGGTCATTGCTGAAAGGGCTGGCTGTTCGCAGAGTGCTGTATCAAAGCATATTCATGGAAAGTTGACTGGAAGGGAAAAGTGTGGTAGGAAAAGGTGCACAAGCAAGAGGGATGACCACAGCCTTGAGAGATTGTCAAGCAAAGCTGATTCAAGAACATGGGGAGCTTCACAAGGAGTGGACAGAGGCTGGAGTCAGTGCATCAAGAGCCACCATGCACAGACGTGTCCAGGAAATGGGCTACAAGTGTCGCATTTCCAGTGTCAAGCCACTCCTGAACCAGAGACAACGTCAGAAGCATCTTACCTGGGGTAAGGAGAAAAAAGAACTGGACCGTTGCTCAGTGGTCCAAAGTCCTCTTTTCAGATGAAAGTAAATTTTGCATTTCATTTGGAAATCAAGGTCCCACAGTCTGGAGGAAGAGTGGAGAGGCACAGAATCCAAGTTGCTTGAAGTCCAGTGTGAAGTTTGCACAGTAAGTGATGATTTGGGGTGCCATGTCATCTGCTGGTGTTGGTCCACTGTGTTTTATCAAGTCCAAAGTCAAGCTTTATGGAGATGCTGATTTCCTTTTCTAGCAGGACTTGGCACCTGCTCACAGTGCTAAAACTACTAGTAACTGGTTTGCTGACCATGGTATTACTGTGCTTGTTTGGCCAGCCAACTCTCCTGACCTGAACCCCATAGAATCTATGGGGTATTGTCAAGAGGAAGATGAGAGACACCAGACCCAACAATACAGATCAGCTGAAGGCCGCTATCAAAGCAACCTGGGCTTCCATAACACCTCAGCAGTGCCACAGGCTGATCGCCTCCATGCCATGCTGCATTGATTCGTGTAAAAGGAGCCCAGACCAAGTATTGAGTGCGTAAATAAACATACTTTTCAGAAGTTCAACATTTCTATTTTATAAATCCTTTTTTTTTTTTATTGATCTTATGAAATATTCTAATATTTTGAGATAGTGGATTTTTGATTTTCATGAGCTGTGAGCCGTAAATAATCATCAAAATTAAAACAAAAAAGGCTTGAAATATTTCACTTTATATGTAATCTAGAATATATATAATTTTCACTTTCTGAAATAAGTGACAAAAAATATTGAACTCCTTCACGATATTCTAATTTTTTGAGATGCACCTGTACATATAACACTAAACTAAAATTCTCTAGTAAAATTGCTGATGATACTAAGTTACATGGCAAGATAAACAGTAAGAGTGATGAAGCACCAAATAAGCTGATCTTATCAGTCTTCTAAGTTGGAAATGTAAATATTTAATGTTGTAGAGATGTATTAACATTTATACCAGCTTGATACAGATAGGTATTCTGGTTTTGGGTACGTTTGTTGGATGCACAAGTTCTTGAAAAGTAGAAAATCTGCGAAAATGACATTTCTTTACATCAAGACACAGAAAGCAGAACAGTTTGGTCACCAATTCTAAGGTGACAAGAAGTGGCCCTCAAACCAACCACTAAAACCAGCATCTCACTGATCTTTTCCTGTCAGTCAGCATCACCAGGGTTTATTCCATGTGACAATGCCAACATACAGCATGGTAAACTGTCTGAACCCGTTTAACCTATATATGAAGTGATAGTAAAATAGTGTGTAGATGAAGATAAATAATCTCCGATCACAGCACTTTTAAAACCAGGTAGTGGTGACAGAAAGATCAACAAAGCATATGCTTTTCAGAGTCACTAATACTAAAATGCCCTTAATTTTTATATCATTTTATTAATTGAATTGAAACAAACCATAGAGGCAGAGAGTTCATAACGTAGAAAGTCCCCAATGTCAAAATGATGTGTATCTATCAAATTTTTAAAAACTATTTAAACCACAAGCCAATGACTAATACAAAAGTACACATGCATTTCCTTGTTTTCCAGCTGACAGACCATTTAAATTCTGGTTTGCTTTTAGATTTCAGGGAATTCGTTCTTCATATACACACAATACTAGGGAAGCTCATCCAAAACCCAGTTGAAACAGCATCACCTTAATGGTACCCAGGCTTCATTTGCTTCTCCCTAATCTATAAATATAATCAGCACCATCAAAAAAAACAACAAACAAATCAAAGACCCCTCTTCCTGTCATCAACAGAAGTATCAGAATAATTTTTAAAGTTTGGCTTTCTTATCTATTTCATCCTCTTCAGACAAATCCATTATCTGAACTAATCCACGGACTATTATCTTGCAGATTGGCTGGCTGTATTTTGCCATACAAATAATCTATGTTTATTATAACTCCTAAAAATCAGTTTTAAACAAATTAACAGACAAGAGAGATGATTATTCAGAAGTGACTAGGTTTTAGGGTTTTAGAGTATTGCTGAAAACTGCAGAGATTCATTTAGTCTGTGAAAGGGTTTCTTAGCTAAGAACTCAACAGATTCCATCCATCTCAGTTGAGAAACTAGTGTTTTTCACCTATACCAGTAGAGACATTCCAACAAAACCATGGCAAAACAGAATTGCTTTAATGGCATCCAGGTCACTGGGTTTCAAATACAGTTCCCCAGGATTCTGGCTACAGATAGTCTGGAGAACAGAGAAGGCCAAGAACACACAAAACGTAAAACTATATTAATGCATTTTTGTCTCACCTGAAGAAGAGGCTTGTCTTGCATCCACATGGAGTAATGTAAACCTTTCCAAATCTTTATGAAACTGTCTTTGCTGTATCCACCTGGATGGAAAGTTAAGATAAACAGCTATCTTGTCAATAAACTTAGATTTTATCTAATAAATAAACACGCAGAACTGATGAAGAAGGTAGACTTTTGGCATTTAACGTTAACCTGCAAGAAGGGCTGAGGGAGGGGTTGTAACATGAAAAACCCAGATAAGAAAGAAAAGCAGATTTTTTCTTTTCTTCTCTCCAATTCAGGAAATACATGTACATCATTCTGGTGTCTACTGCATCTGTGGGATCATTGCTTTTCTTCCAGGTAAAGCAAAATGATGTGAAGCTCAATAATCCAGAAAAAAATTAATAAGGAAGCTGAAATAAATTAGTAGATTCTCTTGTATCACTACTGAGAATAATTTTGTATCCATAGGCTAGTGAAGCAGTAGTTTGCAAAGCAGATGATGGACATGCATTGCACAGAGTGAGGCCCAAGCAACCAACTTTGCTCATCTTTAAAAAACAACCTGCAAAGTAGATACTCTCAGGTGAGTCATTCCCAGGACTTTCTAAACTCTCAGAGGAGCATTCAAGAAATAAATTACTACTGTGGTGCACGCATCACTAGACGAACTGAGGCAGTAAGACGGTGGACTGTAACAATGGTATCACTTCAGCTGACCATCTCCAGCCTGCACTCTCACAGATATGGTTGATGGACCATTCTGGCAAGTGAAGGACATGTTTTTAATGGATGCGAGTCACCACAAAGGCAATCTATAAATGAAGTAATCCAATATGCCATTCAGAAACAATCAAATTTGGATGTCTGCATAGCCAGAGTAACTTCAGCTGGATTATTGGCAAATGAACTGCCTGTAATGCTAGCAATTTGCAGGAAAAGAGCATTCTTGGCCAGTATGATTTCCAGTGAAACTAAAGATGAAATTTCTTATCCAAGATTTGCTTGAGTGATTTAACCAAAATGCACTAGTTAGGTATCCCTCATTCCTTGCATCGAGGATCAGTACTTCCTTGAGACTAAGACACTTTGCCAGCAGTGCAACCCAGCAAATCTATCACCCACCAAAAGTACATGCTAAGTTGTTTTTGTTCCTGTCTTCCATTCTATATGTCAAGATGATTGTGGCATTCATGCCTGGAAACTCTTCAATGAGAGGAGAAACTAGCTCTGCAAGTTTCATAGACATGTAGGGGACAAGCTATGGCACCAATTCAGAAACGAAAAACCATGCATTTGAACAGTAAACTAAAAGAATTCAAATGAGCACATGTCTGTTTGCACTGTTTAGAAGCATAACCATTGTTATGCATGTGGTTAGATTGGACATCTTGAACACATGTGCAAGTAGTCAGAAACAGTTTGGGGAATAGGAGGTGGGGGAGGCAGCTGTATTGTTACTTAAAAGAAAGCTAAGGCAAGGCATACCTAATGTGGAAGAAACAAGTGACTTGTCTGATGGAGCAACTGTGTCAAAGCCAAGCTCCATAGGGCAAGTTCCTCCAGTTAAGTTATAAATCCATACCTCGGTAAGAAACAATCCAGTCCTGGAGCCATTGTTTGCATGTCTAAGTTTGGAGGAATGGTAACAAGAAAGTGCAAAAAGATTTGAATTATGGTCCATGGGACATGCCAAGGCAACTGGACAACATATCACTGCTGCTGACGCAAGATAATAGCTTACTTTCTGAAGGCTCTGTCACAAGACACTCCAACAGACACTTTTTCAGGTGGACAGCCAAGCAACTTGAGGATGTTTGAGGTGTACTTTGTATTGCAATTTGTGATATAGGCCTAAGGTCTTCAGTAGAATATCTTATTCATAACATGCAAAATTAAATGTTTGGAATCTTGCGACAACAAATGGTTTGTTCGGACTGGTCTGCTAATGCCTGACAAAACTCAAACACTGACATCATCTCCAAGTCGGTATTAATCCTGCAGACAGGGATGTTCAACACAAAGACATTCTTTACCATTATAGGTTCAGTGACTGTCAAAATCTGGAGCTGACCAGCAAGGCTATAAGAGGCAACCATCAAGCAAGGAGCAGCTAAAAATTTAGCCATGTCCTAGTCATATTCAGTAGGTCAGAGTTGTTAAGTTGAAATGATAGGTTAGAGGCAGTCAGAAGATGAAACCATAAATTGAGTATTGGGAGTTCCTGTTATAATCTTCTATGAGGTGGCATATGATGTCCAGTGTGCACAGGAGCAAGCACAACAAGGTCCAGAAGAAGTCATTTTTTTCTGTAACCAACAGAAAATCTATGAACTAAGTCTGAATCAGAGAATCTCATACTTGCTGGCCTTCTCTCTTCATATACATAAAGGTGGTTTACTTGCTGTTGTCAATAAGAACAAGTTGTTCTGGCTTCATGGTGAACATATGCAACATGTAGCATGCTCCATAGATCTCAGATGGGTTCCCAGAAAAATCAACCAGCATCAACAGGTGGCTTCTTCTAGAAGCATTTGATGGATTTTATTGCACCTTCTGATCCTTTGCCAAGGCAGCAAGCACTGCTGGCACAGCCAATCATTGCAGTTAAAGCTTGACAATAGCAGCGAGGCATGTCTGTGTTTCTGCCACTGCTGAAGGATTCTTTGTTTTGATGTATGTGTTGGTTTGAAGATTCATTAGTGTGTCGAATTCTTACTTTTATTCCAATGGTTCTACTGACCCAGCGACAGCATGTTAGCAAGCAACGTGTCTTGCACTAGGCAGTTAGTTTCTATTGCCAGAATATGGTCTGTGAAAAGATCATAACCAAGCTGCAATGGAATGAGGTGGTGATGTATCTTGTGTGTGGTTACAGCTTTAGCAAGGCAGGAAATGCCATGATCTCGTCTTTTTTCTGCCATATTGTGCGTGGCTAATGGGACTTTCCAGCAAGTACCAGATTTCATACAGTTAGATTTAGTTCATATATTTGGTCAGAGTGAATATGTTTGACAACAAAAGGGAGGGAGGGGAGGGACACAGTGTTTGACCAATCTTAAGATTGAAATTGTCACAAACCTCTCACCCCTAAGAGTGAAGGTAGTAACAGAGTTTCTGCGTGGACTCCGACGGTACATGCAGCAGCAGTCCAACTCGCTCAACAACAACAGCAGCAGCAGCAGCAGCGTCAAGACACCCCTCCAGGAAATAGGCGCTCTCCCCAGTCACCCCACCTGTCTGCTTATTTAACCACTAGGGAACACCTGAGTCATGGTTCCCTCGCACCAGCAGCCCCAGTAACATCCCTACCTCCCATCACAGCGATACCCCGACTACCAATTTAAACGGCTCTGCAAACACGTGCACGTTAATCAACAACGTAAGGGCTATCTTCAGACAGTGAACTAACTGCGTACCTTCAGGTGACGATTTTCTTCGAAGCCATTTACTAAGCTTTATGAAAGCTTTATCCCGTATGGACTTCGTGTTTCCAGCAAGTCCCTGGGCCACCCTAATCTCCACTGACACATGCTGAGACGACGCCATTTTTGTTTAGGTATCACGTGACGTCACGTGTCACAAATCAACTACTCTGGAGAATTTTAATACTGTGATTAGAATTCTTCCAGCACCTAACTATTATATTATATTATATTATATTATATTATATTACAGTACTTGCCTGTATATAAATAAAACAGCAATACCAACACATTTTCTAAATAATCGCAGCCTATTTTTTAAAGCGGAGTTGTCGCCCTTGCTCAGTTATATATATATATTTTTTCTAAATATTAAAACAATAGAAGAGAGTGCAAGACAATGCACAAGCATTGAGTGATAAACATTTGTTAATTGTGTATTCATTGTTTATCACCTTCAGTACTAGTAAAATAAAATTTTTTTTTTTAAATATAGCCAAAGATATGTCGAAGACTTGAAACGGCCTGTTAGTTCAAAATCTTGTCGATTAAATCGAAATTAGAATCTACCAGTGAAAATAAAGATTCTAACTAAAAACTTAATATTATTTAAATAATTCGAGTTTCAAAAAGCAGGTAAAAATTAAAGTATTCGGCTCTTTAATTCTTACCACAATGGAATATCATGTATTGTGGGGGCTGCTCAAATCAAACCCAGCTGGATGCCATTACAGAGAAAGGTGTTCTTAGCCGGGTTTCATTTGAATCTACCTGGTGTTTGGGAGAATTCCAAAGAAGCAGGAATATCGAAGTAAATCAATCGTATACCAGTTGAGATGCTATTGAGAATATCAAAATACAACGAAATTTACAGTTTTATTTATGTATACATCTAGTGGTAAATGTAATCAATGAATAATCAGTTCTAGCATTTACAGTTTCAAGCAAACAAACAGCAATTTGTGCTAATTTTTGTTTGTTTGTTTTAAATAAAATTGATTTATCTATTTTAAGTTATTTTTTTAAAAAAAAGAAATAGGAAGTTTTTCCCAGTATTCAAATCTGTCCAGAACCAGCACAAATTTTACCACATTAATAGATCCACCACAAAAATAAATACTGAAGTAGTAATTTTTCTTTAAATTATTTAGACATAAATATAATTTTTTTTAGCAAACATTTGAAAAAAAAAAAAAAGAGGGAGCATAAATTAGTTATCGCCCTTTGATCCATACCGAGAAAACGCTTCTACCTGTTATAATCGAACAGAATCACTGGCTGATGTTGCAGGTGAATTATAAAGATCTGAAACAAAAATGGGCAAATGTTTGGCGCCTGGAGAGATTCTGTGCAACCTTTACCTTAATGTCCTTTCACTAATGAGATTTACTCCCACTTGCACAGAATATGAACATAACTATAATACAGTGAGGACTGATTTTTATTCTCATAATAAAGGAAATTACCATTCTCTCTCTTTCTGTCTCTCTCTACCTATCAACATCTCTCCACCTCTCTTTCTCTCTCTCTACCTATCAACCTCTCTCCATCTCTCTCTCTCTCTCTACCTATCAACCTCTCTCTCCCTCTTCCTCCCCACCAACCTCTCTCTCTCTCTCTCTCTCTTCTGTCTCTCTTCCTCCCCACCAACCTCTCTCCATCTCACTCTCTCCCTCCCTACCAACCTCTCTCCCTCTCCCTCCCTATCAACCTCTCTTCATCTCTCTCTTTCTGTCTCCCTTCCTCCCCACCAACCTCTCTCCATCTCTCTCTCTCTTTCTCTCTCTCTCCTCCCCTACCAACCTCTCTCTCTCTCTCTTCCTCTCCACCAACCTCTCTCTTCTCTCCCTCTTCCTCCCCACCAACCTCTCTCTGTCTCTCTCTCCCTCCCTACCTACCAACCTCTCTCCATCTCTCTCTCTCTCTTTCATTCTCTTATGTAGAATCTATCAGTCCTACACGTAATTTTCATAAACATAAAACGATGCATATTATTCAATAGTAAATTTAGTCGATGGTAAATTTCTCAAAAATTTATACCACCATTATCTGCATAGTAAAATGAATTTATGGTAAATCAACACGCAGGCAAATCCCCTTACCGCACATAATAATATTGTTATTCAGTAAGGGGGACAATACTCTTATTACCGAATAATAGTACAGTAATGCTTATTTCCCATAGTCTAGAAAACGAAAATTCTGCATCAAGTACGAAATACTTTGAATAAAACAATTTTTTAAATGAAAATTAAATCGAAAAATTATAAATATGTCTTAGTTTAAAATTTAGTAGCAAAGCTTAACTTACATTTGGAAAGGCCATTAATCACTTTGTGTTTGTCATCAACAAACAAATATTAAAACGGTAACAAGAATAATAGTATCAGCATTTTAACTGTAAACACGTTTCTTTGAACCTCCACCAGTATAGCATCTAGTCTTTATTCTAACGGGTTTTTTGTTCTGTTTTTGTATAACTTAAAGATACTGTTTAAAAAACTTGGTGCTGAAAGTATTTTACATTCATTTTATTTTGTTTTTTTCTAATTTGTTAAGAAAAGACATGTAACAAATATATAACAAATCTCTCTCTCTCTCTCTGTACTGACATCATCATCATCTCTCTCTCTCTCTCTCTCTCTCTCTCTCTCTCTCTGTATTGACATCATCATCATCTCTCTCTGTACTGACGCCATCATCATCATCATCTCTCTCTCTCTCTGTACTGACGCCATCATCATCTCTCTCTCTCTCTCTGTACTGACGCCATCATCATCATCTCTCTCTCTCTCTCTCTCTCTCTGTATTGACATCATCATCATCTCTCTCTCTGTACTGACTCCATCATCATCATCATCTCTCTCTCTCTCTGTACTGACGCCATCATCATCATCTCTCTCTCTCTCTCTGTACTGACGCCATCATCATCATCTCTCTCTCTCCCTCCCTTCCTCCCTTCCCTGGAATTGATATTAGTTCCTATTTTTCAGTTTGCCCCTCCCCCACCCAGGCAGCATCCACAATTCGTAAAAACCACCGCCAGCTTTGCTCAGAGCTTCCTACATTCAGTTTTACATATGGTCACATATGTGCGCAGACTTACGAGTGTTAATATTTTACAGATATTCACCATGGAAACTCTGTACAAAGAGAATCTTTTCAAAATAAAGACTAAACAATGGTTACATTTGTATTTTGTTTATAACTTCGTATAAAAATTTTGTTTTAGTTTATCTTCTTTGCTTTTTCTTTAAGTAATTAATAATAATAATAATAATAATAATAATAATAATACAAGGTGCTATGGAGTTATAGGTTCAGTATAGTCTATATATATATAAGGAGGCAGGGCATCATCAAGGATTATATAAAACAAAGTGCTGTACAGTTGATATAGATGTTTATAATGAGGCAGGAAGCTCATTAGAATATTTAAAAACGTATCCGTTTATTGTTGTTATAATCCCTAATAATGGCTAATACAAAATGCCAAATTTCGGTATTTCACCTATTTTCCTTTAATTGTTTTCTTTGTCATCACATCTCATTTGTTTCGTTTCGCTTCGTTTGGTTAGAACGAGCTTTGGTTCCCCGCTATCCATCTGGTACCACAGGCCGCGGACAGGGGGCTGGCAGTCGGACTGTTGCCGCCAGTGCGGCTGACGCAATCGAGGTCGCGTTGCTATTGGCTAACGCCACTGGGGGGAGGGGCCGTCCGCCTGCGAAAACGCGGAACTGCCACACGCCGCACCTCGTGGGGCAGGCGGTCAGCAAAAGGTACTTGCGGAGACGCGCACCAGTTCGGCCCCGCTCCCCAGATAAGCCAGGTGCCAACAACCTGAATAGGCAAACGTTATGTCTCCACGTGCTAACTAACACGTCCTTGTCAAAACCAAGAAAGGTTGATCATGAGCACAGAAAACCTAATCCAGAATGGACACCCAGGAACTTTCTTTTTCCAATCAAGTCTCGGCACTTTCGCCGGCCCAGTGAGTTTGGAATGTGTAGCAGTGGCAAAAGAATACAATTTACAAAGACATTACGAAACAAAAACACCCAAAACTTAGCGATCTACAAGGCGAGAACAGAACACAAGAGATAGAAGCTTTGAAAAAGCAACTGGTCTGCCAACAAGGCGTGTTTGAAAAGAGAAGGCAGGGGTCGGAGGCAGCTACCATCGCCAGCTACAGGACTGCTAAACTTATCGCCCCGTCCCTTCGCCGATGGTGAGTTTGTGAAAGACCGTACGATGGAGATATGCGACTTACTTTGCCCGAAAGGCCAAAGATGTTTTTAACGACACTGGTCTTTCAAGAACAAGCATTCAGCGACGCATTTTTGACATGACCAGTAATTAATACGATCAGTTAAGAAGTAAAATGAATCAGATCACGTATTTTTCTGCTGCTTTGGATGAGAGCGCGGACAAGACCGATACAGCACAGCTCTCAGTATGTATCCGTAGTGTCACCGAAGCATGTCAAGCCTATCAACAACTATCATCACTAGTGCCCTTGCATGGCAGAACAACTGGGTCAGAAATTTTCAGTGCCTTAAAAAAAAAACGGTCGAGGACCTAAATTTGCCATGGAATAAGTTAGTAGCCTTGACAACCGATGATGCTCCCGCCATGATCGGTGATACAAATGGCTTAATCGGATGTCTGAAGAGGCACCGAGGACCGGATCTCGCAACACAACTAAAAGATTACCACTACATAATTCAGCAGGAGGCAGTATGCGGAAAACATTTATAATTCAAAGATATAATGGACTTTGTTATATCTACTGTTAATTTTATCCGTGCAAGATCACTAAGGCACAGAGAATTCCAGTCTTTTCTGAAGGACGTCAGTGCGACTTATGTGGACGTTCTCTATCACACAGAAGTGAGGCGGCTGAGCCGTGGTAATGTTTTGAAACGATTTTTTGCTCTGCGAAATGGAATCGAGCTGTTTTTACAGCAGAGAGGAAAGGACACTTCAGTCATGGAGGATGCTGACTGGATTGCTGATTTTGCCTTTTTGACAGACTTCACTGGACACTTGGATGATCTGAACCTGAAACTACAGGCGAGAGAGAAACTGAACTGATCTGCGACTTGTTTGAGGCAGTCTCTACATTTGAAATGAAACTGGAACTTTTTGCAACCCAGTTAAAGAAAGGGGATCTGACATTTTCGAGCATTCCAAGACGCCTTTTAACGCAAGCATTACAACTGGGGGCGGTCACAGCTCTGCGCTTGAAGACCTGCAGCAGGCGTTCACCATCAGATTTGGGCAGTTCAGGAACGAACAGGCTGCATTCAGACTACTTGCAGATCCCTTCTCTGTGGATGCTGAAACTGTACCTGGTGGCGTACAGCTGGAAGCAATTGAACTCCAGTGCTCCGCAGTGATGAGGAGTAAGCACAAGGGAGATGCCACCCCTACAATTCTATCAGGGTCTGGACCAGCATCTGTTTCCCAGTATCACTGCGGATGCACAGAAATGGATCTCGGTGTTTGGGAGCACTTATGTATGTGAACAAGTGTTTTCCTTAATGAAGATGGCCAAGTCTCCCCTAACAGGTGATAACAGGCAGGCAGTGTTCGGAGTTGCGACCTCCTCATCGGAGCCCAACATTAACCAGTTGGTGTCAGAGAAGCGCTGAGATGTCTCTCACTGACCACGACTCCCCCCTTTTTTGTAACTGACATCCATGTAAGTAGAATAATCCTATATAACAAATTGATCCGAGTAAGGCTATCAAAAAAACCTTCATGTTACAAGGTACAGAGATGGATGCTGAACTTCTGTTACCCACTGATGGAGGTGTCACGCGAAAGTGGTTGTGTACCCAATGCTGCATCACCTCAACTGCGCTAATTTATCCACAACACGAAACAGCTGTACGAGCCCCGGAATGGACAACGACACCGCCCTCCGCAATCATTTGGTTAGCGCCCGCAGGTAGCCGGATATCAGCCGACGATCGCCAGGAATCAGGGGGCGCAGTGGTCCATTGTTAGTTCGGTATCCTGCTGAGTTCGTTTCCGGCTCAGTCTAACGTACTAACCCCCGCCGTCGCGATTCCTTCTTCACGAGCCAGTAGTGGGGCATTTTTCTCTGACCCCCCCACCGGTTTTTCTCCCAGAAACTTTCCGTAAGGAAGAGGAAGTGGACCACGTGGTTTCCGGTGCCAGTTCCGCAGCCGGCTGGTTCACCCGATGGGAAACACGACGACACACGCGAAAAAAAAAAAAAAAAACGTCGGGGGGGGGGGGTTGGCCTCAGAGCTGTTTTATATCCTTTTTTTTTTGGTTCTCCATAAAAGCCAATCATCTGGAATAGAAAACACTTAGCTGTTTCATCCGAGAACAATTTGTTTCCCAATGTTATCTTTCTATTTGCTGTTAATGGCCCATAATGGGTACATCACCTGTTTTCACGAGCCGGGCTATTCTATTTAATATCGACGATCGCTTCCCCGTTCCCAATTATATATATATATATATATATTCCTCCTCTCCTCCCCCTTTTTATGTCGTCACTTTAACGAGAAGAAGTCTGCAAGGTGACTTAAAAGTCTTCGTTAGCACGGTGATCGCCAGTCTAGCAGTCTCCAAGTTACTCTGAACAGGAAGGAAGACATCTCATTGTTCCGCCGGCTGGGAGATTCGTCCAATCTGCTAAACAGGGCGCTGTGCGACCTTATCATTCTTCAGGTAATTCGCTTTAAGTACATAATTACCGCGTTGCTTTCTATCACGAAGCTTCTCCCATCCCCCCCCAGGGACTCGGTGAGGCTAAACGTGACAGATATTCTGCCTGTCTGGAGTATATTAACTGCACCGATGATTGCACTTGAATACACACGGACAGACAAACCGCAATTATTTCCTTGATGCGAGACAGTCTTCTCGTTGTAGAGCGAATCTAGAAGTTTCCGTTTTACCGTCAGTACCCGATTACATTGGAATTATTAAGCACACAAACAAGAGTCTGCGTGTATAATGCGCAGTTCTTATAAATGGATTTTGAAGTACACTGATATCGACACAACTTGTATTACTTGAAATTCGTAAATTAAAAACACTTTTAAAGTTTGCTGTTGGCTTAAAATATTTGTTCGGAATTAAAAGAATTTTTTTTAACGAGCCTAATAAATACTTATCTAATGGTAGTCCAGTGATAGACTGATAAGGTGAAGGGCGCCAATTCAATGCCAATATCCCCCCAACACCCACTCGTCTCGATGTACATTCGTAGCATGTTCCAGCAAGGATTTTCCTGTCGAAATTGGAAGCGTCGGGATGTGATGGCAATGCCTTTTAACCGACATCCGGAGTGCTACGCCTTCCCTCCTCACTAGGGAGTTGTCTCCCTTGTAGGCAGTTAGCGTGTTTGTTTCTATAACCAGACTGTTACTGTAAAGCCTGAATGGTGCGCGCAGAACATTAGAATAATTCTGTCTTTTATTTTAATATCATGACAGTTTTAAAAGGGGTCTTCCGAAAAGTAATAATGCTAGGGCATGTGGATGGTAAAGTTGTAGCACCTAATTAATGCCGTGTGGGATAGTTACATTTTACCTGCATACGTTCTGCTTTGTGCTCCAAACCAATGCTAAGCATTAAACGGGCTGAAACAACTGTTCATTACGTCACGTCACGTGTTCATAGCACCAATAAACCCACGCTGGTACTGATGGTAAGCTTTAAATGCCCGAGATAAAAAAAAAAAAAAATTAAAAAAAGCTTCATGCAGTAACAGTAGGTAGACAGGGTTAGTATAACACCTGATTTTGTTACTACGATGTGACGATGTACAGGGAGGCGATCCTGCTCAGTATCGAGTCTCGCTTTATACAACAGAAACTACGTATTTACGGTTGAGAGCTCGAGCGGATCACTTCGACAACAGCCCCCCCCACAAACACTTTATTTATATCTCCATGATCTTAAATAGTAGCAGCGCTATATCCGATTAGTCTTTTCCACTAAGTCGTTTTTGCATAAGACGGGAAATAATGTTACTAACTCTACAATCTCGCTGTTATCCATCATTGTAAAGAGTCACCGCTACTTCGATATCGGTTCTGCACACAGATAACGCTAACACTTTTAAGCGATTGCTATTAATGGATCTGGGGCCTTCGCGGATGTAATGGGCACCTCATTGTTTTCGAAAGACCTGGAGTTGTCGATGTACCTTCACTCTATCCAACAGGTATTGATGTTTACTACAGAAACGCGCCGAAGTCTAGCAAAGACGGAAACCTCAAATGTCTGATGCTTGAATTTAAATGTGCCAACCAACTGTTCGCCTTAACCGGAATCAATCCCGCCATTTCCGTGCAATTATATATTTTCACGAACTTGCACCTGCTCGTTAGCCTCATCCATGTTTGGATAGAAAGGAGACGAAAATATCCAAATTGTTCGTTTTGTCAAAGGTAGGCCCCTAAGGATGTATAAAGAAACCTTCATGAGAAGGTGGAGAGGCAGTCAGTGAACACAGGTGAGAAGTTTTAGTGTGGATATCTTTAAAGCACAGACCGTTACCTCGGTTCTTTCCTAACGGCCATAGGGGCCCTCCACTTACTTACCCAATTACGTAGGGCTGTTTTTCCTCTCTTACTACAAGAGTATACTGTTATATTGCCAACACCAATTAAAAATTGGTGTTAGATTTCCGCCATCGATTCTTATGAATGTATTGTCAGATTGACATTACTAATTACTGCAAAATTTAGGTGAATGCAGTTGCTAATGTGATACACGTGGTATCAGATATCTAGTATTAATTATTACCAAGCTGTGTTGGTTCCCCCCAAAATTTAAGGGTTAGTAGTTTACAATGTATCTTTAATTTATACCGCTGTTTATTCGTGTTAATGCCGTCATTGTTAGGTATACTAGATGGGATTTTTCGAAATAATTAAGTATGAAAGCCATTTTAAATTAATCATCTATTTCCCTTACATCTTTTAACTGAGCATATCTGCTTTTCTAAACACGTCTTGAGACTGTAACTTTCGTGTTTAATTCTAAGTTAATGCAAGAATTAAATGAGACTCGATCATACAGACTTCGAGAAAGTCCTCTTGGGTATATTTTTGGAACGGCCTCTATTAATAAAGGAACGAAAACAAAATTATATATATATATAAATAAACCATTGTTGACAACTTACTCTGTAGGCTACCTTTGTAACTAGATTCTTGATTTAATTACCTAAGAGTCTTTGGTTTCAAATTCTTTTGTTCCCAGATGACCCTGCCAGACTTAATTATTAATCCTGAATAACTTTTCTGTTAAATATAGTTTTAAAAACATATATCTATAGATCTATATTGTATTCACTTCTACTTGTGTTGCAGGAATAGTAAAGTCCTATTAGTTGCAGGTATCATAATTGCCCAATTTCATTCTTGTTCTTGTTATTTCTGAAAAGTTAGGGAAAATGGAAGCTAATTGTTGCAAGAAGTTGGCGTAGCACCGGTAATTCTTAATTAAACGAAGAAATGAGGCTATAATCGACGTCATAAAAGTCCAAGCATATGGCGTCGATTACAGCCTCCTTATCTCGACATTTAATTATGAATTACATCTGCTGTATAAACTAGCTCCCTGTATGAAAAAAGGAAGAAAGAAGGAGCTACACAGGGCCCCCATTGGTTCCTCTAGCTCTTCTGTACCAGTCTATCAGCGTGGGTCTTCTTTGGTCACTCCAGTTTCCTTCAGCAGACGAACAAAAAGGAGTAGATCCACTTCCTGCCGAAGACGGAAGGACGAGGCCTCACAAGACATAGAAATGACCATGGCACCATGCAACTTCGTCAAGTGGGTCTACAGGTGTAGGTTATGGTGAATGACGACGATTGAAGACAACCTGGCAAACAAAAAAAAAATAATTTCAAAATCTTCCATTTGTTTAAAGATTGTCTGTCATCATGTAACAATATTTTACAATATTAAAGTTCTGAGAACTACTTGGCAAAATAAAATTAATAAAACCGGGAAAACTTTTGAAAAAGAAAATCAATGATGGCGAGCGGAGAGCTGACCTGCTCGAGGATTTAAAAGAAAACAAATACAATCAATCATTCAAGTTGTCGTAATTAATGAATAATTTTGGGGGAAAAAATAGTATACACATTTTTTTTTCATCAACGCTGTGAATGGAAAACATCAAATTAAGTTTTAGAAGTGCAATCCGAATCCACTTCTACGATTCCAATTATTTGCATGAGCTGCCGAAATGCTAGACTGTTCTCGTTTATTAATTCCCAGTTATTGGCCTAATTAGTTTTAATTATTTTTCAAGATCGTATGTTTTTCTTAAAAAAAAAATATTTTATTAGAAGCAATCTTTGCAAGCTTAGACTAACGAATTTTTCACATTCCAGAACATTTTGCATTTTCTCGATGCTTTTATATTGGTATTCTTCCTTTAAATATTATTAACTAATGATATCATAATATATATATATATATATCATGGACGAGGATTTCGATGTAGCTTTATAGAAATTGACACGTAAAGTGAAAGTAGATATATATATATATATATATATCATGGACGAGGATTTCGATGTAGCTTTATAGAAATTGACACGTAAAGTGAAAGTAGATATATATATATATATATATATATATATATATATTATATATATATATCATGGACGAGGATTTCGATGTAGCTTTGTAGAAATTGACACGTAAAGTGAAAGTAGATATATATATATATATATATCATGGACGAGGATTTCGATGTAGCTTTGTAGAAATTGACACGTAAAGTGAAAGTAGATATTATATATATATATCATGGACGAGGATTTCGATGTAGCTTTGTAGAAATCGACACGTAAAGTGAAAGTAGATACTTGAATCATTAGGGAGCGCCAGTAATTCCTAATTAAACGTATAGACGAGTTTCAAATTGATGTCTTGTGACATATAGATGGAGCTATAATCGACGGTCGGATCCTGACCTAAGTGTCTCGTAGAGATGTCATAAAGATGGCTTTTAAGCTGTTTATGGCGAATCGTTAAAGACGAAGTAAAGATTACCCCACTCCACCCCCCCCGGGGCCAGGTATCATGTCAAATAACCCATTTTTGTCTCTACCCCCCCGTTCCAGAAAAGATTTTGAAAACTTCAAACAATCCACCGTGAACACGTTTGTAGATTGAATTAAGCAACCGAAGCCTCTGCAGTCTTTTTTCGTCCCGGAAGTGGCAGGTTACTTCAGAAACTCTTTGGAACCTGTTCGAAGACATCTGCACCATTAACATGCCGAGGAGTTAATGCCAGAAAGGGAAAGCTTAACTAATGAATTATATAGGAAAACTAAAACCATTGAAATGCGACTATTTACAGCACAATTTAGCATACTTATTGGATTTGTGACATAGAAGCGTTATTTATTATAGCTCCTGGGTAATTTAAAGAGTAGCTATTGTTGCAGATGTAAACTGTGCATCTTTATGACGATCTCATCTTGTCAGAATCCTTAAAGACTATTTTTCATCCAGGCTACCTTATGTTATGCCCTTCTCCTTTCTAAAATAAGGAAAGAATCATTTTGGAACTTAAAGCCAACCAGTTTCAGTTTGGTAAAGTCCAGGGAACTCTTAGAGTTTATTTAACGAAAGGCTAATACTAAAGGTAATTAAAAATGTAACCGATCTTGTAAACAATGTAAATAATGTAACTGAGGTGGCTTAAGCTTAGATTTTAATGGAAAAACAAAGTTAATCTGAGCGATAATAAATCTCAGTAGATTGACATTTATTTACGGAATACTTCAGGTAGATTAATTTTTCTTCAATTCTAATTATCAAATTTCTTCACATCACCGCGTCTATTACCTAATTCTATTGCTGTACATCTGCGCTGCCGTCACCTCCTTCTCTTAGATTGCCCAAAGAGAGAACGGTAACCAGTCGGACCAATCTAGGATCCAGAGAAGTGATTCTCCGCAGTCCGATTTTCTACCCAGCTTCCAGCTGCGCGCTTCGCCGCGATCGGCCAAGGAGTTCTGGAAAATCCTGCTCGGCTTCTTATCTCTTTCAAAGAAGCAGATACGGGGGGAAATGGCAGAAGCCGAGAACTCAGGCGATATTTCTGCAGTAAATACAAAAAAAAAAAAAAGAATCGCTTCGTTTCTAAATGCAAGACCAGGAAGAAGAGGATGAACGCTGTTGCTTGGGTTGGGATAGTCGCCCTCTCGTCACTGCACAGAAGTGAGGAGAAAATGGTGGACAATGATGTAAATGAGGTTTAGATTTATGCCGGAATGTCATTCGCTAATCTCCCTGTAGAATCTCAACTTGATATTGGAGAATTTAGTGAACCATATCGGCCGAAAACACGCGATGGATGCCGTCATGAAACTTCGCTTAAAGGCAACGATCGAGTGGAATAAAGCGGACACAAAGCCTATCGGTGAATGCAGATCGATGCCGTGCAGAGAGCCCTGAGACCAAGAAATGCTATCTGGTCAGCTTTGAAGCTAACTGATAGAGATCTAATGCCATTTCTGGGTTGTCATGGCAATACCAAAAAAAAAAAAAAAAAAATGGAATTTGTCGCAGTTAACTCGACGAAAACTTTCGTCAGGTATTTTATCGGTTAAAGCAGTCCACGGTATCGGCGATCGGTGATGATCTGAGACAACCGCCAGGTGTCGCTCGGCACGAGGTCGGCGATACGGTGACCCTTGTAATGTCGCCGCTTCTCTTTGTGCTCGCAGCACTCGGCTGAACAGCTCTGTCATTGCTAAGAAAGAAAAATACTAATAAGTGGAGAATGTCTACTGATTCTCTAGACTTCTCAACAAAGCTGTGAAACGAGAAATATGCCATCTGCCGGTGTTCAGTTATACTACGAGAATTGTGGAAAGCAAAATCTTCTCGATCTTCAACGGCATCTACAATTAGATGGAGAGGGCAGCCAACACAGTCTGAAATATGGGCGGCTTCGACTTCCGCTGGGCACCACTGTTTTCTCTGAAACATTTTAAAAAGATGCCAAATTAGGATATTGGCAATCTTGAGGGTGTCATACCCACTGCAGGCGACATACTGCTCCGTGGTTTGATGGAAGAAACTATTTACGCCCGCGATTTGAAAAACAAAAACTGATAAAGTTCCTACAACAGCGTAAGCGAACAAAAAAAGAAAAAAAGAGATGGAATTTCGTCAAAACGTTTTAGCTTATTGGTCGCCTGCTTACAACAGATTCTAAGGGTACACTCCGAAAAGATCGGTGGCATTCTCAAGGTACCAAAGCCAACTAATGCTGAATGAATGCATGGACTGTGTATCTTTGTCAGTCATGGTTTTGTATGTCTACTCAAAATAGCAAATGTAATCGAAGTCATTCGATCCGCGAAAATGGGCCTTGGAATTTGTCCGATACTCTCCATGAAGTGGACAGGCAGGCTGTACGGTACCATGGCCAAGCAGTTCATAGAGAAAAGCCATTTAACCAAATATGGACCATATGAGGTGTTCGTGAGCGACAACGGCCTGCAATATATGTCGCGGGAATTAATGGAAATTTTCGAAAGCGCAGTTCAATCGAATAGCTAATCAAGCAGAAGAAGAAAAGTCAATCAAGACGGCGAAGATGTTGGTTAATAAAGTACGAAATGTATTCGTACATGGACTCCATTGACTACCTACCGTAAGAGACTCACGTAACGACGAGAAAAGTTGTATGAAAGAGAGGGAGTAGAGCCGAGCGGAGAAATGAGGAACATATCACGAAAACAGAACAATCAACAAGAAAATCTTAAAATGTAATCTCGCTGTCTCTCTCTCTTCATCTCTCTTCTCTGTACTGACATCATCATCATCATCATTATCTCTCTCTCTCTCTTCATCTCTCTTCTCTGTACTGACATCATCATCATCATCATTATCTCTCTCTCTCTCTCTTCATCTCTCTTCTCTGTACTGACATCATCATCATAATCTTCATCTCTCTTCTCTGTACTGACATCATCATCATCATCTTCATCTCTCTTCTCTGTACTGACATCATCATCATCTCTCTCTCTCTCTCTTCTCTGTACTGACATCATCATCATCATCATCATCTCTCTCTCTCTCTCTCTTCATCTCTCTTCTCTGTACTGACATCATCATCATCATCATTATCTCTCTCTCTCTCTTCTCTCTCTTCTCTGTACTGACATCATCATCATCATCATTATCTCTCTCTCTCTCTCTCTTCATCTCTCTTCTCTGTACTGACATCATCATCATAATCTTCATCTCTCTTCTCTGTACTGACATCATCATCATCTCTCTCTCTCTCTCTTCTCTGTACTGACATCATCATCATCATCATCATCTCTCTCTCTCTCTCTCTCTCTTCTCTCTCTTCTCTGTACTGACATCATCATCATCATCTTCATCTCTCTTCTCTGTACTGACATCATCATCATCATCTCTCTCTCTCTCTCTCTCTCTCTCTCTCTCGCATCTTGAAACAGTTCTTAACGGTGACGCCCAACTACGCGCCAAGTAACCACGTGATCTAGAGAGAGGCACCAGATTGTTTGTGGTCTTCTCGACAGGAGATTCTAAAAGATATTCAAACTTTAAATCCATAGAAGTACTCTTAGAATTTGTAATATACGTAAATTTCTGCAAAATACTTTTAGTTAGTAGGCATTAAATCAATTCTCTTCATTAACAGACATGTAAATTATTTAATGTTGAATATATTATTCAAAAAAAATCTCTTTAAAAAAAAAAAGGAGAGTTTCTGGGTTTAATATACGCTTAAGATGCTATCTTGAATTTGTTTAAAAACCAGGGGCTTTGTCAGCTGGCTGACCCAGCCAATTTGTTGTTGTTGTTGTTTAATATTTTCAACTTTTCAACAAAGTTAGCAAACTTCCAGAAATTACATTTCTTTAGTGAAGAAACTGTCGACAGATGGGAGGAATCAGCAGCGATTAGAGTCATCACGTCATTAACGGACCGCGCTGGTTAATGTCCAGCCCCGTCGCAGCGAACCTTGTTAAAATTGTTTCCCGACGTTTGCTAAGCTTAACTTAAACGAATTAATCCAAACGCCCCCAGTTTCCTCCCGCATCTGGAAAAAAAGAGAAAGGTGGAGACATATTTTCGCATTGAGAACTGACCGGCGCAGCCCATCCGGATTGTGAACGAGCAGCCCCCTGATCTCGATAGGGGTCCATAACCCCTGTAACTGAGGAAGAGTGAGAAGGGGAGGGAAACAAAGCAAACGAGGTTAATGAAAGTCTACCAGGTGTCTGCGATGAGATCTTCCTAACAAATTTACTATGGCAGAAGCGAACGTGGTCATCCACGCTGCTGCAGATCGGTCATCGTAATAGAACAACCGCCAGCCGGCCCTTTGTTATTTTGAAGCGACTTGTTGAGGAATTTAGGGGGTAAAGGATTAGACTGGCTTAGATTTCCCAGGTTTTACGCTTCCAAAGCGCCTAATGCGGGCGCTACTTAGCGGGCCGCGCGATGGCAATATTTGCCAGACCGTTTGCGCCGATGAAAAATGATGGCATTTATACTGCAAACATCCAGAGTCGCTCAATCAATCAAACGACAACAGTTTGATTTCTATGCGCTTGACTGGGAGCGATGATTTCCGATAGAACATCAGGCGGCCGGGATTTGCTGGCAATGAGTGTTAGTTCCAGCTGAAATTCGTTGGACAGCGCGCACCTGCTCTCCTCTCTCTCTCTCTCCATCTCTCTCTCTCTCTGTACTGACGTCATATCTCCCCTGACGTCATATCTCTTTATATCTCTCTCTGTACTGACGTCATATCTCCCCTGACGTCATATCTCTTTATATCTCTCTCTGTACTGACGTCATATCTCCCCTGACGTCATATCTCTCTATCTCTCTCTGTAATGATGTTCTCTCTCTCTCTCTCACCCCCTGTCCTTCTCCCCACCCCTCTCTCTCCTTGCACCAAAGCCAATTACTGGAACTAATCACATAATATTTGTGATAGACAACTTGATGCAAATTCTGCCGCGTATATTCGCGGGATAAAAGGAAATTATACGACATCTGGCCTGCATGTGAAATCCCGCAACAGTGAATACTTTAAGAAAGAACAGCAACAAAAGTCCTCGTGAATTGTTACAAGATACTAAATAGCGCGCAAAAATTGAAAACGTGAAATGTTATATAAAAGGCAGCAATTAAGTTATTTAGATTGTATGGTTTTGATAAATGACAGGTAGATTTATTTCAAAGCAGATTGTTTACTATCGTCTAAGTTTGTATGATTGACATGTTTATACAGCTAAAGTATCTCGACTTTCAGTTCCTGAATAAAATTTGAAGCGATAATTTAACTTGCAATTGTAAAATTACACTACCTGTTAAAAAACTGATGATAAACTTGATGTTACTTTAGGGAGATGTGAGTGAGTGTGTGTATATAATGTGCAATGTAAACAATTAACATGATGCTCTTCGGCTGCTGGAACAGATTGTTTCTCCAGCAATAATCTGTGTTACTCTCATAGAAAGGTTCCTTTAATTCTTAAATCAGTTAAGATTATATCCTACAATGTTTATCTTACTGTGTCTTTTTTAAAGATATTGCCATCGTCAGTTGCTGATGCAGTGGAAGAGTGGACGGGTTAGAATTGTATTGTCTGCCTTTCGCTAAAGTGACGATCTGCTTCACTTCTATAGGAATTTTGTTATGGATACAGTTCGGGCAGTCATTCCTGCGGGTATATGGTCAGTCTGTCTGTCTCCAGCATTTATTTTGGTGCTGATGAAGTGAGAGCGAGGAGAAATCATGGCAGGGAAGAGTTGGTCCCTGGTGGAAACCGAACTCGAGTTGTCAACCTTAGCAGCCTAGTAGGTTAACCACCGGACCACTGTGCCACCCAGTTGTGCAGCACTATTACGACCAATGCCATTTTATTTACAAATGCCTTGTTATAGAGGTAGGGCGGTTGGTACCGGCTGACATTGCTGTAGCAAGTGTTGGGTTAGGGTGGTGACTTTGCGTGGTTAGTGTGCGAAAATCGTCGCTTTCATGTGCATGCTACACAGGTGGTTTATCATGAAATGCATGTGAAGCCACTCTGAATGAAACTGTACCTTTTGCTTGAGTTGGGACGTCATTCATCTCAAACAGTGGAGAAATGATGAAGATGCCACGATTAACGGACGTCAACAAACTCGTTGTAATTAGACATTTAACTGCAGTAATGAGCCCCCATCGAACAACTACTGCAAGACTATGGTATCAATACACGAAAACTTAGTCAACTATCCAGAAAAAGGGAGATAATTCGGTGACGACTACAGCCCAGGAGCGTTATATCAGGCTGAGCGATCTGTGTCTTCAAGATCGTTATGTTACAGCAATAAGTATCCAAGGTTTTGTGGAAACATTTAAAATTCCAGATACCCGAGCCAAACGCTTTCAGCGGTGTCAACAGTATCTATGACTTCAAAGATGCTGACAAAATGCTCTTTATGCCGATGAATGACAATTCTTACAAGTTTAACGATGTGGAGAATGAATGTCTCGCTGCTTTGTGTCTGGCAAGCGGATTATTCCATGTGATGTTATGAGAAGGGATAAATCATCGTAAAGGGTCGGTGTTTGTTCACGGTAATCTGAAGAGATGTGATACTGTTGAGATATTTTTCAGAGGTATGCAAGCATCCTTCATAACAGGACAACGAGTATAGTTTTTTTCATTGGCAAAGAACATTCGGGTACTGCTCTGACTCTCACTTTCACTGGAATATTGCTTCTGCGGAGCACCTGTCAGATACATGACCTTGGCGACAGGATCCACCACAGCCACAGAATCTGCCAAAGCTCTTCCAGGTGTTAAAGGATAGTTGGAAGAACATTCACCAAAGGGTTTATCCGGAACTTCATCAGTTCCATGAAGTACAGATCTGCCTATTTTATCGTATTGGCATAGATAGCAGTGAATATGGTAGATTTCAGATTTTTCGTCAAAAGTAAAATACATATTGAAATAAACTTTTGGTGTTAGCGACAAAGATAAACTATTACAAGAAGTCATAAACACGAGCTACGCAAAAAATAATCTTTGCTGGACGAACGCAGATGTCTTTTAGATGATCTGCCAAGAGATTTTTGCTAATTGAATCGCTGTATTCGGCACATTTCAGCAAATTAGTCCGTGTATATATGTAAAAAAAAAAAAATATTCCTGCCTCTTTGAATTCCTATATTTATTCTCTTTTTATTTATTTAGGTTTTTGAGAGAGAAAATGGATGAATAATTCGCCTGAACATATTTTATCGTTGAAGAAAAGATATAAAAACAGAACAGTATCACTAGCCCTGCCATTCATTTCTTTCTTAACGAGGATGGGTGGGTTCAAACCTGGCTTCATAGTTTCGCCAGACCAAAGTTAATGCTTTTTTATTAAAAGTATTATTTACGGGGGAAAAAAACCAAAAGAGAAGCGAATTTCTTATACATTGGTCCTAAAAGCCTTGTAAACGGTCGGAGCATCTATGACTCTCAACTTCGAAATTTGGGCCGTGGGCTCTCTTAAAAAAATTAGAGCCGTAACAGAACCAGCAGACTTCTGTTTCAGAAACCCTCCCCCATCAGCATCCTCAGGGTTCCGTCGCGAAGGGGGCAGTTTTATCGGGTAAAATGACATTTCCTTAGCAAGCAGATACTTTTATGTTCTGTTTTGTCCTCTGGTTCAGCAAAAATGGTGGGGTGGGACGGGTCCTGGTTAGATCCGGTGTTGTACGATTTCCTCGCGGGTTGCCGCTGATTCTTAAGTGACTGGTTTAGAGCGACGTTTCGAACCCTGACCCCGACGGGTTCTCTTCCCCGTCCTGCGATCCGACGGAACCAGGACCGACGTGACATCGTCGCAATATCTGGTGCCCCCTCCCCCTGTAGAATATCCCGCGCAACAACGAGATGAAAGATCAGCCGCGTGCAGCTTACGCTGGACCACCTTCTCGTGGCCGTATTCCAAACACCCTAACGTTCTTTCTTCTACCCGTTTTAACCGTTGTTTTAGCTGGTTTCCGATTTCTTTAATCTTCTACTCATCGGTAAGTCGGGTTTCCGGCGTCGCACGCCAGTCTAAAAAAAATACAAACGGTGGACAATTCTGGTAAGGAAGCATAGTGTCGCGGTTACCCGCTTGAGGGCGTTGCTTATCCTGCGCCAAGAAAGGCCAACGGTGGACAATTCTGGTAAGGAAGCATAGTGTCGCGGTTACCCGCTTGAGGGCGTTGCTTATCCTGAGCCAAGAAAGGCCAACGGTGGACAATTCTGGTAAGGAAGCATAGTGTCGCGGTTACCCGCTTGAGGGCGTTGCTTATCCTGCGCCAAGAAAGGCCAACGGTGGACAATTCTGGTAAGGAAGCATAGTGTCGCGGTTACCCGCTTGAGGGCGTTGCTTATCCTGCGTCAAGAAAGGCCAAGACATCCCATCACTGTTTTAACTATTACATATAAAGGAAAGGTTATAAAAGAAACCAAAAAAAACAACAATATATTAATAGTTTATAGTAATTTTGTAGCTGCATTGGAAACTCTAGCCTACATTATTTCCTTTAATTCTTCTTCTTCTTCTTCTTCTTATTATTATTATTATATTATTATATTATTATTATTATTATTATTATTATTATTCTCTCAAGAAAATTACAAAGATCTTTTCTGTTTAGCAGAGGAAACAGTTCGCGTTCACCAAAGCGCTGGATATAGGCGATATACCACCCCGCAGCTTGCTCGCTCGTAGCGATCGAATATAAGACGAGTATGCGATGGATATATGTAAATGCAGTAGCAGGGTCGCGATGTTGCTCAAATTTACAATGTAAAAACTCGACTCCTACAACACACACACACACACATATATGTCGGGTCGGTCCTCTCGCCGGCGAAGATTCTCGTTAAGGAGGGGAGGAAATGAAGATGGAGATTTATTTGAGAGGGAGACGTCAACCGTGAAGCCGTAAAAGCGTTGCACATTAGCAAAAGTAACCGGCGAGTCGACGCTTCGCCGTCTTCTTTACCTGGTCACCCCCCCCCGGCCTGGCCCCGGCTCCTGGAAATTCGAGAAAACAATCCGGTGAACTCCACGGTTGCAGCTCAACCCGTCAGCGATGCCTGTTAATGACTATCAGTTCTCCCCGAGGGCTGCGGTAGCATTTGGATGCAAAAATAACAATGAAACAAGGTAAAAAAAAAAAGAAGAAAAGAAGAGATTTTGAACCCATCAGGGGAGTTGCTTATGATATGTTTTATTGGTGTTGGCCCCCTTTTTTATGTTTGGAGGGGATCCTTTGTCTAATCATTCCAAAAAAAAAAATAATTGTTTTTTTAAAGTTGAAACATCTAGTAAAACAGAGAATTCTGTAAGATGAACAACATAGGAATAAGCAAAATTATTCACAGAGATACAGTGATATTTAATAAATATTTAGGGGCTTCTGACTGTAATTACAACTAAGAACTTTGTTATTCAGGCTCTTCCATGATCTATGTATATAATCTTTCTCGTAGGGACGTTCAAAAGCCAGATACCATTGCGAAAATGCTATTTCAGTCCGGTTTCCTTTGAACGTCCCTCGTGTAATCACTTGATTTTCGAATTAAAATGACACTCAGTTGTGTATTCTACTGTAAAGTTACTTGCTGTTGTTTCCCCCCCTAAGATAGTTTCTGTGTTTGGGATTATTGATTTTACTAATAAAGTTCAAACTGAAGATAATTACCATCTGACACATGCTTCACAATAACAAGGTCTTTGCTATTTTCCTGAGCGACCATTGTAAAGTTAAATAGTTGACTCCCTTGCCCTTCTTCAGCACTACAGTAATGAAGATCAGTCTAAATATTTTTTTAAAAAACCCAGAAAATTATTATTAATATTCCGGAAGTCGCCTACTCGGTGTTTTTCTCACTTTCGGCAACGAGAAGCCATCATGGCTCTTTGGTTTTAAAACTCGTTTCCCCTAACGAACATGGTTTCGGAAGTCTTCCATTATCGGGGTTTGGTCCTGAAAAGAACTGTTTTGGAGTACAATGATATTAATTTGTAGTTAGCTGTTTGCAGTAAAGATTGCTAAAACGTAAGTTGGTTATTTTATTCAGTTACTGCTGATGATAATGGTTTCCCTTTGGCAACCGAAGATGGCCGTTCACATGCGAACACCCGAGTGCGTAAGTTTGTTTATATTGTAAGAGCTTCTACCTGTCCAGCAAGTGCACTTTCAGGTAGCAGGTAGTATAACTTATTGGCGAGAGGTATCCGAGGCCAGACAACTTCCTACCTGCCCTGACAGAACTATTACCCCATAAGGCGATCCGCCAATGGTACCTGCTTACCGATTAATATGCAGAGTGAGGAAACTTACCTGAGATTCGCTCCCACCTGTGCTACTGTTAACAAGGGTGATGGAGAAAATTCCAAACCGTCCGTCTACTTTCTGAGGATTAACGCATTAACAATCAATTCCTGTAGCTCTTGCACTATCAGTATCAACAACTAACCAGTTGGTACGGTAAAGCCATTCTCTGTGCCAAACTGCAGTCAGAAAGTAAGTAGGGGTCGACCGGGCAATTTTCGTGTGCAAGTATGGCACAGACAGGTTTATTTGGCTACTTCACCTGGCTTTCAAAGAAAGAAAGAAGAGCAGACAACTACTGGTCCGTGTATTAACTGAATTAAATGAAACCAGAAGAACTATTACTCCATCTTTTCTGATAAAAGACATCAAAAAAATTACTGAGATAGATCATTTTGGTTTTCGCTCTACTAAACGTTGAAGAATAAATGAAATACTGGTCAGTGTAGCCATGGTTATGTAATTAACCTTTACTGCCAGTTTACACAGGAATTTCTAATAAACGCAGTTTATATAGGCAGATTAAAAAAGAAAGATAGATAATACGCCTTTAACAGAAAAAAAAATGTTAAGAGGCCTCGCAGAAATTTCACGTTCTTAACTCGGACGCGTGTGGGTTGCGAAGAACCTGGTTACTGCTTTCGTGAGTGTCAGGCCTGAGTTCCTTAGAAGAGTGGCCAGGATGACTGACCGGCAGGCGAGGAAACGCGGATTTATGAAGAGAAAGGTTGGGTTCCATTAACCAGATGGCATGGCTTCCTGTAGGCTCGTTACAATGTTGGATGCCAAAACATTTCCGTACGCAGACATACGCACAAGACTAAATCGGGCCTTCTAGTTAGTACTCTGGGGAAAGTAAAATACCAAAGTTAATTTATAGTTTTTAGCTATGTATAAGTTTTCTTTTCAGGATTATGGGCAAAAATACAGCATTTAAATTATTATTATTAATAATAATAATAATAATAGACTTTCCAAGTTTCTAACAAAGCATTTATTTCACACTTTCTTCTGATAAAACGTGGATTTTTATATCGGGTCTTTACAAAAACAGAACCGATGCCCGAACATCCGGTAGCCTAGTCTGAGGTTTCTGATAGATCTTAATTATGATTGGCTAATATATCGAGAGTTAAAAAATAATAATAAAAAACAAAAAAACAAACAAACAACAAAAGGTCTATGCCTATTGTAATATCTATATTGAAAGTGACTTAAAATGTTAATTGAGTTATTTTTGATTTAGCAATTCTGAAACGTCACGCACTTATGAAGCAGATCTTTAAAAAAAATATATGAACTGATGAAAATTAGATGCAGTTTAAGGAACCAGGAAGACAATTGGCAGATCTTGTGTTGAATTATTAAAAAATGCAAGCAACAAATTTTAGAAATCCTGACGTAAACTTCTCACTGGCAATTTTGTTTATTTATTCATATTTCCCTTACTATTTTTTCTTTTTTTAAAAAAAAACGTCTAACCCTGCTGGCACTTTAGACAGTTTATATTAATAACCCTTAGTATTTCTAACTGTAAGTATAAAAATTCTGGTGAAATATATCGTGATTACTTCAAATATTGAATCTGTAAATTAAGGTGGTGGTGGTGGTAAGTTCTGCATTTGTCGATGTCGGCCCCTCTGAAAAAAAGAATAGTTTTTTTTTTATTTTTTAAAAAAAATCTTCCTTTGAGCAATTTTTTTTTTTCTTGTGGAAACAGTCGAGGAAATATCACGTGAGTGGGCGGCGACATAAGGCCGCCCATCGATCTTCTCGCTCAGCGACTGCGGAGTTACCGATAATTGGAAGAGAGGCTTTCTTCCGGCGCCGCTCGGCCATATTATGGTGATGCCAATTTAATTGGAGAGTCGCCGCCCCGCCCGCCAACAAGGGCGAGAAATTAGTTTAATCTTAATCAAACGAAAGTTTCCAAGAACGGATCGGACTCGCTCGTCGGGGTCGAGACGGAATGGCAAAATAATAATAATAATAATAATAACAAACAACAACAACAACAAACGAAGGGAAATAAGATGGCGCCAGCCAGCGATGCAGTTTTCGCGCGCTTGATTGCCGCCCACATTTTCGCGGCAGCCGACACCCGAGGGCCAGACGACTCCGGTCGCTGTCTCGTTTTTTTCGTTTAAAAACGCCAGCGATAACTTTTCCATGGTTACTACCGTATAATCGGGGAGAAACAGACGAGAAGTACCCCACCTCCGCCCGCTCCTTCCCGCCAAGCCACCGGCTAAACATTATCCGCGACGGCCTCTCGTGGCTTAGACCCTTTCCCGACCAGAAACCGTTTCTCCATTTTCCGTTTTGCCGGATGCGCGCGAGCTCCGCACCCAACAGAGCCCTAAGCGCAGCGACTTCGAGCTCTGGTGCCCCACCCCACCTCTTTCCACGTCGCCTCCATCACCCTTTGGGAGACTGTCCCCCGATTTCGCGAACTTCCGGTAGGCGAAAGGCAGCGTTGCGCCATCTTTTGGTCTGGATGTGCACTCTTCCGGATATTCGGCGATTATACTTCGACGGAAGACACACACACACACAAAGCCCCAGAGAAGGGCCGCGCCGCGCCGCAGGGGTCCCTGTCCGTCAAAGCTGAAGCTACTCAACTATGGCAGGAGCACCCACCAAATCACCCGGGCGGCAAACTGAAATTCGAGACAAGACGGAAAACCAAGCCAGAGAGAGAGAGCAGCCCACGAACTGAAGACCCCCGCCATTTTTACCACTCCATTAACCAATCGGGGGGGGGGGGGGTAGAAATTTTAACTGAATTTTATTTTACTTAATACCAAAGGTTTTTGCTTTATCGACGCTGCGAGAAAAATTCCATCTTCATTTCTCTTTTACCTTATAGATTTTACCAGAAGAGTCGAACTGACCTCACTGACCTCTTACCCGCGCCCCCCCCGTCTCCCTACTTAGAGAGGAGAAAACAAAACCAGTAACTGATTTGGTTCATGGTAAGCAAAGCTAAACTGAGGGATTTACGCAGTTCCACTGATTTCTCTACTTGATGGGGTTTCAAATGAAACCAAATTGTGACGTGAAGAATAGTACTGCAAGTACAGTGGCAGTTTCAGTTAATCCCCTCATTTCCAGAGAACGATTTTAGGGGTTTTTTTAAAGAAAGATTGAATTTCCGGTTAAAAACAAATCAGCTCAGTCTCGGTCAAACGAAGTCAAGCCCCTTCAAATGTGTCTGGAAAATGATGTCAGCAGCTGATTCCTGATGTCATCAATGCTTGTTTTTTTTAAAGCTTATAAGTATATGCAAATTTAAGCTCTACAATTTAACTTAATGTTTGTCGCCACTCATCAAACAGGACAAGGCAACATAAAATATGAGAGCTAAACAGCTACTTCTCCTTTCTATGCAAACACTGTAAGGGAGACAACCGGGGTCTAGTCGTTAAAGGGGTAACTCGGTACAATCCTTAATTAAATGTGTAGACGAGCTATAATCGGCAACATCACATGAAGTCATTACTGCCATGTTATCTTACCAAAATCAAAAAAAAAAAAACTTTATTTCGTACCTTAATTACTTTGGCATTCTATGTTTGGACTGCATTCCTATATTTACTTTTGAGGAATGGTTTTGGTGCAACAAGTAATACTGTACCATACCGCACATTATAAAGTTAAAGAAGTAAAAATGGAATTTAGTTCAAAATGTCAAGAATGACACATTTTAAAAAAAAGGGGTTAAATTAAATATCTCCATGCAAATAAGTTGTTTGTAAAATTACAAAGCCATTAACCCCTTTTCCCCAGAAATTCACAGGATTGCGAATTCCTAAACTTACAAAAGGAAAGAATTCCAGAATCATAAATTTAGAAAACAACAACACAAAGAAGTCTGTTTAACGTTTTAAATGACATAGTATTTTTGTAGCCCTGCTGTTGAAAGACCTAACAAATGGATGCAGAGTCTAAATTATAATTCCCAGTTTTTTTTTTCTTTTGTTGTTCAGGGCTGAAGCATGGTGCAAGTGTTGAAAACAGTTTTTTTGGTTTATAAGAAAATTCTAAACTGTCAGCGTTAGCAGAAAAGTATGCTGCAACTAGACAAGCTCCACGTGCAACCATTATAACTGTATGACAGAGGGTTAATGAATAAATTTAGAAAACAAACAAACCAAGAAATTTGTTGCTATGAGCTAGCTATCCAGCCACTCAAATCCTTCCTGAAGGTTGGAGAGATGGAATCTGCTGAAGTGTTTTGCCTAGAAGCAAAGTTGGGTTTCTGAGTGTCCCCACTCCCTGCCTGCAGAAGTAACTATTTTCTGGGTCCTTATGGGTCACTGATAAATTAAAATGTCAACCTAAAAGCTGTAGAATGCCAGCCATGAAGCAACCATGAGATCATAAGCAAATTCCAGCCATTCTATGGATTTTCCATAGAATTCTTCTTTCTATGTACAGGTTGTACATCACCACCATCACCTGATGATGACAGAGCTTTACCACTGTAATTCTAGAAATTTAGAAGTGAAAATAGTTAATATGGCATCACACCGGTCTCTCATTAGGTGAGCTTGTTTCATATTGAACGTCTTTACCTTAACCGGAATGCAGTTATAACAATGGAATACCGAAGATCATGTTTCTTTGAGATAGTGCAAAAAGCTTTACTTTGAACTTTCTCATTTGTTATTAATAGTTTTAGAAGAAAAACCAGAGCATGTATCCAAATACTGATGTAGGATGATATCTGATGGCATCACACTAGTGCATTTAATTTTCTTCTTTTTTTTGGTGTTCTTTATGAAATCAAAAATTGCTGCGATTTTTGCCTTCATCATTTACAGGAATATTTTGATTTTAAAGCTAATTAAATATTGTATGTCAATGGTAGAAGAAGAAAAGAAATTGTCTCGAGGGACGATAGGCTTCATTTGATATTTACTGTAGTTTTTTCCCCACCTGTGATAAAATACAGAATAATGATAACTCCCTTTAGCCGTGATTACTCTTCAAGCCCGGACTCTAAACAGCCCTGGTCAAAATAGTGTCACTGTAACGATACCTGACCAGTTCTCCTTCAAACGTCTCTTAGTACTTTGTATTCGTACATATCTAATGCACCAAGTTTTCTGGTAGTGATGGTACTCCCCTATAAACTTCAGTTTGTTGTACGAAGGCTGAAGTTCATGACAAAATTTATAATCGTGGTAAATAAGCTTCAGAGCTGGGGTGAACTGACAGATTCCTGACCCCCTGAGAAAGTTAGTGTCAAACTTTTGAACAGATAATAATAAAAAAAAAAAAGAAATTCAAAATTTATCCATGTCAGAGTTCAATTAACATATCATTATAAAAACCTTATGCAAAAGAATGTATCGTATATATTTGCATTGCTATACATCATAATTTTATCCAATATAGTTACAAGGACATAAAAAAACTGGAAGATTCTCATAAATACTTTGGGGACATTGCTTGCATGTTTATCATTATCTATATAAATGTGGTGTTATCATAAAATATAAAAGATAATCAATGATCTGGAAAATAAATGTCTTTTAATTATCCTCATAATAAAGTAAAAGAAAAACCAGATGTTCAGTTGATGTTTTGGCAAATCTGTCTATCAGTGCTAAAACTACTAGTAACTGGTTTGCCGACCATGGTATTACTGTGCTTGATTGGCCAGCCAACTCGTCGGATCTGAACCCCATAGGTTCTATGGGGTATTGTCAAGAGGAAGATGAGAGACACCAGATCCAGCAATACAGACGAGCTGAAGGCTGCTATCAAAGCAACCTGGGCTTCCATAGCACCTCAGCAGCGCCACAGACTGATCGCCTCCATGCCATGCCCTATTGATGCACTGATTAGTGCAAAAGGAGCCCCGACCAAGTATTGAGTGCATAAATGAACATACTTTTCAGAAGTTTGACAGTTCTATATTATAAATCCTTTTTTTTTATTGATCTTATGGAATATGTGTGGGACCACAAAATTCTTTTTTAGAATCACTGATCTCAGGTCTTGAGCAACTTGTTGACCTGATATCAGAAAAGCTACTACTGATTAAAATGTTTTCAGCATTTAATTTCTCTTTCAGATGATCAATATATGCAGTTGTTATTTTGAAGATGCCAGTGAAATCTATAGAAATTCTATCAAGTCTTGTTGTGCAATCATTGATCACTCGTCATGCTTCTTCAACACCTGGGCCAGTTGACTGCAAATGATCCAATACAGGAGTTGTTATATCAAAGAGTTGAACAAAGGTGAAGGCTACTAAGACGGTTTCAAACTTGCAAAGATTTCTCCACTCGATCTTCATGCTTCATACAGCACTGACCTCCGAAAGTCAGCTGATTTGCTGACTTGCTTGATGATAACTAGGAGATCTGAACCAAATGCCTCTGACTGCTCTCTACAACTTCCAAAATAATTTACAAACGGCTCTAGCTCATCTTGACCACATCGTTTGAGGACTGTGCTGCATTTCCTTTCTTAACTTTCACCTGACCATCCCAGATGTTCATCCTTTTGTAGGATTCACTGAAGAAGGCCAGAGAGAGTGAGATACACACACCACACACACACACACACAGCATAACCAACTACTAAATTGAGAACATGTGGATAGTACCATGTAAGAATGTGACTAGAGCAGGCTTTTTTCATTAGTGCTTGTAAGCCAGAGTAGATGGCACTCACTGGCTGCTCCATGGAAAAAAGTCCCCAATGCATTACTCCAGTTTCGGCTCTTGCGTGTGACAGTGATTCGCTCGCTCAGCAAATGTCTACCACTGGAACCTTCTACATTTACATGATGCATTAATCTCTCATTTTTGGCTTTGTTGCCAGCAAAATTTCTTACGACAATCACACACTGATTGTGTGCTGTGCAGAGACATCTTGAGGTGAGTCCATTTGTAATGAAAATGAACCAGCATTCCTGATCTCTTGGACAATTTCCTTTCCAATAGTATCAAATATCTTTCAAAATTGTTTTTCTTAGGAAAGTTACAAATTTCCCCAGTCCTTTTTTTCAGCATATTGCGATTCTATTCTTTCCTTTCTCGACCACTTTCAAATGCTCCTGCAGATCTGGACTTGTGGTCTGCCAGCAGTTTCACAGCTTCCAAAGCATTTCTGCAATTTTCTAAATATTTCTCATCAAACACAGCTGCCATATCCTATGCGTGGTTGCTTCAGTATGATATTGCTTGGAATGCAATATAAAACATAATATCAGTTATACATTTTAA
Organism: Nautilus pompilius; assembly: GCA_018389105.1. NCBI lineage: Eukaryota > Metazoa > Mollusca > Cephalopoda > Nautilida > Nautilidae > Nautilus > Nautilus pompilius. Next base: position 743,537 of record JACATO010000599.1, on the reverse strand, counting down.
AAAGTACCTGCTTATTTCTGAGACGAAGCTGATCATGTGAAAAGTTGTTTTTGACAGATTTGCAATTGTTGTTCATGAAGTATGAAAATTTGACGGCATCGTAATTTCTCATTTTCGAGAAGCCTCATGACTTGTCTCTAGTTGTTGCAACCCTGGATCATCTGGGACTGGCAATATTTCTAAGGGCCAAACATCAAGCAGAAAGAACAGTGCAGAGTAATCTTATCTTGATTACTGTGTGGCTGATTTTCTCTTAATATCTGCCCCTTTGTATACCATTTTCCTGTTAAAAATGGACGTTTTTTGTAGGCTGATATGAATGCAATGCCAAGAACATTTCCCTATAAATTCCAGCATTATTTGCTACATGTGGTGGAAGAAAGAAGGCACTTCACTTGTGAGGTGGTTCATCTTGAACCATTGAATCTGTCTCTTCTCTCCTTCAAATCTTAATTAGTGGTTGATCTACATCAATTATTTGTCTGGGTTATGCTGTTTCCATAGCAATTTCAGAATTTGCTTCAGGAGGTACAACTCCTGCAATTGCTTCATCATTTTTCATTTAAAGTGTCTGCTCTAACAGTTAAAATTTCTTGCTAATGAATCTCTCTGTTTTACTCCAGGATTATTATATTTTTTTTTGCTGTAATTATTTCCCCCTCCCTTCTTCTTTTTTGTGGTTATATTTTCCCATTTTTGGAGACACCTAACTCTAAGGGTCTCTTCCACTGTATGCAGAACTCCATTCTAATACAGACAATGGCAACAGAGGTAAAAGTACTCCAATGAAGTTGTAACCCTAATTATTATTGTATCATAACTGTTTGTTTGTTTGTTTCAGTTTGATTATTAGTCCCCTCCTGATTTATAGAGATTTATGAAGGAGCACATTTGCCATGCTAATTTATATATATATATATATATTTTTAAAAAGCAACAACAACTTGTGGTACAAGAACTTTGGTGAAGCCCAAAGGGATCCAAGTCACAAAAAGCATTCTGCTAAGTTTGCTTCACAAAAAGAACATAGATAACCAATAAAAGGTTAAATCATGCAAAATATCTAGAGTCAAATGGACATTTTGGCCGTGGGAGTCATTTCCTAGTCCACAAAGGAAACTACTGTTATAAGATTTTACAGGAAAAAAAAAAGTCCGTTTCACTTATAATGGCAGCCTGTGTCATAAGCAAGGTTATGTGTGAAACACACAAAAAAAAATAAGTAGCTTTTCAGCAATAGCATGAAAAATCACATTGGTACAGCTCAGTATAATTTACAAAGTAGACAACAACTTGTTTCGATGGAACATTTAAGGATTTATCCCTCATTTTCCTCTTCATCATCCGATCCATCACCGAAAACTTCACCACCTCCTTCAACAGAAACGATCTTGTCATCAGAGCCACTCTAACACTCAGAAACGGACCATCGCCGACAGAGAGGATATGTTTGAAAAGTTGAATTTTACGCAAACACCACGCAATGGGTGACGAGAGCCCAAAGTCTTAGGTACTGGTCGCCCCCACTACAGAAAGTACGTCTCGCTTAATGCAAAAAAAAAAAAAAAAAAGTCTGTTTCACTTAACAATGGCAGCCTCGTTTATAATGACACACTGTTGTAAGTGAGGTGTTATGGTAAGATAAGGATACATTGACGTTTATTTAGATGTCTTGAACTGAAAACAACAGCGTAATATGGCTCAGAGTAAAACATTAAAAAAAAAAAAGCTGTCAGTCTTGTTTAAGCGTTTGTATTTCTGCCAGTGCTGGAAAGATGGTACCAAGGGAAATATCTCTTGCAAAATAATTAACTAAAAAAACACAACTAATTATATTAAAATTCACAAATGTATAATTAATAGCTTTTTTAATATGCACATCTGACTTAATATTAAAAAAAAAAATTGAAAAATTTTTGAAAGAAAAGAAAAAATAAATTAACTGAAACAACTATATATACAGGTGCATCTCAAAAAATTAGAATATCGTGGAAGAGTTCAATATTTTTGTCAGTTATTTCAGAAAGTGAAAATTGTATATATTCTAGACTCATTACAGGTAAACTAAAATGTTTCAAACATTTTTTAATTTTAATTTTGATAATTACAGCTACAGCTAAAAAAAAATAGAAAGAATGTATCTCAAAATATTAGAATATTCCATTTCGAGTTTGAGTAAATCACTATAAACACCGTGAATCTCTCAGTCCGGTTCAGTACACACAACCACAATCATGGGGAAGACTGCTGATTCAACAGTTGTCCAGAAGACACTCACTGACACCCTCCACAAGGAGGGTAAGCCACAAAAGGTCATTACTGAAAGGGCTGGCTGTTCGCAGAGTGCTGTATCAAAGCATATTCACGGACAGTTGACTGGACGGGAAATGTGTGGTAGGAAAAGGTGCACAAGCAAGAGGGATGACCGCAGCCTTGAGAGATTGTCAAGCAAAGCCAATTCAAGAACATGGGGGAGCTTCACAAGGAGTGGACTGAGGCTGGAGTCAGTGCATCAAGAGCCACCATGCACAGACGTGTCCAAGAAATGGGCTACAAGTGTTGCATTTCTAGTGTCAAGCCACTCCTGAACCAGAGACAACATCAGAAGCATCTTACCTGGGCTAAGGAGAAAAAGAACTGGATCATTGCTCAGTGGTCCAAAGTCCTCTTTTCAGATGAAAGTAAATTTTGCATTTCATTTGGAAATCAAGGTCCCACAGTCTGGAGGAAGAGTGGAGAGGCACAGAATCCAAGTTGCTTGAAGTCCAGTGTGAAGTTTGCACAGTCAGTGATTATTTGGGGAGCCATGTCATCTGCTGGTGTTGGTCCACTGTGTTTTATCAAGTCCAAAGTCAAGCTTTATGGAGATGCTGATTTCCTTTTCTAGCAGGACTTGGCACCTGCCCACAGTGCTAAAACTACTAGTAACTGGTTTGCTGACCATGGTATTACTGTGCTTGATTGGCCAGCCAACTCGCCTGACCTGAACCCCATAGATTCTCTATGGAGTATTGTCAAGAGGAAGATGAGAGACACCAGATCCAGCAATACAGACGAGCTGAAGGCCGCTATCAAAGCAACCTGGGCTTCCATAACACCTCAGCAGCGCCACAGACCAATCGCCTCCATGCCACACCGCATCGATGCAGTGATTCATGCAAAAGAAGCCCAGACCCAAGTATTGAGTGCATAAATGAACTTACTTTTCAGAAGTTCAACATTTCTATTTTATAAATCCTTTTTTTTTTTTATTGATCTTATGAAATATTATAATATTTTGAAATAGTGGATTTTTGATTTTTATGAGCTGTGAGCCGTAAGTAAATAATCATCAAAATTAAAACAAAAAAGGCTTGAAATATTTCACTTTATGTGTAATGAATCTAGAATATATGAAAGTTTCACTGCTTGGATTAAATTACGGAAAAATAAATGAACTCTTCCACGATATTCTTATTTTTTGAGATGCACCTGTATATATTAGAGACACTCAAATTAAACCAGGCTATTACAGGAGGGTTTTATTTGGATATCCCTAGTAGAAATAGGGATACCTTGCAATTATGACTCCTGTTGTATCAGTTCAGGCCTGTACCCAGGATTCTGAGCGGGGTTGTTCTTTTTGCAAAGGGTGGAACTCAATACAACGTACCCAATTATCATACTATATCACAAAGTGATCAAAATGAACATATATACTGTATTTATTTTTGCATTCAATATAACAAAGAGCAGCAAAACAATACTATCCATGCAATTCTTATCACAAACACAATGGCAGAGTTAATATGGATACAAGTTCTGCAACTGTGAGAATGTCTTTTCGGTCAAACATACTAAGCAATAACCACTGCAAGTAAGTTGTATAATCCAGACCAAACATACATAAACAATACAATGTGCATTTATAGACTTTACATTAAGCCAGTAGGAGCAACATGATGGGATGAAATACTGTTATGTCCATGTACACGTTATGATGACATTATTGGATGTACCACAAAAAAAGAATAACCTGGTAAAATGGCAGTGAATTTATGATCTGTAAGTTTGAAGCAAAAGCCTGTTTTATATGCAATACAACTGAGCCCATCATCCTGCTCAGATAACTGTCTATAGGAACCTTCTTTTATCTGTAATTATTAAGAAGAGATTATATAACTTTCCATTAGACATGCAACAGCTTCAAATGAAAATAGGAACTTTTGTTGTAGTGTAAAAGGAATTTGTCCTACCTTGGCAGGGGCTGGATGCTACAGACTTGTACAAATGAGTCTCAACCTAAATCCTGTGAATCTAATCTGACAGGATGCAGTCAAGATGCAATCTTCGTTGGTGCTTTTTGGCAAATATATCTGCAACTTTATCCAAAGATATGTCCTTATTATACTGAATATGCAAAAACGCCAGACAGCTCAATCTTTCCTTCCCCATCGAAGCCCTCAGGTAATTATTGAGGTGCCTCAATACACTTGCACTATGTTCACATTCACAGGAGGTAACAGGCAAAGTGCATGCAAGCTGCAGTAATGTATGGATGTTGGATACATAATGGCATCACATTCTTTGATTGCACCAGTTGGTATGCTGGGTCTTTTATCTTCAGGGACCTTGTCATACATGCTGAGATATTCAAAACACAGTTTAAATGCACAAGAATTATCAGTAATTTTCTAAAGCAGTTTAACTGTTAATAAGATAATTTACCTCATTTCCCAATGAGTGAGCTCTTGTGGAACAAAATCTGGGTTGGGGAGATCCTTCGCATATACTTCTACCATCCTTGATGTGTCAGGCAGTTGCTGGCACACAACCACTGGAACTAATCACAGAAGGGAGGAAGCAGTGACAACCAGAGCTGGAGCAAGCAGAAATTTATTGATCACATAATTTCAGTTAGGTCCTAAACTAACAAAAAGTAATATCAGTTTCCAAATGTCCATAGACTAATGTGGTCTCATGTATATCTACAGTGTATAAATGCTAATAACTTGTAACAAAATACACATGATACTAACTCATCTACAAAGTATAGCTGTACTTGAAGAAAACACAAAAAAATTTAAAAATTCCTTGCATATGAACTTACGAGAAAACTGTGTATCCAAGTCTCTGATCACATGGTCCAGGAATGGTATGACTGCATTCACCTTGTAGTGGTCACTAATGCAATCAGTAGGTATGTTGTTACGATGTTTTTGGTATTGAGAAATATGAGGTTGGCTTGGTGTTGATCCTACATGCTCTGTCATGCACTACTGTAAATGATTCATCAACACTCTCTCTCTCTGCTGCATATACTTCCCTGATATCAGCAATCTGCCGAGTAAATTATGTAGCAGAGAAAATACATCTGTTCAGAGGTAACAAAAACATGAAAAATATCATTTACTAGATAAGTATGAACACTATAATTGTAAATGATAAAATTACTGGTCTTACAATTTTGTGTGCATGAATAATATCCAAGGTGGTACTCTGAAGCTTAGTGATGATTCCTGACAAATGAGACAGGTATTTATAAATCATCATGAATATGATGATGAAGTCAAAAGAAGTGATACTTGCTAGAATTTGTTGTGCCTCACTTCTACTCACTGTGTCCCAGTCAGTGAAAAGCTGGTTCAGCCCAGCAAGTTTTGCACAGATCCAAAAGTACTTTACTTCTGCTGCCATTCTCAACATCTCTTCTTACTATCTCTCACAGAAGTCCTGATCTCTTGGGAATAAAGAGGAAAAAAAGTACAGCAGTGCTTAAGTCTGCCAATCACATTATGAACTTCTGGCATGGCACATGTATGACTTATCACCAAATTCAAGCAATGTCCACTGCAGTGGATGTATGTGGCAAGGGGTGACACCTGTCTGATTTGAGCCTGCACACCTACTTTGCTTGAAGCCATGTTTGAAGCGCCATCATACCTTTGCCCATGAATATTTTGCACAATCAGACCAAGTTCATCAAGTGCATGCAGAATTTCCTGAGCCAGATATTCGCCAGAAATCCACTTCAGAGGAATAAACCTTAAGAACTCCTCTCTGATATCTCCTTTCTTGTCAACAAACTGCACACAAAGGGCAAGATGTTCTGCATTGTGGCTTGTGACCTTGTCTGCAAGGATGCTGAAGAACCTGGTTTCCTTTACTTCTTCCACTATTTCTGACAGGATAATATCATAACCAAGAATCTCAATTATTTGATTCTGTGTGTTTGGAGAAATGTACGTTGCATTATTCATGGATGGAGATAAGAAGTTTATTCCTAAGAGTGGTGTTGTGATTTTAAATCAGACAAAGTATACTCAAAAAGTTGCTAGGATTACCTGGCATGTCTAAGCTTTCATGACTACCTTGAAGTGCTATACATTGGCGCCCACACAGATATTTCAACTCTTGCTAATAAATTTCCTGATACGAGACGTGCAGCCCACAAGAGAAACCTAGCAACTTTCAAAAAAATACAAGCAAATATTCGCCCAGAAGCCTGATAGACAGCGCGTGGAAAAAACCTTTTGCTCGGTTTAGGGAGAGTATTTTATCTTCTCGCTCAGGGTGGAACTTTTAAAGTCCAGCAGGGGGAATGGGTTCGAACGCACCCAACAACCCCCCCCCCCTGTGTACAGGCCTGCAGTTGCTTTAGATAGTTGGACGTTTTGTCTCTGTCCACACGGTCAAGCCTCTTAAGTGTCTAACTAGTTGGGTCTAGTGTCTTTTGTCATTCAGTGTTTTTCAAATGCTTAAAATCTAGAAATATGCATTTTCTCATTCCTATAAATAACCTATTTACAGCTGTGATTTCCCCTAGTAAAGATTAAATGGGTTACATCATCTTAGTAATTAAAAATATGGAGATAAAGTAGCCAGACTGGAGTTAGAAAAGTTTCCATTAATAATCAGTGTAGTCATAATGTCACAACATAGTAATTTATTATAAAACATAGAAGCCTTACCTTTCTTATCTTACAATAATTCTGTAATTAATGTTTTTAATATGATCAGGTTGAGAAAAGCCAGATGCTAATAAAGCAAGTGAAGTAAGTTAATTAAATAGATTTCCATGAATGAAGCTTTTTTGTCTGATTAATATCATGTGGGAAACAAAGTAAAAAAATAATATATATATATATATATTACACAATTTGTATTTCCAAAGAATCTCAGTTCTTATTAGTATATGGCTTAGAATGGGGGGTTGCCCTTTTAATGAAGACCTATTCATTTTAAAAGACCATTTGTATGTATTACTGCCAAAACAATGTTTTTGTTTGGTGTTTCACAATGGCAAAGGCATGCCATTGACATGAACTGTTGTCGGAGACCAGCTTTAACAGAAGGTGGTCTCAAAAGGCAGGTTGGATGGCATGGTGGTTCAGTGGTAGACTGCTGAACTGCCATGTTCAGGGGCCCGCATTCTCGGTTTGGTATACGTACCTTAGCATTGTTTCTTCACATTTTTTTCTTCTTACCAGCCAGCGCATGGAGTGGGGGGCTTTCTCTGTCCGCCCCAGTGTTCTCCCACATCTAAACCTGAAAAGTTCTAATATGTATTTTCTTGCTGAAGCTCAATGTACCTGGCCGCATGATTAGCAACGCTTCAAGACGGATAAATACGGCACTACACTCTTTCACTGGGGTTGTCATCCTTGTAGGCATTGGCGTACAAAAAGAAAAGAATAAGAGATTTTGTGGTTATCTGCCATACTTTGGGAGAATTATTTTAAAACTCTGCTTTTTATGTCTATGGAGACTTAATTTTTTCCCGTATATATCCTTTTTTATCACACTGATAATTAGAATTGTGTAAAAGTTAATGCTTTCTCTATGTCTTTTTAAAATTCTTTTTGAAACGCAAAAGATGGAGATGCCCAGGAATTTTTTTATCCACTGGTTTCATACATAATAATGGCAGCCTGAATTGCTTAGACGGACATTTTCCATTCCATTTTTTGTGTTTCCCAATATGAAACATTCTTTTGTATGGAAATCGAATGTCACTTTTTTTACATTCCCTCCTTTAAAGCAGCATCCTCAAAGATGAAGATTTCTGTAATTTCACTTGGGGTTAGTAGATACAGCAGGACCACAGAAATGCCACATCAATTAGTGGAATGTCCTAACTAAGAAAAACTTTTTCTTAAGGTGCGAGAGGAAACTAGGGTACCCAGAAAAAACTCATGCTGATGGACTGGTACAGAAGAGTGAGAAAAAGCCAAGGAATAGGTGGTTTTCCAAACCAAATTGGGTTCCAGTAGGGATCAAACTTGAGCCCTTAATCAGGCCAGGTTGAGTTAGTTGCCATGTTTTTGGCCATCCACCATATCTATGACGACAACCCAAGCTTCACATCTTGCTGGATTTTTTTGTTTATTTTTATGCATTTTTCCTTTATTTTATATCATTTTTGTTTTTGTTTTTCTTTCCTTTTTTGATAATTATAGAATAAGGTGTTTTGCTACAGAACTCACCGCAATATCTGTAACTTAAGTTAGTACTTTTTAGTCACAAGCATAATGGTGTGTTGTGTAGATGTGTTTTCAGTATCTCATGATGCTGTAGACAGCTAATGCTGATGCTGGGATTTGAACCAGGAATCTTCATTGCTAACCTATGTGTGCTCAACTGAGATTCCTGGTTCAAATCCCAGCATCAGCATTAGCTGTCTACAGCATCATGAGATACTGAAAACACATATATAGAATAAGGTGTTTTCCAAAGACTTTTACATATTTTAAAACCAATAATAATAATAATAATAATAATAATAATAATAATAATAATAATAATAATAATAATAATAATAATAATTCTGTGAAGAGCAAGCTAAAATAAAATACCTGTTTAAAATAATGAGGTGGAACCAAAACTTGTTAATTCAACCATTTTATCATCACACAATAAAATTATTTAAAAAATTTTTTTACAGATAAAATGCTGTTATTCTGTTTTTTTTTTTTTGTTGCATTTTCTTAAGTGCATCATTGATCTGCTGATGTGGGTTTCACTAATTAGCTGTTGTCTGGATAAGCAAGTCATTTGTTGGCACATCTCATCAATAAAACATCTCCAATTACAGTGTCCTTCAACACTTTACTGCAGTACCACTAAATAAATTCATGACCATGGTTTAACTATGTAGCTGTTGCCAGAGTCTACCAAAGTAAAAATTGTGGTTTACAGCGGGGTACAAAAATAGAATGAGGGGGGGGAACCTTTCTATCCGATGATGGACAAACTATCATCCATCATACATTGCACCTGACCTCACTAAGACATTACTGATCTGTGATGACCATCACTGGAACATGAATGACCCTCTCTGACCCGTGATAATTCGCCCATGTTGTTTTTAATGTCTGACCCTCCCATCAATGGTCCAGGATCATGTTCACTGTTGACATCAAGCATGGTTTTTATTTTATAAAAATTCAGTTTTCGAGATTTAGAAACCATAACACCGTTCTGAAAAATGTCTTCTTTGCAAACTCTTGTCCTGACCCCCCCTTTTTTTTTTCATGTGTAGGGACAATTCGCAGCAGTGAGTGAAAAGGTGTGTCAGCCTTGGTCAAGGTGCAAGCCAACCATTGACTCTTACCTCTAGAATCTCCACAACATGACCCAAAAAATTCTACTTAAACTATTTTCAGATGTAGGAAGAACCGGACACAGCCAGCTGGTAAAGTAAAGCGAAAAATGCAACCTGAGTCAGGGTGGCAGCCCAATCCAAGCCAGTGCCAATAAGGAATAAGGAATTAATCTCATGACCTCACATGGCAGCCCTTAAAAGCCTCTCAAAATATTTAACAGAACTGCTTTCTCTGTTTGTGCTTGTCTCCCCTAATAGCAGATCCACTGAGTCAACAATAATAAAAATGCAATGATCCAAATTTTAAACAACAGATTTTTTTAGGAAAAAAGTAACGACAACTTCTTTTATACCAATGGTCTTAGCCAAGGAACTATTCCACCCCCACCTTTTAAAATAATAATAATAATAATAAAAGTGTTGTAAAAATAAAGCAGACTCTGTCTACCCATCTCACTTCCTTGGAGAGCTCATAATTATTGATGGAAGGTAGATTAGCTAGAGTTATGTTTAGGGGAAAGTACATTTCTCAAAAAGCTTTTTTTAATTCCAGTGTTAACAGCTTTGGGGGGGATCTCTCTTCATGCTAAATATTTATATGCAAAAGATTTTTTAAATCTGAATTAATAATTTCTTTGGGTATTTTGCTGTTTTGCTTGGGTGGTATTGTTCTACCGCAGCTGCGAGAGCTTTCACCATCAAAGGTAAACAAATTTGAACGTTTTCCTTATATGCACACCTGTGGGTTGTCACCCTCCCACAAGCTTCCCCTCCACAGACCGAGCAAGTGCTTTGACCAGGAGCTACAGCTATGTAAAGTCACTAATAAGTTTAGCGATTCCACTTTTCCCTATAGAACAAATTACCCCAGAGCTTCCAACACTGGACAAGGCATCGCCCACAGTATCGCTTTTCAAACAATGTAGTCCATTCTTCTTATCGGCAACAACCCGATCCTAAAAATCAATACCCATCTTCCCAAGCTTTGCTGGTAAGTACTAATTGCCACAAATGAATGTGGCCAACGAGACAGTTTACTATAGATTACCCAGCACAGTGAGGCCCATGAGAAGTATTTGTCAGCGTAATTTTTAAACTGACTCAACACTGTCATTGGTGACAACCAGTGATGCCTATTTATTTCACTCCCTTTTTTATTCTACTACTTCGAAATAATTTTAAAAAAAATAGTTTTCTCTCATCTGGCCATGATGAATTTTCACCTGTTTATAATTGTGTGGTCTAGTACCACTAAGTAGAGACAACTTAAAGCATTCTGCTGCTGTTCACATGACCAGAACCGTTAATTAATTTTAAAACCTTGTATTAAGTCTCCTCTTAGACATTTGAGATGAAAACCAGGTTAATCCAATCTCTGATTGTCCTGTTTTCTTAATCTTTAAGATCTATACACATTCAGGTGAATCTATGTTGAGGTATTTCCTTATATAAAAGCTCCACACCTGTACAGTAGACTCAAACTTTGGTTAAACTAAGAAACTGTATAATGGGACTAACATTTCCTTGTTCTTATTCACCCTTAACATCCCATTAGTTTTGTTGGTGGATGAAATGCACTTTCAAGTCTTTTTCCTTGATCTTTCCTTTCAATGTATCCAGACATTTTGGTTACTTCCCACCATTAATCAGGTGTTCTCAGATCCTCCCTTAGGTACTTCAAGGCATCTTGGCTTCCACTCACATCTGTTCTAGTAGAATCTTACCATAGGGTGGCCAAAGTCGAGGTGCACAAAGGTGGGAGGGGCACTTTCAGTCTGATAATTACTTGTGATGCCACGCAACGAGTTCTCCACTTGGCCAGTGCGATGCTACAAAGTAGTGAAGAGACGGAAAGTTTGCGAGTTCTTTCTTGAAAACCGCACATCCGCCAGATTTTTAAAATTATTTAAACAATCACGCCCTACAACAGTGGTGAGGGAAGCACTGCCAGATCATTACCCATTGCTGCAAGGCATCCATCTGATGAATGACTGCTAAATATGCTTGGGTGCGTTCATTGAGGGAATTATGGTTCCCAGCGTTAGCATCTGCGGAGAGCTGGGAAACAAGAGAGAATCTGCCTCTGTTCACACACTCGAAAACCCATTTTAAATCTCCATTAAAGATGAATTTGTCTGAATCCACAAACAAATTTCACCACTGTTTGTTGTTGGCTCCTGTGTGTGATCTGGTTGTTTGTCATAACAAAAAAAACATTAAAACAAAAACCAACAAAATCTAAATTTCTCATACAAATAAATGAAAGGAGAGTTAGCACGAGTCTGGAAGTTCTCATGTCTAACAGTGACCAAAGCAGCAGGAATCGATCTATTCACATTATGGAAGAAATCTGTTTGCGCAAGCGAAAAATGCGAAATGCAAGTAGTTTTGGTACTTTAAAAACTAATTTTTAACTGGTAAACGAAGAGAGAAAATTATCCTGTTATGACCAGTCCATACATCCTGATAGTGCACCGGCATTTCGAATCTATATATGGCATAATGAGGGGAGTAAATTGGAAAGTTCCCCCCAACCTTCTCCATCTCCAGTGTTAAGCAGGTTGACAGTCCCGGTATTTCCCCTTCAGTTTTTTGGTTTGTTTGTTGTAGGCATCTGATCCGCAACTTGAGAATAAATGACTTTCTGACAGCTATAGTTAAAAGAATAATAATAAAAAACAGCAACAACAACAACAAAAAAACAGTTCCTACAAAACACAAAACAAAATTGTAACGCGGTTCATGGTGGGGGAAAAAAAAGGTTGGGGGGGAGACATTTTAAAAACGATTATTGTCTGAAGTAGTGGGAACATTTCCAGCAGGTGAATGATGAGAGTCTCTCACCTGATAAGATGTGAGACATCTGAATGGAGGAAATTAGAAACCTCACTGGTTCGCATATTAGAGTTCATTCTGCCCAGATTCGTGAAGCCAGTGATTTTGATACAGGGAGATAATGCATATACTGGAAGCACATCATTGCCCGTGCACTTTTTGGGATAATAAAGTTATCATGAGGTCTACTGGGTGGGCCATAAATGCATAATGGACATGGGTTGGTGAGGGAAATATTTACTTTTAATAAGAGGAGGTTACCAGAAATTTTTTTTTTTTTTTTTTAAAGTACACCTTCATGTTTTTTTTTCCATTGGGCCGGTCTTCCGGTGTCCTACGCTTCATTTACCAACATATAACGCAAAAATCTTTACTGAATGAAAATAAGTTTCTGAATTACTTTCAGAGGGGAGGAAGGAGTCATTTATATCAAAAAACCAAAGAATACTCAAAAGAAAATACCACTGTCACGTGTTACCACTTCACAAGGGAGAGAATTCTGCATGTTTACCGCTCGAATATTGAGCAACCACTTTCAGATGAAAGCTCCTGGTCATGACGTGGCTGCTGTGAAGAACAAAAAGACCAACTTTAAGTGCCGTAACATTTGCTATTTCTTAATACTGAATGCCAGGCAAACATTGTATAAGGATAATATGACAATCATTAAAGCTGAAACAACAACTTTTCATCTAGTGAAATAACATGGAAATTTAAACAGAAAATTTCTAGTGGTTATTCCATAATACTGCATTTCACCCCCCCCCATTCTTTCTATTGTTTTTTCTTTCTTCCTTTTAAACAAATCTATAGAAATCTCTGCAAGTACATTTTTTTCACTGTGAAGATCCAATTGAATTCTGTCGCTAGTGCACTACTACATCTTTCTCAACTGATGTCTTAGCTGGAAGTCATTACCCAACGACACTCTCAACTTTTCCACGTCCTCCTAGCTTTTCAAGGAATCTCGAACCTTCTGCCCAACAAGTTTTTGTATTTCCTCTAATTTATCTATTTACCTTTCTTTTTCCACTAGAAATCTAGAGCAATGAAAGCAGTCTTTACAAAATGGCCAGCGGAAGGAGAAATAAAAGGCATTACCAAAAATTAAATAAGAACTAACTAAAAGTTAACTTCTTGTTGCAGTATCGTTCTTCTGTGAAGTCCCATTGGCTTTTAAGGTATGTAAAGGGAGATAATCTGTAAATTTTCAGCTACATAAACCAAAAAAAAAACAAACAAACAATATTTTTTAAAAATTGCATATCCAAGCATACTTAAAAAATATTTAAATGCGCGTTTTTAGAAATTCTAGTATTGAGATGATGTAAAGAAGGCCCCTTGTTCCTCTATGGGATTCAACAAAGATGAATTTCTCTATGGTGAATGTGGTTGGTACGATGGAGTGGGTCCTTTTATTACTGCCATCATAAATAGTAGTACCACTGTTGCATGCAGTCAAACTGTCACCTCATTGCTACTCTTTAAAGCAAGGATGCGCGGAATCAGAAATAAGTTTTTATCTACTGATAAATAAGAAAACATATGCACAGTACAGTGCCATGCAAACTTCCATACTGCTCAGTGGTTGAATGGCGGAACCAAAAAATCTCTGACAACATGGATACTGCAGTGGCATTTAACATAGTGGAAGAATTATTGAAGGTACAATAAACCAGTTAATGGGAGTTTGTTTAATGTCTCCAGAATTATAATTGCTTTTGAGTTAAACATTTTTAAATCTGAGGGTATATGGAGCAATTCTGCTTGTATTCCATCTGGAAGATTTTACTCTCCATTGTTTGGCAGGGATGGATGAACAACTTGTATGGCAGAAGACACCTCCACCTGACAACATGCAAGCTCAACTAAACAACCTCACTTGCGAATTCGAAGTAAAACCGATGAAGAGTCCATTTGTTTTACTTCTCTGAAGATTTGGTGTCTTCTTGTACCATTGCCTGATCTTCACAAAGAAACTAAATTCTCATCAATTTCACTTAAACATTGCCAAAAAAAACTATAACAAATTCCAATAACTGATTGATTTATTTCCGAAAAAACATTCTTAAAAGGAATTTTGAATTTTTGATAAACTGAAAGATGATTTTCGGTTTCTATTGTTAGACACAGTCTTCTGTCAGCAGCTTTACACTATATAACATAACATTTAGGGTTCATGTCTAACCCTAACCATAACCCCGTATATCAAAATTTCATCATCTTTAGCATTCTCTTAAACATCTAAAAAGATGCTTTTTAAAATCATTTAAAAAACACTGTAGAATTCCATCAACTTGAAGTTTCTTAGTTTGAATACTCACTCACATTAATGTAAATATTTGGATGGATGTAGTTCTAGCTCATTTTACTTCATTCATTTGCCTAAAAATCTGCTTGGCATTAAGTAAACGTCAAACCAAGAACTCCTCTTTAAAATCATGTTTAATCCAAATTCAGTTTTCTTTCATGCTCTTTGTATGACTTGAAATTTTCTTTCTCTCTTATTAACTGTTGTAATATGCTCAAGTTCTGCAGCATTTCCCTAATTAAAAGATGAAAATGCAAATTAAAAAAAAAATATATATATACAATGTAATGAATGCTATCCAACAACCTATTAAAACAGTCGATCTGCTTTCGTTGTTTTATTTCTCTCATTAAGATTTTCACAGCTAAACAATCCATTGTCTTTTCTTAGATTGTTGGCTAACAGGTAACATGTTATAACGACACCTCAGTGAAAGAAAATACCGGAGGACGCTCAGATGAAATGGACTGAAATAATATTGCTGTAATGGTATCCAACCAGGTTTCATCTAATGTCCTTGATATTTAGTGTTTTGTAAGTAAACTATAACCCTCTCGCAGATGAGCCAGGGACGGGTTCTCTCTACTCTTGGTTTATGTTAAAATTTCTGTCGAGGGCCAACATACTTATCCTCTGCGAATTTTCATCATGTGGCGAGTGGACTCGGGCGACAGAAGTCTGTTAGAAAATGGAAACCACAATTCCATTTCAAACGCAAGCGCCAAGTCAAATCGTGCCACTGTTACATTCTATATCCCAGCACCATTTCTGTATCTTTGTAAAAGAATTTCCGCAAATGTTTCAAGTTAAATAAAATCTGCTTCCTTGGATAATCTTATGGTGGATGGGATCGCAAATTGCTTCTGCTGTATATTTTGGTTTACATTTGTGAAGTCTGATAGCTTTGAGAGTCTGATATGCCCAGCTTGAGTAGTGATAAGCTTGGCTGCGAGTTGAAGAAAACAGATGAGGATCTGATAAATCAGGTAGAGGCAGCGTGAGAATCAGCACCTGAATAATAAACTCTGAGAGATTGTTAAAATGCAATGACACTAACCACCATAGGGTGATCTAACTGATGAAGGATGCCTGAAGTGAGATAAATCAGAACTAGAAGAATTTGGTAAACAAGAAGCCACTGAAATGTTTTGCTGTTGAGTTGAGCAATAGGTGGTGTTACTGTTTGCCATGATAACAGAAAAGTTAAAGGTGTGTGTGCTATTTCTGGTTAGTTTATTCAGTTAATGCGCAACAAAATTTTACTGGTACTGTGGACAATATGCCATTGCTCTAAGACACCCAAAGTATATTCGCAAAAACCAATTATTTCGTTTTAAACAGCACATCACAAATAATAAGATTAAATGTCAACATTTGTCCTTTAAAATTGCATTGCATCAAATTTTCTTTAAAAAATGTGGATATTTAAAAATAATTAATAATTTTTTTTTTTTTTTGATTTTTTAAAAAAACTTTTAAAAAACTGATTCTTAAAAATTGTTAGTGTAATTATCATTATTATTATTTTCTCACTGCAAGGCTTCCGTGCATTACACTGCTGATCAAAAGTTCTCAAACCTTCACTTGATTTTAGGATTTGTCAAAAACTCGAGTAAATTACGGCCTTGGAACAATTATAAATAAATCAAAAGCAGACTTTACTTTTAACTTAAATCCTGGATTCCTACCTTCATATGCTCTGTTCTGTTAATAGATGAACTGGTTAAAGAACAGCCAAATTACAGTAATTTCTCACCACCCCCAGCGATTCGGAAATTCACCCTCAAGGAAACTCAGAACATTTTCATCGTTTCTAAAAACACAGGACGGAAAAATATATAATTTTGTGCATTTTCCATGGCCTTCATCCACCATCATCTTGTCTTCTTCTGGCTGGAGTCTGTATGCATCTGTTTGTGGTTGCATTATGCAGTGAAATAAGTGGCCAGGATTTTGAATATGTGGGGCTGTGAATATAAATATACCACTAATAGTTTTACATCTTGGTCAGCGCCATCATCTGGACTATAAAGACGGTTATAAGAGCGTTTGTTGTTTTGCTCGAGCATACGTCTGTTCATATCGGATAACACACAATTACTGCCCCTCCCAGTAACTCCCATTGAGAGATATCCCAGTCAGTATTGCTTCACTCACCAATCAACATCGTTTCCGGTGAGTTAAATTTGATTTCTTTTGTGTAACATTACATCACATCACAAAAGAATCAATTATCTATTAAATGTGTGTTTTAAAAGGTCTATTTTAATTCTTAAGAGCGATTTCTATTACTTCTTCTAGTAAAAGATGTTTCCATAGGAACGCATCTCTAAATATATAATAAATGTCAACAGGAAAATTAAGTCTGCATTATGGAAAAACTTTTCAGGAATGCATTCCTTCTGCATCGCTGGGAAATTACTGTACTTATGGATGTTATTGGGCTCGCATAGGTATTTTGAGAATAGAAAATCTATTAAATGCGTTTTAAAACATACTGATTGTGGCAGACCTCTCTAAGCATTCACTGAAAAATACTTTTAGAAACCAAGCCTACTGTGATTCTTAAGAGTTTATGATTATGTCCCCTTTGCTCTTTGACACCATAAAACTGGTGCAATGTAATCTACCTTTTCATTATCTTTTAACACTATCTGCAGTATGCATGAATAAGTTCCACTTTTACTAAACTAATATCTATCATCTTTCACCCTCTGCCCCCAAAATAATTATCTTGTAAATGAATCTCCTTCCAAACTATCGGTATTCTTGATAATATAATACTCCTCTGGTGGTTTCATGCAAATGTGTGTGTATGTCCAGGAACTATTTCTGTGATCCTTTCTGACCACATTTGCTTATGGTTTTTCAAGTTTTACTGAATTCACACAAATATTCTTCCTCAGCAGCAAGCCCAATAGGGCGCTGATAATAGCATCACCCAGCAGCTGCACAAAGCGACCAATCAGGTCAGCGTCCAGTGGCGCAAGATAATATAAGAGTAGGCACACCTGATAAAATTTCAGTTTGCGCCTTGGCTGGTAAATAATATGGCCAGAAGGCAATGCAGCCTGGACAGCTTAAATTGGTTTTGCTTCTCAGCTATTTCATTTATTAATGACACAGCCATTTAAGGGTGGTTCGGCCCAACCAGAGACTGGTAGGAACTCTACACATTAAAGGACTGGCTAAGAAACTGCCGAATCACCTGCCATGTGCAACAAAGGGATCCATTACTCCGTGAAGGATGGATAGATGAAAAAAATTGAAAGAGAAAGCAAATAGGATATGAGAGAGAGAGAGAAATATGACATCAGTACATAGAGAGAGAGGTAAAGAGATGGAGAGAGAGAGAGTTACATTGGGGACAGATGGCCAGTATATTAAGGTTAGAAACAAAAGGAATAACCAGGCTTCAATCAAAAAAAAAAAACCTGTTAAGGGGACAAGGCTCTAATAAAGAAAATTAAATCTAAACTATACAACTGGTGAGCGGAAAGGTGCTGCTGTCAGGTGAATCAGTGTTCAAGATCTTTGGATCAAAGCGCATGAGCAGGTTTGAAATCACTTGCTGAATTAGTGTACAATTCCTATAGTAAAACACAAGTATGGCAGGATCATGACTGGAGTTAATTTTGGTGAAGGTAAATCTGTACACATGCAACCAAAAAAAAATACAAACGAATAAGAAACACTAACAGATTCTTTAAAATCTCTCAGAATAACCCTTATTTTTTGCAGAAACAGAAAGCAGTTGTTAGCTGATGACTTGAAGACAAGTACAACGCAGCCAAAGCTCCAGACAAAAGAGAATGTTTTAACTATAAGAATCATCGATATTTTTCCAAGATGGTGCTGTATCCTTTGATGCGAGATTCATTGCTTGTTGTTTTTTTCCTTTCCCTAACAAGACAGTGACCCTAAGCATTTTTTTTTTTTGGGTGGGGCCAAACCAGTCATCCATGAACTTGTGGTTTGAAATCAGAAACAACTCAGCAACAACGGCAATGCCTCCTTGCTAAAATCCCCCTTTTTTCTTTTAATGCATTGATTAATAAACACCTTGACCTTGCAAAGCCCTTATTATATCTCAATGACTGTCAATCAATGAATCCAAGACTCAAGTTTTAAAAAAAGGGCCTTGTAATCATTCATTGAGGGGCCTGCCAGGTGGCGTGGCATTGCTAACACCGGCCTGCATTCCATATAAATGATTATTTGAATAGCTATGGCTTTTCCCACCTACGATATCAATCACTAGTGTTCATGGATGTATGAAACATTCCTGACCAGATGTCAGAGTAATTCTATCAGAGTGTACCTACACAAGTTACACAACCACCAAGATGTTAAAGTAGAACCCATTGGATACAATCATGGCAGTTCTACTTCAGCTCATTTTCGTATAAACATTCCCTTCATTTCTAGTTTATTTAGCTTTAGCAACTGCATTATATGCACATGTAATTAACAGTGTTTTGATAGAATGGAATGTGCTTCTGAAACGTGAGCATTAACCCTTCGAACACTGAGCAGAAACAAAAACACCCAACAATTCATAAACGTGATCTACTACTTTTATTGCACAGTGTAACACATCTGTAGGCACAGCTTGACCTTGGAAGCTTCACTTATTCTATATACACAATGGGGTATTGTAGCCACAAATGTTACTCTCTTTGATTGACAGCTCATGTATCAGTCTCACACAAATTCTATTATTATATATATAAAAAAAAAAGGAATGTGGCAGGACAAAGTCTAGAAAGTTTACCTTCATTGAGATACTTGAATTAAAAAACAACAACAACCAACCAATCATGTTGAGCAGAGGTTTCAAACAATCACTGACAATAAAAGAGATTGTGAAATGTCATTCTAATCACAGTATTCTATAAAAAAAAAAAAAGAAAAAAGAGGAGTTGGTGGGAAGGAGGTAAAGTTTCATCTTAATTGTATTTTTTTTATTGACCACCGATACAGGATTCATCCTTTTCAGAAATAAAAAGCTAAAAGGAAACATCAGGACATCTGGCATTCTTGTCATCCATTTAAAATTTTGGTTGGGGATAATTCATTTGTAAAGATGTCTTCCTTTTTTTTTTTTTTGAAATATGAATTAAATGATGAATGGACCGTATGAAGTCTGTCTCATCACTCATCTGCTAAGTGGCGTATCACCGAACCTATAGTTTAACCATCTCTGGAACACTAAAAATGCTTTCTTTTGCTGTTGCAGTTACAACTGTAACATCTCTCTGATTTTAATTTTTTTTTTACTTAAGATTTGCAGCCGTCTGTCAGCTGCAGAGTTCTATCAAAGTTCTGGTCTGCAAGAGTCAACAGACAATCTGTGCCTATTGCTTCCTTGGAGTGATGACCTACTCTGTGTACCTCAGCCATAATAATAATAATAATAATAATAATAATAATAATAATAATAATAATAATAATTATAATAATAATAATGTTTTTAAAAGACCACAGGCAAAACATATTTTGTGGTTATAAATGTCTCTAGACCTGCTCATAATATAATTTTTTCTCATGCCACAAGGTCACAGATTACCCTTTCTAATGCCATACATCTTACAGATACTCCATACATATCAGGGGAGACAAACACGCTGTAATCATTTGACAGACTTAAAAAGGGGGGGGTAACGTCAAAAAATAGTTTGGAATTATCAAATTTAAAACTACATATGCAGGTATACGCAAAATTGAAATAGAATACTAAGTGAATACCTGGATCACACAAAAATAGTGCAAAAGAGGTGGATCTCACCTGAGGAACTCTGGTTTTCTTTTTACTTCCATCGTAAACGACCCCAGCCCTAAAACGCTTCTGCGCAGACTCTTCACGGGCCAGTAACCACTGAAGCTTGGAGAAGTTTTCACAGGTTAACCGGGAAGCGTAATATCTCCAAAACGCCGCTGTTGATACGCGAGGATAACAGTGGTCTCCTCTCCCCCCCTTTTTTTTAAAATGAAATATAAAATTTGTGACTCCTAAAGTGTGTGTGTGTGTGTGAAGGGTGGGTGAATGATGTGCTGACACCAGCATAGGAAAGTCAGAAGAAAACCAAGAGAAACCTTGTGCTGATGATCAGAAGGTGAACCATCACCATTGTGGGCTGGGCAGGTATCTAGATTGTCCCCCCCAAAAAAAAAACTTGTAAAATCAAATTGTACCCCTGAGTAAACGATGTAAAATTTCACATTGACCAACACTGTCAGTAGGTACAATATACATACAACTCATGGTTATCCAGAATAAGGAAAAAAAAAAAAAAACAACAACAAAACGCTGAGGCTTTACGATATTTAACTCCCATTTTTGTCCTACAGAAAATCTTTCCCCTTATTTCCCAGCACCAGAAGTTGACGCCCATGTATAGTTCCGTTTCTTACACTTATGAGACCAAGTGGTTAGTTTGGCATGTACCCTTTACCATGGTAACTGGGCAAGAGCCAAGCTACTACACTGGAACGCAGCAGATGGCTTAACTCTGGACAATGCTCAACATTAAATGTAAATGATCTAAACTGACTGGACAAAGGGTCATCTTCAACTTATATTTTATAACAGATAAACCCCTCCCCCCACCACAATTTTTCATGTGATGCCGTTTACATGGGGGGGGTTTGAATATCAAAGATAGCAAATGCCTTGGAAACACTGGGGGGGGTGAAGCTGGCTGGCTGGCTGGCCTTCTAGCTCTTCATGCTGGTCATTAAAGATGACTTTTCGTCCACTGTGAGCTAAGTGATGTAAACACTAGATCAAATGTGCAGCTACAATGCATGCTAGAAACTTGTCACTGAAGTTTTTCACAAACACAGAATGAATGAGACAGGCGGACAAACAAAACCTCAGCAACTGCCACCTTAACGGCAAATCTAACACACCTGAGATAGGGTCACACGCATTTAAAACATGGTTCACAATGGTTAGCTCTGTGAAGGCAATATTTCTCTTTACCAGAAATGATAATGAAAGAAATAGTTTTTTCGGTTAGATGGCAACATATGCCTGACTGACCTGCTGTTCCTTAAATTTCTACAATAATTTCCATCAACATAGAAAAGCTAAAATAATAAAGAATTGTTTAGGTGTCTTTTTTTTTAGTTGCAGCTCAAAAGAAACTAGAGATGAGTCGCCTGTTCTTGAAACCGATCGTTTTCCAGTTGTAAGATGTGAGTGTCAACAATTAAGATGCACAATTTTTAGATTACTGTAGGTTTACTTTTAATATGTACAAGGGTGAGGCTGGAAATGTGTCTTCTAAAGCACAATTCAAAATCCTGATAACCCAAGTGTATTAATTAAAGGTCAAGTTCATTTTTATGAAGTGTGCGTATAATACTATATCAGTAGTGCCATCATGATTAGCATCACAAAAATCCCCTTGTTAACACAGAAACTGAAAGTACTCATTAATAAACACAGCACTGAAGTATTAAAACTGAACAATGTGCAAGACTTTTAATCTGGTGCACCAAATAATGCAAGTTTAAAGGGATTTTATATACTTTAATATTCCACACTTTTAAAATAAATACTACATAAAATATGTACATTAGCAGATGACAAAAAATTAAGTATGCAAAGTTATATTTTAATCACTATATATTTAACAGACAATTAAATAAATTGTTACATCCAATAGTTAGGTTTAGGGGTTACAAAAAAAAAAAAAAGAGGGCAAAAAGCCATTATGGCTTACATGCAGCTCCAACGAAGAGAGTTATTTGCTACCACATTATTATCTTTACAGTGTAGGCTCAGGTAATGAAAACCTGTAAAAGCAAGTAAACAAAAACAGCACCCAGTAATGTTCATATCTGTTCTTTAAAAGACCGAAGTTAGTGCCGTCAAACAGTCATTATCATCATTTATAATCCTGTTTTTTTTTTACAAAAGTTAAGTTAGTAATCTGAGATCACCGAGTTGCACACTAATACAGAAAAGACTGGCATTTTTTTGTTGTTGCCTTTGCACTCTATTAAAAAGGAAGTCACAAAAAATGGTAATGTCTGAACTCATGAGTCTGCTTGCTCTGTAGAGCACTGTCTTACCCACCTTATGCTGCATGCAGGGTTATTTTATGGTCTTCTTGACAAGAGAGCTACAGCACCATCACCGATATACGTGTTTGAAAAGTGCTGATAATTTCAAAGAAACCTGGGCTAACGATACAGGTAACAAGGGGAAAACAACTGCTTCAATCGAAGAGCAAATCAAGTGTATTTATTAATGGATTTCAGTATTTCTCCAAACTGAACAAAAGAAACAGATTATGCAGAAAGGGCTAATGAAAATGAAGCCAAAAAATAATAATAATAACTGCAGGAAGATTATAAATAATTATCAATATTTATGCAATTTGTTTTATTGCCAAATTTTAAAAGTGAATTACCATTATGTAAATGCTTATAAATGTAACTAATAGAATAAAAATCATGTAAAATTTATTTGTTAATATTATAAAATATATTTAATTCCAAAAAGAAAATTATGCCAATATGCAGACCCTCCTGCCATGAAAAAAATCCACAGCTAATTATTTTTAACTCTCGTCAACTAAAAAGCTTTTTAAATACCATTTTACTATTAAATATATTTACAGGGTAAGCTTTATGTTTAAATATTTTCTAAAATTAATTTACCCTATCCTCTCTTTTCTGCTGTTACTTTGTAATATTGTCTTGTAAGAAAATGTCAATGTCTTTCGTTCTGTCTCAATGAAGCGTAGAAGAGATTCCAAACCGAGCGAGTAATTACAGCTCTTCATACTGCTGCAGTCATCAAGTGAATGTATAATTATGTAAGTGAGACTTAGGACAATTCTGAAACCTTTCTTTTTTGAATAATACAAAGAAGGATGAATGAGCTGGCTCTAGGCACTAATTATACAATAAATTTAATGATAAGCTATTTGTGTCCTCAAACTGCTGGGATCCAGCTGTTTTAATTCAGTGGAAGGGCTACAAACAAATAAAAATATTCCTGCTATTGTCAATGGTAAAAGCCAATTACCTTCATATATACTTTCTGTAGAAAACAAAAATTCTTCGCCTTTTGTAGAAGTGGCAGTGTTTGGTTTTGCTTTAAAATAGCAAGCAAAATAACAAAACAACTCTGAGGAAAAATGATTTTAATTTAGTGAGCTATGATACTGCACGCTTACTTCATCTTTAATTAATGACATGAAGAATAAGAAAAAGACCAACTTTATGTGGTATTTATTTGCATGACATTTACTGTGTGTGTAAATACCACATAAAAATAAACTTTTGGTTATTCATGTCAATTATGCAGGTAGTGGATGGGCACAGATGAGGGTCCGGGTTTGGTTCCCATTGGAAGAAGACTCAATCTGATGATCTGATGACACTCCTACACTGTCTTCTCCCTTTTTTTGTGTACCAGTCTGTCTCCATGCACATTCCCATGGGCACCAATCCTTTCCAATAGTTAAACAGAAAAGTTTTTAGCAGACACCTTTTGGGTACTTGTGGTGGACGCACTGCAGATAACTCTTGATTGGCTTGCTCCTTGACCACCACTTAAGATACCCCAACTGTGCCCAGGTAATTTGCTTGGTCATCAAGGCCGAATCTGCTCCACTACTGTGAGGTATCATCAGGACAAAAGGTTTTGTGGAAAAAAAAAAAATGTCAGCCATTAAAGGTGAAGTACACATGACTTGCAATATTTTTTAATGTAGTGTTAAAGGTGTTTCCAGAAGGTAGGAACAGATTTTCTGGTGCTGTGTCATTTACAGAAAACAGGTTAGTTTGGGCATTTCCTGTCATGTTGAGTAACATCCAATTGGGCAGATTTCCTGGAGGTGCAATTAAAACTTAGCATCCAACTGGCTCCAATTAAAGATAACCTCAAGGTAATCCTAAGAATCTATTAAAAAGGAATAAAGTAACACCATCTTTGGACTTTGAAACAATGCTCCAATATAGGTCTGCTTGCTAGTTCTGTTACTACTATAAAATGAGAAGAAATGCCCAACCATCTGTGTATTTTTCTATACATTCCCAGAAACTGTGTTACATAGATAATTCTGAATTTTTCATTATTGCCCAGAGTAATGATTTAAAGTGTACCTCATCGTCATTGGGTCTCTTCCCTAATCTGGAGGTTGACAGCGTTGGGTTACCCTGCCCTTGATCTAAAGCAGATAGACTTGTGTCTACACAAACCAAACAACAAAAAAAAAAGCTTTGTATTTTAATAAATACAGAATTTCCTACTAGAATCAAAACCTAGTTATTTGTTTAAAAAAGTATTCATGAAAATTTCCTGTTAATAATAATAATAATAATAATAATAATAATAATAATAATAATAATAATAATAATAATAATAATAATACAAAATGTATCAGAATTATACTGTAGCTACTGTGTATGTATTTCACAAGAGAAAAGCAACATGGGATGAATAAAGTAAGTGTTCTGTACAGTAGATTTACACGGTCCATTGTTACATTAACCACCCGCTGAAAAACGATTTATAAACTAGAAGAGCTGTTTGTTTTCAAAAATGTCCAAATTAAAAAAACAAAAGACATTGAGAAAACAAATAGTTACCCGAGGATACAGTTGCAACTCACACAGCCACTTGGTATATATATATCACAAACAATTTTTTAAAAAAATGCATATCTGCCCATGACTCTTCACAAGGTAGTGCTGGCAACTGCTTTGTTTCTTGACGATTACCATGAAAATTTGTTGATAAGCAAGATGATAATCCCTGCTTATTCTTGAAGATGTAAGTGATGAACTAGCAGTTTTTCTGTCGTTTCCCTCACCTGAACTGCAATTATTATAAAGTTTGCCTCTGGATATATACACACACACATATATATATATTTTTCTTCCTTTAAAACTACCACAATCTACAAAATTGGGAAAATGGTAAACAAACAACATGTACATCGCTTTCCGATGTAGATGACATGACTCCCCCAAAAAATGCCCTTCAGAGTTGATATTTTCTATGAAATTTGTACAGGTGTATGTCACAAAGGTGAGCACATTGGAAAAAAAAAAATTTTTTAAAAGTCAACAAAAAAAAAAAAAAAAGGAAACTTAAAAGCCTGCATTACTTCAAAACATCACCCCCTCCTGCGTCTTGTGATGAGTGTGTTCCAAATGTAAGTACATACATAAAATTGCTAGACTTCCTTCACTTGCCACAAGCCCGACAACCTTCCGAGTAATTAATTAATTCTGCTATGACAATTCCCGTTAGAACAAGAAAAGACGATCACTGGTCGAGACGTTGCCACCAGAGGTGACTTGTGTCCAAAGTGTCAAATTTTACTTTCTTTAAAGTGCAAAAAAGCCAAAAAAAAAAAAAAAAATCTCTTTGACAGACGCAATGGTTTCAAAACATTTCGAACATTTATATGATATGGATGTACTTTTCAGTCCAGAAATCAGAACTACACTCCATGTAACACGTAAAATATGACTTAAATTTTCCTTTCTTGAGGTTCTCCAAAATCATATTCCATTTTCTGTCCAATCTATCCATCATTTATGTTTTTTTTATTAGTTTCTTAAAATAAATGAGTGCTCCAGTGCTATTTCCTTTACATACCTTTCTATTCAATCATCTAAGTGATGAAATATCCTAAGTAGGAACAACAACCCACTTGTATCTTCTCAATAAATGCAACTCGCGTTGCTTTGGATGCCGTTGTCAAAAGATAGTCAACCATTGCAGGAAATTTTTTTTTTGCTTTTGCACAACTGCCATGGATTTCCACCAGAGGGAGCCCATGCTACACATTAGTCATGGCAGTTGATCTATTCATGGTGGTAGTTGTGTTAGTTGCGGTGTTTCGAGTTGCTGTGATCAGCTTGAGTTTTAGCCAACCAGGGCGCTGCTGCGGGCAGCAGTGACAAAACGTACAGACAAACGTGTCGCGAAACTGCCTGCTCATGGTGCAGTAGAGAACAAAGTTGATGGCGTTGTTGCACAGGGCCATGATGTCCAGCATGTCGCCCAGTGGCATGTACACACAGGTGAAAAAACTTGGTATGAAAATGCTGAGAAGAGTTAGGATTCCTTGAGGAAGCTCTGCAATGAGAAACAAAAGAACGACGGCCAGTAGCATTCCGGTGGTGCGGTTATGTTCCCCGTGTTTGTCTGATTCATCCTTTCGCCCCTGCGATTTCAGCTGCATTCTTCTGCGATACGCTTTGTGCATGGCTAGAATCAGGAGAATGGTGAGAATGGTCAGCATTGTGCATGGTACAAGTTTGATGAGAATCGCCTGGATCCAGTAATTGATATGGTGTATGACTTCATAAAATTTTGTGTAGCCACCAATTCCAATTTTGTAGGTTGTGGAACTGGTGGAGTTAGAAAAATTACCAGGTGCTGCCTCCTGGCTTTTCTTGATAGCATTTGTAATGTAATTTGGAATGCAGATAACAATGGTGGATAGATGCACAATCAGAATTGTGAATTTAGACCGTTGCAAATTGCACAGGATTCCTCCTTTAATTGGGTAGCAAATGTAAATGTATCTAAATAGAGCAAGAGCAATTGTCAGGCCAATTGTAATGGTGTGAGTGACAATGGTGAAGTTGGCATGAAAGAGAAGCAGGCATATCCACCAGTAGCTTCGTGTGTGAAGTCGTGGTATATCTGTGTCTCGGAGAATATAAAAATGAAGTGCAAATGGAAAGTAAGACATCATAGTGAGCATATCTGCAACAGCCAGCCATGTGAGTATCAAGTTGGTTGATGAAATCATGTTTCTTCTTGTCAACACAACAATATTGGCCATGTTCGCCACAAACCCGAATAAACATACAATAGCACTAACATAGCCATGCACATTGGCATAATTCTCTCCAAATATGTAGACTCCCTCTATAGAGTTTGGAGCCAGAACATTCTGGTTTGTAAGATTACATCCTTCTGGTAGATTGGTTGCCAAAGCATATTGGTTCCTGGCAGGCACAACTGTTCCAATGTAGGGAGGATCTGTCTTCAACAAGAATGATTCTGTTACATTCCCTGCTAAATAAACAATATTTTTACTTCTCTCAGTACTCATAATTGAATGAAGCTTGTACAGACCTTAGTCCAGCCAGAGTTTAGTTGTTATCAGTCTGAAATTAAAGAGGAAAAGAAACATCATAAATGTAAAAATTCAAACCGATTTGTGTCTCAGTCATGCAAAGATATCTTGCATAATAAATAGATTTTTTTCCACACATTTCCACACACACGTGAATATTTGGTCAGACAGGTGGATAAACATCTTTATCCGTTTAAAAAAAGAAGAAGAAAAGTAGTGGATAAGTTATGAAAAAATGCAGACACTTTCTTCTCTAGTATCTTCCAGGCAGCAGATGAGATACAATATATTATTTAAATAATTACTGACATATATCCCAGTTAATGGATGCCTTTGATCGTTAATGCGTGCCACCAACATGACAAATCTAAATTAGTGTAACTGCTACCCGAAATTTTTATTTTATTAAATAGCCCGGTGATCCACAAATACCAAAGCTTTAAAAGAAAAGAAAACTGAATCCAACAACAACAAAAACAACGATGATGATGATCGCTTGTAACCGAAGATGGTCAATCACAAACTGTACACAAGTACCTGGGTGTGTGAACTGCCGCCTGCATAGCAATCACGCTTACAGGTAGCATAACCTGGTGTGGAGGACCATCTGAGAAGACTAAGGCAACCTCCCTGATCACTCCACATGTAATCAAAACAAAACAACTCTTTTGAAAGCTTAAATGGGTTAAAGGTCAAATTACTGTTTATCATCTTGGGAGTCTGATGGAGCTTGCCACCTCATTCTCGCTATACGGTGGCTATTTCTCATGAAAGAGAAAATCACCAAAATAAATAACGAAGAGTAGAAAAGCAAAAAAAAAAAAAAAACACAGAAAGAAAACAACAATGAAAGCATTCTTCTTATAACGTTGTCAAGGAAACAGAAATTGCAGTAGCACCAATCTGTACTGATTACCCATCTTTCTGTTTCTACTCATGGCACTGCCGCTCAGATTTATCGCGTATGTTTGTGTCCAACATTGACCACCTTGATTTGTTGGTTCTACCGATCTACATTATGGCTCAAACACAATAGCTTTCATATTTGCCTGACAAACGTTTAATAAATAACAAAACCCCAAAACAATTTAAAACCATATTTGGGCTTTAAACCAAATTTGCAGCCCGTGTATCATCTCTCTTCCGAGATGAAGCTCATACATATTGTTGCTGTGTTTCATGGCCAAGGATGCTGCTGCTAATGGTTCCTCCAATGGCAGAAGTAACAAATGAATTGATACATAGTGGTGATGGCATGTGTTGCATCATCCATGCCTTCGCTTCTGCTCCTCTGTGCTCCTGTGGCAGGGATGCATATAAATATGAATGGCAGGAGCTGGGGTGCAATAACCTGACGAAATTCCCTTCTAAAACTATTCATCTTTTTTAGAGGTGAGATGGAAACCAGAGTGCCCAGAAGAAACCATGATTAGGGGGGGGGGTCACATCAAACTGAGTCAGTCCCCTGCTGGAATAAAACTTGGGCCCCTTGACCACAGCAGTCCAGCAGTCTACAACCGAAGCCACCACACTGTCGCCTGGGTTGTAACCCTGACCGGCACACATTTGACCATTATGTCTCGCGCTAACCCAGTAAACGATTCACTGTTTACATATTTTGCTAGAGACTAGATGTGTTTATTATATTACATATAGAAACACAGATACAACCATCAGACTGTGCCCAGGCTGACACAGGTATCCGACTTTGCATCTTGATAAAGTGAAACGTTTCGATAATTCAGTTTTATTCCCTGTTAAACAATACAAACTCTTTAATATAACAGACTATGGTACTTTCACTTTAATTTAGTTTTCTTCACCTAAAAAAAAAAAAAAGTAAAATTTAAGGTTATGCTGACTGAATTGAGTTTTGTTAGTAATTCATTGTTGTCGATTGTTGTTGTTCATTACCGTAATCCTAGTACATTTTCATAACCCTGCAAATAAATACCACATCAGTTTTTCACCACCTGGCCCAACTTTGAAGAAGCTCCAGAAAGTAACCTGCGCTGAATTGGCTGTGTATTTAGTACAACACATTTATAATGCAATACACACAGGGTTGGAGTGGTCTAGAACTGTTGTTGCCAAAGGTTTACATTAACGAGGAAGCTACATACCACTGTGCACGACAGCCCCTATAGTTGAACCTGTGCTGATTAATACAGATCTGAAGGATAGTGGTATGTGCAAATGATCCCCAGCTGGTGCAGAGGGGGGGGGGGTTAAAACACCAAATATGACAAAGTAATTGTCAAGTTTCGCAGTCTGCGGGTTTTTTGTTTTTAAAAATGTTCTTTCTCTGAGCTGTTGGTCTCTTTGGTAAACTTGTAAAAGAAGCCATACTGTCCGTACAGCCCCACACCTCAATTTTCACGTCTTGTCTCAACCACCTTTAAAACGGTGACCTAAGAGGGATGAGAAGCCACAGCAGCCCACCTTCTGTCACCTGAAATAGAGTGCTTTGCATGCTTGAAAACTACTGAAGGGTTACACATACTGAATCCCAGTAGGTAAGTTACTATGGAAAAACAAAAACAAACAAAATAATGAAGTAAATTTTCGCTTATTAGAGACAGTCTTCAGAACTGGAAGTATGTATTACTAATCCTGCCAGTAACTTGCCTTGAATATATTATCTCTCTTGAGTGGTTTGGGTTTCCATACCTGTGCTGCATCACACCACTAAGTAGTCAAACTAGTATCTTTTGGAGAAAACAAACTAGAACTTCTGATATTATACTATGTTGCTAACTGTAAAAAGTGTATAATAAAGAAAATCCATCTTTAATAGTGTTAAGAACAAAGAATGCCTTTATGTGTTTTTTTATATGACATTATTTTTAATATTTAATGAAATTTAAGTACCATGTAAAGATCATCCACTGGTTTCTCATATCAATCATTAAAGATGAAGTAATGTTGATCTTTTGGTTCTTAAGAAGCTCATTAAAGGTGAACTAAAGATAGTCTCTTGGTTCTTAATGATACTCATTAAAGACAGCTTTCCACTCACTAAACTCTCACAATTTTGGGAATTATTTACGGTACAAAATAATATCTATTATATACTTAGATCTACTTTCTTTACTCAAGTTACTGACTTCAAGGATCTCTAATTACTTAAACAAGATTACCAAGAGTTAGTTTGGCTTAAATGGATGAGTTTCTCCTTAATTTCACTGTCAAGAATTTTAACAAAACCAATGTCAGACTCTCTCTCCTATAATTACCTCTCTAACTTTGCTTCAAGACCCTTTTCTCCTTTCAAACGTTGAATGCATTGGCTTGTCTCCAAGTCGACAATGGCTTTCCATTTTCTATTGATTTTCAGAGCATTCCTACTTAAAGGGTAAAATATAACCTAATCACATGTTAAATCTAATAATTTACCTACTTCAGGTTGGCTAATCAATGGATTTTTTCAGATCCTTTTCCTGTAGAGGGAAATATCTTCAGTATGGTTGGTCTATTATCATGAGTGAAAAACACCAGTAAAATATTTATGAAGAACTAATAGTATATCGAATGTTTCCTGAATTACCATCAATTATATTAGTCCAATCTTCCCTGAAGCACCAAACATTTCCTTTACCTGGTGCAGCGTAAACGTTCAGTTATTTTGGTTTACCTTTCTAAACATTGCCTTGCAACAGACATAGTCATAGATCTTCTCTTTTTTCTCAAACTTCTGTCAAAACTTGGTGGTCGAAGACAGAAAGCCTTTGTTACCACTCGCTATCAGCCGCTTACAAAGTTCTCCGATGCTTGACTGGATCAGCTGTAGCTAAAACCACACACTATCATAATTAACCACAGATCAACCACGGTCCAACCCTAACTCAGTGGAAAAAACAACAACAAAAGACAACCTGGTTTTAATTTAATATTATAGTAACTATTAGTCTACTAGTTTTAGTTGAAATTCATAACAATTATAATTATGAAGGTCAGTTTTAGCTTTTAGTAATAGACTTATCAAGATCGACATATATATTGTTTACTAGCGTATGCTTTGGCATACATTATGCAAAACCCACCTTTTTAAAAATAGAAACGGATATCTGTTTCAGGGTTCTGAGTGAAGCGTGGATAGAAAAGTTATTCGTGCCATTTTGCTTCATGAGTTCAAACCGGGCCACAAAGTGAGTGAGGCGACTCGTAACATTAAGCGAGCATGGGGCGAGGACAGAGCAAATGAGCGCACAGTACAACGATGGTTTGCAAAGTTTCAATCAGGAGATGTGAGCCTCGAAGATGAGAAATTTAGTGGATGTCCTTCCAGCTGTGATGACGACCGTCTGTAAACCTCAGTTGAAGCCGATCGAAGAAAAACAGTGTGAGAAATTGCTGGGGAGCTTGACATAAGCACTGCAACTGTTTCCCTGGCATCTTCACAGAGTCAGCAAGGTGAAGAAGCTTGACAAGTGGGTGCTTCACGAGTTCAATAAACAACAACAACAAAATTGTCGATTGGAGATCTGCTCTTCGCTTGTCATAAGAAACAAAAACGACCCATTCCTTGACTGAATCATTACGCGTGATGAAAAATGGATCATTTACGACAATCGTAAACAATCACCACAGTGGCTCAACAGAGACAAGATATCTACCACATTCCAAAACCCACCCTCCATCCAAAGAAGGTCATAGTCACTGTCTGGTGGATTGCAACTGGTGTCATCCACTATAACCTCTTGCAACCCGGTGAAGCCATCACAGCTGAAAGGTACTGTCATGAATTAAACGTTGTTCATCAGAAACTCTCCCAACGACAGCCACCAATGGTGAATTGAAGAGGCCCAATCCTGCTCCACGACAATACTCGTCCTCATGTTGCAAAAGTGACTCTTCAGAAACTGAATGCTTTGGGGTATGAAGTTCTCTCCCGCAGTCTATCACCTTTTCAAACACCTCAACAGCTTCCTCCATATAAAATCCTTCTCCAACCAAGCAGCAAATGAAAATGCCTTCCAACAGTTTATCGACTCCAGAAATCCAGATTTTTTTCAAAATGGTATAAATGTGCTTGTACCTTGTTGGCAGAAGTGTACTGATTTTAATGGAACTAACGATTAATAAACTTCACATTCAGCAGTGATATGAAGTCTCAATGTTGTGGTAAAAAAAGTGACATATCTTCTGTAACAACTTAACAGAATGAAGCTGAGTACTTACTATAATAGTCCTTCATCAGTCCACTGAGAAAGAAAATCAAATTGCTTTTTTTTTAAAGACTTAACAGAGATCCAAGTTTGAGAGAATAGTTATTTATTCTAGAAAATTGCATAGCATTAGAAAAATGAGAGAGGAATTAATACTTTGTGTAAATATTTGCCTTATCCAAGCCAGCAACAACACACTGACAGTGTGGACAAGATCCACAATCCTGATCTGCAGGATTTACAGACACACTCAGATATTGGTTGAGAATAGTCCACATGTACACAATGGGGTTCATGTCTGGTGATTATCCAGGACATAGCAGAGCTTCAGTGTCCAGACTCGCTTTCCCATCAATGCAATTTAGAGTGGTGTGAACTGAGAGGTAATCTTCCATGAAAATAGTTCTCTTCGCAGTTAGTCCATTCTCGGACCAAAAGAGATGACTATTCAGTGGTCAAAGTTGTACCCTGTGCCATGGTAGACAGATCAACGTATTTTGTTGTGGCTAGCGAATGGTTCAGAGATTGAACTGAGTGAAGTGAGAACTGGTTTTGTCTTGGTGCTTCTTTGTTGTAGCCTATACCGTGGAGATAATGTCAGATTTTTCTTGTGGACAGCTGCACATGGTTCTGCTACATTTGAAAACAGTTGTTGAGGTTTTCTTTCTACGCTTGTCTTTGGAATGTAAAGTCCCTGTTCTGTTGGCTTTGGAATCCAGGATGCAGGAAAATGGTTGTCATATGACCCCTCTTGAAATTGACAATTGCCCTGTTAATAGTGAAATACCAAGTGCCCTAGAGATTCCCTAATGATTCTTACCAATATCCCCATTGCCTGCTTCCTTTCAAATTCCATCAGTTCCTGTGAACCACCTTTTTGTGCCAAGATTGTCTGTAAATTAAAGCTTCCTCTGGCCTGTAGTTTTTTTCCTATAGTTTTCAATGTCATGGCATATTTGAGTGTCATGGGATGTCTACTTACTTCTGTCAAGTCTGCACACAGCATGAAAGATAGCATAATGGAAATAAAATCTCTAACAAACACCATAGTCTGGTAAAAAAGAGTTTTTTTTATTTATTCCACAACTAAAGCCTTTATTTTAGTAACTGACCCATAGCATTAACTTGGAATGAATTTCAGAAAATTTGAAATTTCATGACATTATAGTTGTGCATAGTGTATCTTGTATTGGCAATCTCTGGTTTCTGACATCATTTCCCAGTTGGTGCTTTCCGCATCATGATACCACAATTTATAATTTCAGTAGAAATGAGCAATGAAATTAAATAAACTTTCTGCTATGTTAATGCATAATTATTTCTTCCAACTTTTTGATAATTTGAGATTAGTAATGTTAATATAAAAAGCAATTTAAGAAAAACCCATGTAGCCCTTATTGTAAGCTGATATTCAAACCTGCCCGCCCTTTGTGTTGCTAGCCTGATAACCATGTAATGTTAAAGGTCATCTACAATCAAAAAGGGTTAATTCTATAGCCAGACTTGAAAGGAACCAGAAAACATTGTTTGTTGAGCAAATGATCAAACAATGTGAATAGTGTGGGTAGCAAACACATACTGGTGTTGCCATGCGGTGGTTTCTCCTTCATGAGTACTCAGAGAATACCAAATACAGAATAAGTAAACCAAACAATGCCACAGGCAGGCAGCCACCTTTCCCAACAGTTGTGCGAAGAAGATTTTCAGGGAAAAATATGACGGAAAAATGAAAGGAGGACAACTGGCCAGACATATCGCACGGCCTGAACATAATGCAAATAGAGTGTGCTAACCTGCCGCTGTCCAAACAAAACCAAAACAAGACACCTTGGAAATTCAGCATTGATAAGGTAAACGAATATTTTTGATTTTAAATTATTAATCTGAATTGGACGTCTTTAGGAAAAACAAAATTTGTGATCATATGAGGTTAAGACTTGTTTTTTTTTATTTATATTCCTGCCCAAATCTGCTGTTTAATTTAGAAAACCACCTCAGCTTTTGTAGCTATGAGAAGAGCTGCTGGTCCATAGAAAGAAGTCTGGTCAATCTCAAACCAATGCGTTTGTCTATAACAGAAGTCTTAGTTCTATCATATCAAATCCAGCTTGCTGTATGCGGTTGGTCGAGGGAAGGAATCTTTATTGCCAAAGGGATATTGCTTATTTGAAGAAGCTCCAAGAATATTTACTAGATTGGTTAGATTATGTGTATATATGAGAGAGGGGGGGAGAGTGTAGCTATCAAGAAAGAGTACAAAGGCTTGGAGTGTTTAGTTCATGCTATCATTTTTCCATAGTGGGAGGCTATTTTATTCCATTGCTGAAAGCCTTTTTCAGGTAAGCAATAAGTAAATAGACATTTTCTTTGATGCAAAGAATTCATCTTCTAAAATCTCGTTTAATGACGGGGGTGATCCCCATTTTAAGGCGAAACAAAAGGGGGACCATTTGCGAGTTTCAAACTGTCCTGTGTTGGCATCTGCATTTGAAGCCATGTAGGAAATTCATTATCAGAATCTGTATTGAGTTTGAAACCTGTCAGCTATTGCTATTGTGAAATGATATAGTGTAACAAGTGTATATATGTGTGATCAGCCTCAGAAACTTTATTTGGGTTCATTAAATCCTTATTCATCTTGCTGAACAGATGTATGAAAAAAATTGAGTTCTTCCCCCACCCCAACCACCCAGTAAGATGGTGTAATTAAGAAAATGGGGTGGGTGGGTGTTAATGTAACTGGAGACATAACACAAAAGTAGAAGGGGCAGGCAATTATTATGCAAGAAGATTCAGACAGAGCTATTTTTATGCTTGGATGCTAATCGCCACCACAAGTTAAGGTCTTCACTTTTAAAGCTCAGGGAAAAAATAGTAGATTTCTGATAATTAGCACCAATTTCAAATTATACATCTCTTTAGAGAAATGAAATATATACAGGTGATAGCTTTGTGTATATTGGGAGAAAGAACTCCATTGTCAACATTGAAGGTTTGTTTTTTTTCATAATTTATGCAGTGATGAAAAAGGATGGTACATAACATTACCATAATAACCAAAGATGAATTGGATACAAATTCTCCATATTGAATGTCACATGGTTAGTGATATGTAATTATTACTAAATGGGGTTATTTCCCGACAGGTTAGGGAAACAGTTACTGAAGCATTTTTTAAAGATTTATGGTTGTTTTTTCACTTGTTCTCATATGCCATTGTGCACACTGGTATATTCCCTTTCACAATCTCATAACTAATTTCTTTCTTTCTCGTGTTTCATTTCTTCCCAAATAGCACCATTATGCTAATCGAGCTCTCCCTGTCGTCCGTGAGGAAGTATCAGTACTTCACAGTCGTGGTACGTGGTTAACACCTGAAGTGTAATTGATATAAAGCCTGCTTTCACGGAGTGGAGCTCTCGGAACCAATGTGGTTGATCTTAATAAGGCTGGCAAACTCCCACAGCGCAGGGGTAATGCAGGGAGCCTGGGGAGATGACACAGAAGCTGTTTAAAGACCGAGAATGATGCGAAGCAATCAAAGAGCAATAGACTCAATGATTTCCCTTCACTGAACAGAAATCCCCAGACTATCTCTTGGCATACTACTACGATGAAGACTGACAAAGAGGGTAATGTTTCCAGAAGTAAAAGAGATTTGTTAACTCCATTCATATTAAATATTATTTGTTAAAATCTTTTTTCTGGTGGACACACGAAGTAACGAACTGCAAGATTTAGGGTTTGTTCCTGATGCCAGCCTCAATAAGCTGCTGACTAACGGTGACACAATTCTGGTAAATTTTAATCCACATTGAAAACACACAAAGAAACCCTGGAGTTCAACAATTAAAACAAACAAAATAAATGCAAAATAAATAAAATTTACTGAGAAAATGCTTTAGATCTAGGTAATGTTAATGAACAAATAAAAGTATTTTATCCCATATTAAATAAAGTAATTCCAAAATGAATAATTAGTATGTTTAAAAAATCACAACCGAATAAAGGGGCAGCTGGTTGGATGCTCAGTCATTAACCTACTGAACTATCAAGGCTGAAGACCAGGGTTCAACTTCTGCAGGAGAATAGCTCAGTTTGGGATTTCTCCCCCCTCTTCTTTACCAACATACTGGATGGGTTTTCTTCTACATAAAAAGAATACCCAATTCTAATAAGGTTTTCCATGCTTGAGCCAAAATCTTTGAGCCCAAAATCATGGAACAAGACTGGCAACAATTCATAATGGATAACTACAACGCCATGGTTCCTCCCTTGTAGGCATTAATGCATGGAAAACAAACAAACAACAAAAAAAAAACTGTAGTAGTTATTCAATACAATCATTTAAAGCCAAAACACATAATACCTAATATAAAACATGATTATTTCTTGCTCATTAGTTACTAGGACTGTAGTGAATAAATGATGAACATTAATGAATTGCAGGAAAGCCACTGTTCCGGTAAGCATGGTTCGAAACATAACCAGAGAAACCAAACAGAGCAGACGGTTCAAACTGGTTCACTCACAGATGTTTTGGCGTGAAGTGTTGCTAAGGTTTTATATAATATACGCCATTAAAAAACAAACAAAACAAACCACAGGCAGAAGGAAAAGATGAACAGCAGCTGAAACCACTTGAGGAAGGAAAATACCGGTTGTTAATCTACATAGTCCAGGGTAATCAATGCTTCCTTCTCTGACTCATCCCAACTAAACTTTCTTTTTGTGAGTTATTTACTCACTATAAGCTGGTATGTACTTATGTTTCATCAGTTTCAGACTCTATGACCACTGAATTTTTACTGTGAGGAAAGAGACCGAAATCTGCTGCCTTGTCATTCTTGGTTACCTGCAGTGCTTGGCAACCCTAACCCCACCTAGCTCTTTTTGTTTATTCATCATTACTGAAAGGTCTTCTCTAAACCAAGAACGTTACAATTATTCTTAACGAGGACAATAAAAGTGATTTATGGTAATTAGAGGCTAATTAATTCAACCTTAGCAGCATGCAAGACTTCAGAATCCTTTAGTAAAGGCGACCTGTCAAAATTATCTATGTTTTAAAAGGTTCTCAACAAGCGTTGCAAGCTAGGAAGGGATGCTGCCTAACAAACCTAGAATTTTCAGGTTTAACTAAGTTAGCTACTGATATAAAAATCAAGATGCTCTAACTTATTTGAACCTTAGTGGACTTTTTGATGAAGTTCCACATAAAAGACTAACAGAAAAAGTTAAAAGAATCTGAGCAGGTGCATGGTTAATTTTTTACTATAGATGTAAAATATGGGTAACAGTAAACTTGAAAATGTAGTTTCAGAAAAGTATAATTTGTTAACCAAAATCTCAAATGTGAAGAGTAGTGCAGTCAAGCTACTGCATAGCATAAAAGTAAAGATGTAGTTCCATTGTATAAATCCTTGGTTCATTTACAGCTTGAATATTCTGTGAGGTTCTTATTAAAAAAAAAACAAAAACAGATTCATTAAAAGAAAGTTCAGCATAGATTTACTAGAATGTTTCCAGGTCTTAGGTTTGAATTTCACATGTTCAACAGAACTAATATATATATATATAACAAAATTTTGATCATGTATAAAGAAAATGTATTCTCATCTTTATATAGTTATTAATACTAGGTATCATAATCAAAAATAGGCTAAAATTTCTGGAACAATTAAATATACAAAAATATATATATATATATAATAAAATGGTTAGCAAATGAAATAAAAAACCTGAAAGTTTGGTAAATGGCAAGGGAATTAATTAATTTAAGAACAGTATTGATAGCCGCCATTTGTCTTCCCCCAAGAGCCCTTACTTAACCATATTATCTATACATGATTAAAGCATGTTTTTAACCTTAGTGCCCTTGCACAAGCCATGATACCTCCCTGTCTCCTTGCAACTGCTAAGTTAAAAGTAGAATTAACTCTGTACTAAACCACCAAGCATTGCAGTTGATGGGTGGGTTTAAATTTTATCCAAAGATGAACAATCCCCTGGATTAAAAGAAGAAAAAAAAAAGAAGAGAGACCAACAACCACTTCCCCCACTCCAGCTTCACATTAAAACTGTATTCAGCTTTATCAAAGTTAAACTTACAAAACTTATACTGGTTCCATGTGAAACTAGACACGGTGATGCCAGATGATACGATACGGAGATAACAGAACGTGTGTCTGAATTGTTTATTTGGATAAAGCCAGGTATTGCTTGACATAAAAACAAACAAACAAACAAACATACAGCCATTTGTAATTACACACAAACACACACACACACACACACAAGCACATCGCTCCAGTGACATTGTGATTTGGAGGCCCCTGAGCACAGTTCTAAGTAGGAGGGGCCCTCCCCTACCATATTAGAATAGAAGATTTTATTGCAAACAAGAACACAACACAGTGCTAATATAGAAAAAAATAATTTTTTTTTTCCAAAAACTCCACTTCCTAAAAAAAGTTATTTCATGTTTCCAAAATACAAATTTACAAAAAAAGAAAAAGAGGCTGAAATATCTTCCATTACCTTTAAAATTATTTACGTAAATGCAACACAGTTTTCATCAATTTCTCTCTTTCTCACCCCAACCACATATGCTGAGAGCACCTGTCTCTCTTTGCAGTCTGCAATGGCTCATCCTTGGCTAGGTGATTTACAGACAGACACACCATACAGCATACATTCACCCCCCCACTTTAGTATTTCAATATAAAAAGGTTCCCAGAGACGGTGACAGGAGAATTACTCCAGAGATGTTAGGGAGCTGACTTGGTGGAGATTCTTCTCATCGGGCTGATGATGTCTGGCAGGACCTTCGTGACAATAACGCTCAAAGTCGATAATTGTCACAGACTTATCGTTTTAACCTGCGTGTGCATCAACAAACAAACAAACAAAAAAGAAAAGAAAATCTGCCTGATATTTTCCTTTAGATAATACTAATTAAGCATTTTTAAGCGAAATATTATCTGTAAATATATAAAAAAGAAGAGTTACCAAAGCGAAATGTTTCTCAAGCTGTTAAAAAGTAATGATTTCTAACAAGATTCTTATCTAGGATCCTTCTCTAAAGGTACATTATCCATCCACTAAATTCATTAGTTTTATGTCAAAGATTGCGCTATATATTAGACCAAACCAACAAACAAATCTGAAGAGATTCTGAATGTGCTTTAGTGTTATATATATATTTTTATTAATGGTTTCCTTATCAGTGGTAAGTAAAGCAATTAGTAAACCTACTCTTCCACAATCTTGCCATCATCATCAGGGCTTAGCCCTAACTGCTGCTGCTGCTGCTTTGGGGCAAAAATGTTAATTAGTCTGTAGATATATATATATATATATAATATATATATATATATATTATATATATATATATGGATTATACAAGTGATTTAAGCTGGTCTTGAATCCATGGCTTATTGAATGCCAATTTATTTTATGTAGCTTTTGACAAAATATCATTTAAAGTCCACCAATTTCCAGAAATGCCAGTGACTCAGAACAAAAAAGTCATCTTTATTTGTCCATTAATGATGAAGTAAAGACCATTTTTACATGGCATTTAATTGCCTTTACACCTCATGTAAATACAGCATAAAGATGGTCTTTTGTTTCCATATGCTGTTGCTAAATAATGAGTACAGGTGCTTTTTTCATTTAATCCACATACCAGGAAAGTAGACCTCAGTTTTAATGACTGTTGTCAAAACCAAAATGAGCATCATTGCAGGGCATTTACATAATCACCTACTAACTTCCACATTACTATTTTGATGCAAATACTTAAAAAATATGTCTTCTTGCTTTTCATAGCATTCGTCACAGATGAAATAAAGACGAATTTTCATCTTCTGACTGATTTCGAAATCCATCCCATAGTTCAACCTTCACAGAAATCTTTCATTAGCCTAAATTAGATCAAAAAGGGCATGTTTCCCAGATAAAATAAATTAAACACAATCATTCATGGAAATAGAAGAGGCTAGCCTGGAGTTACAAGAGCAATGAATATGTAATGCGCTCATGAAGCTGTCTAAAAGAGGTTGCCTATGTACATAGCAACGGTTACTGGGACAAGTTGGTGTACCAGACAATGAAAAACGTTGACAAACCTGTCAAAGCTGCAACTAAATTATCTCAAAGTCAAGCTGGCATACTGACTTCAAGAACGTAAACAATACGTCAACCAAAAAAATATTAAGGAGCTATGTAGGGATGAATCTAATGAAGAGATTAGAATTTTAAAATAAGCAGAGACGTTTTCACAAATTACCCAGTGACTTGCATATACAAATTAGCAAACTTGGCGCAGGTCTCCTAAAATAATCATAGGATAGAAGTGGCCTCCTAAAAGAAGTGCCCATAATTGTAATGTAACCGAAACCATAGTGTGTTATCTCAGGGAATGCCCCAGAACAAACACATCTTTTGGGGCAACACTGTGCACAGCAGTAAGATGCTTTTCAAAACTATTAAACCAACAATATAGTTTCTAAGATCAAACCATCTATTGTTATTTAGGATAACCATGAGAGTAAGACTCCTAAGCATCAAGGTACCACTAAGTAGGTGAGCATTTATAGTGATAAGGACAGAAAGACTCTAAAACATCGGTCAAATGTAGGGAAAATAGAAAGACAAATTCATATTCAGAATGGTCCAAACCGATTATAGTCACATGACAGATTGTTTTCATGTTTGCGATAATGGAAATTGAAGGGAAAAAAGGGAGATAAACAAAAATGTAACAATTTGCTGAACTACTTGATTATCACTGCATAATACAGGAACACAAATTGAATTACCTTGTTTATTGCCATCATGCTCCAGCAATTATAATCTCTATTTTTAGTGTACATTAGAGATGCTATTTTGATGAATACAGGAAATGTGATAGTTTTAGCCATTTTAATTATTTTGCTTTGCTGTGTAGAAAGATGTAACATGATTCACTGAACAAACTTCATCTTTGATGACTGTGATAAGGAAGCAAAAGCACCTTCATGTAATTTGCTTGACAGTAAATATGAAAAATTAGTTTCATTGGTTGTAAAGTCACCTTTTACATGGCATTTACTATCTGTTGCTACCAGACCAAAAGTTGTAATACCATTTGGTTCAAACCACTGTCTCTTTAAAATTTAACAGAAAGAAAAAAGGAATCAAAAAAGAAGCATAAATGTCGATGCTGATATTATATAATCCAATTTCCTTTCGAAAAGCCTTCGCTGGAATACTAGCTACTGTGGTTCATACTTATCAGGCCATGCCCTCTTTATTTTAAAGTTAAAACCATGTTCCCAAAGCACAATTAAATCAATCAATTGATCTGTTTTTTGTTGTTTTTTTTTACACCAATGTATCAGCATACAGTTTGCCTCGATGATGTACAGCTATTATACTCTCAATGAAGGCAAATAAATGCAGTCTTTAAATAATTTGATTGCTTCCTGTATATAAACACCTACACTGCTTACTACTGAGGCAGATGTCAGGCACATCTTGTGATTTCAGCCATAAAATATCCTTGCTTACAAAACAGCAATACAGCATGAAATAAGTTTGGTTAACTGTTCTGGAACCACTTATGCTGGACAAGACTGAGTGAAGCTGCCGCCTGATTGATATTTAAAGATGAAGCATAGAACATGGGAGAAGTTAATAACTTTAGCATGTGCTGTATGTGACCATTACTGTCTGCTGAACCTATCACCCTTTACCAGACAGACTGCTGGCGATATATTTATTATTATTATTATTTTTTTTGTAAAGCATTCTCTCTTAAAATGAAGACATTAATGTCATCAAACAAAAGCACAGTGAGTTAAAGCAGTTAATTCTCTGCCTCTTTCCTGGCTATTGTTGAAGAATTTCAAAGCATTTTAGAAAACGAAAAAATCCTGGTCAATGGAATTTCTAAAACAAGCTGTTTATTACAAGGGTTTATGATTAACTTTCATTTATTATTAATAAAAAAAAATTTTTTTAAATAATTAATTACATCATGCTCTCATACAGATACCTCAAGGATCAACAACTCTGCATTTCTGACCTCTTTTTTGAAAACGGACATGGGGGGTAAAAGTATGCTGCATTGAGAACAGCAATGTCAGGATTTTGCCATGTGGCAACTATCTTAAAACCAAATGCTGCCATATTTCCAAGTTGTTTCTACTCGACATCAGAACCCTATACAGAAGCATGCACAACCATGACATACACAAAGAGCAATGGCATCCACCACAACTGTTCAGAAATTATTATAAACGTTAAAAATTTGTTTTGGAATTGCCTAAAAAAGAATGATTCAGAAAGGAAGGTTAGTTATGCTGAGTTATTTATGTTTGTGGAATACGAAAAGTAGATGGTGATCTCAGATTACTGATAACCCTGATAGCCTCAAAGCAAACCTTGTGCCTATGCAAACTCTCACCAAACTGAAAGAAATGGCATATATATAGCTTAATCTGGTGCTGGTGGTGTACAGTCCTTCTAAGACGCACATTACTACTATCACCAAAGTAAAGCAGAATACATGGAAAATGCATAAGAACTCTGATACTCAACAAGACAATCCTATTTTTTTGTGTGTGCACCAATGCTATGGCCAACTTTGGTGCTCAC
The DNA here is from genome assembly GCA_018389105.1 of Nautilus pompilius. Classification (NCBI taxonomy): domain Eukaryota; kingdom Metazoa; phylum Mollusca; class Cephalopoda; order Nautilida; family Nautilidae; genus Nautilus; species Nautilus pompilius. Next base: position 699,872 of record JACATO010000599.1, on the reverse strand, counting down.
AGTCAGTGGAGGGATTGGGACTCAAAATGAGATCAAATAAGTGAGTTTAGTCCAATATGGCATGCTGGAAGAAAGGAGGTTGGTAGAATCTGATTCTCAGGATGTAATTCCTGATGATGGTGATAGGAAAAGATGGCTGAAATAGGATCATAAGTTAGTTCCAATGGTAAATGCCTGAACCACTTTCTACAAACCTTAGTTTTCCTTTAATTTTTAGTTTGAAACCCTTAAAAAATAATATTTTATTGATTTAAATAAAAAAATATCAATTTAAAATGAATGGAAAACTCCAAGTTTTGTATATTAAGTAGCAATTATTAATTATCATCACTTATTCTAGATGATGATGTGTTTGAAGTTACTACAGACTTGTTTGCTTAATGGCAAACTGAAAGAAATCTGAAAAGTGAATATTTTAATGCATCATTCACAGACCACTAACTAAGCCTGGTTGGACCCATCTTGGTTTTCCATCACCCCCTCAAAATGTTTCTTCTTTACCAGCTGACTAGGTGGCTTTTCTCTGGACACTCAAGTTTCCTCCCACGTCTAAAAACGAAACATTCTAGTTGGATTTTCTGATTCATGTGCATGCGCATGTGCATGTGTGTTTGTGTGGTGGAGATCATGCGGGTATCTCTTAACTGGCTTGTGCCTTAAACACACTTCAAGAGCCTTCCTAACCACATCCAAATAACTTGTTTCGTACCAAGATTATTACCACAAATATTCCCCTTCTCAGACCTGAAAAAATCAGAACAAGATTTGCCAAGAAGAAATAAAGAGGTGGTGCAATACATTTGTTAGATACCATATAGAAGAACTTGATAACATGGTGATTATATAGGCTAAAAGATATTAACAATAAAATGCCTAATAAATTACAGAAAATAAAGTCCACCTGTTGTACATAGTTTTGGTTCTTTAGTAATATATATATATATTCACTGACCTTGAGGTAAAAATGCCCAGGGGGATTTTGAGTTTCAAAGGCTTTAATTGCCCATTTGGTTTTCAAATATTGCATTAACTATTGAAATAAAAATTTGCAGATAATTTAAGACACTTAAGGAAACAGAAAGATGCTAAATGAATGGGACCAGGAATCTTTTATCTACAAGCACATGGGGATGGCTTCATCACTGACAATTTTTAAGTTACCAATGAAAGAGAGCAATTGAATCATCCATTATGGACACAAGTTTAATTTCTAAAAAAAAAAACAAAACACAACATTAATGTAAATGATTAATTTTAGATTCCAGTGAGAAAACAAAATTGAATTCTAAAGGCAAATATATGTGAGGGTGTATTTTAATTTAAAAGAATATCTGCATAGAAATGTCTTTAATGGTAGGAAAAGGAAAAAAAAAGGTAAATGTTTTAAAAGTTTGTTTGCGCAGTTTAATGTTTATTAGATAAAAACATCAACACGCATATGTACAGAAAGACACTAATCTAATTCAAAAATAAGCATCCTTAAAAAATAAATCATTAAATGAATAAATTAAGGATAAAGAGAGGCCTAGGGTGTTTAAACCTAAGGGCATGGAGACAAGACTGTGAGATGGTGAGGGGGTGGGTTTTCAGCTGTGCAGGATGACACTCATGCCAAGATATCAAAAAAAGGTGCGTGGAAGAGGAAGGGCAAACATTTAAAATTTTAATTTAACATGCAGCATTCATCTTTCACAGGGTGATTTAACAGATTAATCTATACTTTTTCATCTTTAATGACTGCCATAAAGAACCAAAAGACAACAACAAGCAATCCTTCACATTGAATGCCATTTAAATATCGGCGAAAGATACTCTGAGAGTCATCAGAGATGAAGTATAGATTTTTAGGTCCACTGGCCTGTGAAGTACATCTCTGCATGCATATGCACACACACACACACACACACACACATGCATGCATGCACGTGTGCATGCATAATGAAAATGCTGATACGACTGACAAAAAAAATGCATAAGCAAGTAATTCTGATGTTGAAAAATGCAATTTTTAAAAAAGTGTTTCAAACATTTAACGTGCAAGAATGGTTATTAGACATTCTTTAAATTATTCCTGGTTTTAATTCACCTCCAAATTTATTTTCAGTAATATCTAACAACTCCATGTCTAAAATATTCACTGTTTGATTGAGAAGAAAAGCAACCAAAAGGTTGCGCCCCCACTTCTTTTTTTTTTGGTATGCTAAAAAAAAAAATTCAAACAAGAAAATATATTTGATGGTTCTAACTGACATTGAGAAAGTCACAAAATTAAAATGACTGACAAAATTTTGCACTTCAAGACAAATTTTTAAAAATCTCGGTTTCAAATGGAAAATTAAAATGGCATTCGGAAAAATAAGAATTAGGTATACAAGGTTCTAACAACGACAGGGTTTGGCATGAAGCTCTGCGGAAAGCTGATAATAATCTAGTTGAATAGTGATCATGTTCTCCATGCACAGAACTGACCATATATGAGGGGTTTCTTGTATGTGTATAGGGAGCACACGTTATCCTGGTTAAGTGCCCTGTGCCTGCTTGCAGACAAGATGAATACTGCTGATCTGCGTGGCTATGCATACAATCTGAATCTAGTTTCTGTTTCTCACTAACTAAAAAAAAAAAAACAAACACACTAACCCTAACCATTCCCACAATGCAATGTTGTAACAAATGATTGTCCACAAGTAGAAGCCAGTAAAATGTCTGCCAATCTTCTAACGAAGTTCTAAAGCTAATTATTCGGGTGCAGGCAGGGTCCCCCCTTTAGCAAAATTGTATTTTACTTTTACTAGCTTACTGATCTGACAGTTAAATATCTGAGAGGAACTGCCAATGACCAGAGACTAATCACGAGTTTTCATAGCAAAGCATTATGGGAAGGTTTTTTTAAAAGTGCTGGCCAGATAAAAACTGGATTTGGACCATGTCTACTAGAAATCCTCTGGTTGGCAGTGAAAGGAAAAGCAAGATAGAAAAGATTGGTAGGATGAAGGTGAGAAAATCTTTCATTAAAAGCCAAAAAAAAGAGAGCACGAACCAGTTACCGCCATGATCAGCAAGAATTTTATGCACTGCACTAAATCCACACCATCCCCAAAGTCCCCTGGCTAATTTTGCTGTTGTATTTTCTAACCCTGCTGCATTTCACAAACCCACCCCCAAAACTGGCCTCTTCTAGCTTTATCTCTATGTCACCACACCTAAGAAAAGGCAAAAAAACCCACAACTTGTCAAACAGGGGAAAAAAAAAAAATTTTGTATGAGAATGTTTTCAGTATCTCAGGATACCATAGACAGTTACCGCTGATGCTGGGATTTGAACTAGGAATCTCAGTCAGCATAATCATCTGTATACCTCTGGGGTTGCACTTGCAACCAACTAACGTTCACTTCAAATCTATATTACTCAGGGTGGGTTGAGCCACAGCGGCTTTGACACAGTACATTCCTCACTATTAATATAATGGTTTGTGAGAACAAACTGTTCTGGCTCCATTCAGTACTAACCCGTGTTTTGCATTAGTGGTGTGTTGACAAAATACACAGCCAGTTCAACAACTAGTGCTCCCAGGCTGGGACAGGTGGTATAAGTGAGCCACAGAGAATCAGAAAGGAATGGCAAGCACTTATGCAAAATAAGAGTAATTAGGCTTTTAAAAACACAAGATGGATGCAGGAAATCGTGAGAACAAAAAAACACCCATTTATACAGAAGCAAAATACACAAACAAAATAATATTCAAAAAACAAATTATAACAAAAAATCTTTAAATTTTATCTGTTTCTTCTTTTTTGGAAACAAAAAACATTAAAAAGGGAAGTGGCACCTTTATGCCATATTAAGGGAAAAGAAAGAAATCAGTTTGTTAAGGTGTGCACAGTTCAGGAAAATCCTATTATGTATCTTTACTGGTGTCCCACTAATGACCACCAAGAGAGTTTTAGCTATGAAGTTTCTTCCTTCACTACACTGTACATACTGTAATCATTATATAGATGCCTGGTTGTGTTACTAACAATCTTGATGAATCTAGGTCCATTTGCTGGGCATTTTTGTTTAAAAACCAATTTTATAAAATCACTAACTGTAAAAATTCTGTTCAAACTAAAAGAACTGGTTTTTCTAACTTGTTTACTTTAAAACTATGAAAAGAAATTCAACATTAATATTTTTCTGATTCCATACATTTGCCATATTCTGTATATAAGTACTGTATACTGAACATATACTTCAGTCCAATCCACTCAACAATAATTATAATCAAGCATTTTGTTCTTCATCAAGAACTACTGTACAATGGCTTTTGACAAAATAGATATAATTACATCAATTTGTGAGTAGTCTGTCAAAATTAACTTCCATTTGTGATAGCTGCCTTAAATAATTGCCACATATTGACTCTAGACATACTATTCAGCCGCATTATGCATCCGGGTTCCACAAAGCCAACAATTAATGTTGCTTGGGAATAAACAACCTGTCTTCTTTTTTTTTTCCTTCTTAAATCACCATTTCTGTTTCCAACAAAACACATCATCTATTGTTCCCTGGTTTCATCTGCAGTAAAGCTTGACATTAATTATGCCATTTAAATAAATTACCTAACTGGGAACTATAATTAATACATATTTTATATGCATATAGTAAGGTAACAACTTTTAAAGCATATAACAAATGGATGATTAGCTTCAGTCACCAATGGAACAACAAAGTCTTAGTTTACTCCATAAAAGAAAGAACAAGTTTTTTTTTTTGCCTTTTTTGTAGAAGCTACACATTCATTACAGGAATTTCAGCAAATGTCACACTTTTGATATTTTTGAAATTTACATAAGTGATGCCATTCTTCTTGGAAAGAGAAAACAAATAAGTTTGTGTCACATTTGGGCATAGTAATGGATGGCATTCAGCTAATATCGCAGTTGTGCTTGCACAAGATATATATCAGTTCTGACATCACTACCTCTTCTATCCTAAATTTCAAAAGAGCTCATTAAACACAAAATGGGGATCTGCAAAATGTTGACTATAGAATATTAAATTTTTATATGCATTTTGATGATTGTTTTTCCATAACATTACAGTTACCAAACAAACAAGTGTTAGATAGTAGTGATGGATGCTAATTGATAAAGCTGGGTGAACTTATCGTGATGCAGTAGTTTGAGGCATTTACCAATTATGGTGGCATCAAAACACTACTAATATACTGATATACATGACTTTAATGTACAAAAGTGTACTGTCAGGGTTTTAACCATAAAGTAAATATTGATATAGCTATTTAACATAATTTAAATACCATTACTTAGGCGTTGTTTTGCTACAGAACTCACTGCAATATCTGTAACTGAGTTAGTACTTTTTTGTCACAAGTAGAATGATGTGCTGTGTGTGCGTGTGTGCGTGTGTGTGCGTGTGTGTGTGTGCGTGTGTGTTTTCAGTATCTTGAGATACTGTATATAGCTGATGCTGGGATTAGAATGAGGAATCTCTGGTTTGCTAACCCATGTGTGTGCTGAGTTTCAAGATCTGAGGACATCTCACAACAGCAGTAAACTAGTAGGAGGAGATGTGGAGTGTCAGCCATGGTGACCAAGCAAGTTACCTAGGTTTGGTTTGGGGGGCTCTTGGGTGGTGGGACATGGTGCAAGCCAGTCGAAAACTGCTCACGAAACTTTTACAACAAGTACCCGAAAAACCCTACCAGAACAGTCCAGCAGTGCGACCTTCAGAGAGCTGGCTGTCGATCCATAACTAACATCTTGAAACAGAAATACACAGACTATCATTAATTATTTTCTTTTGCCATCTCTCTCTTTCTTGTTCCTTCTCACTACTAATTGAAAAATCTAGCAGTTCTTCCCTCCACTAAAGTTGGTGTTGCTTATCACCTCACATGCAGCTATGGAACCTCAACTAGGATGCCTCTGTATTTCTCACACACCCACAACAACTAACTTATCCTTGTTTGGTTGTATGTTTATAAGAAGAATTAGACATTTTTTTAATGTGGGGGGAGGACATGATTTTGACTAAATTCATTTACCTGGTTATTTTCACATGGTAAATGCTATGTTCCATCACAAATGCACAATTCAAAATCTAAACAATGTTGCAGTATTGAAAATTATCTAGTTATATATTAGAAGAGCTATAGTCAAACGTTTTGCATCATCCTAGAATTTTCAATTTTTTTTGTTGGATAAAGTCTAATCAGGCCTGCCGAATTTGGATAATAAAGTTATGTTAATGTACTGAAGGACAGGTTGCTTAGTAGTTTTCCTCAAAAAAGAAAGAAAGAAAGAAAGAAACAACCCAAATATGCAAAATTTTGCAAAGGCCTTAGATATAAATCGTGATGGCGAGTGAAACTCAGTCAGATGCATTCAAAAAGCAGACGCCCAGAAGATCAAATCCGGAACATTGCCGGGCAGTATGAGCACAGATCTGAAGACAGGGTTTTGTTACTGTACTGTTGTTTCTGGAGTGGTGCAAGTCTTTTGGCCATCGGTGTAGTCTACATTTTACAGCGTAGTTTAGTAGTAAAGTTTAGCGAAGCTCCCACTGCATCATGGGAAATGTGCTAAAAGCACTTGTTTCACTGTATTACTGGTTATGCTATGCTATCGCACCTGTAAGATCACACAGCATTATCGAAAAGTGCATCTGTTTGTAGCTTCAGGGCAGAAATATTTTCCTATCCCTATTCCGAATTAAATGCCAATCCATTTAATAATGCATAAATAAAATCCTTCAACTGCTGTTAGAATGGCATTTTGTAATTATTCAATATCTGCCATCTTTCGCAGAGAAAGAGAGAGAGAAGATGCTTATGCTCATTCATTGTGTATTACAAAATTCCATATGAATGTATACTAAATGTTTAAATCAAATCTCCCTTTCCTGCCGTCCATAAAACCACCTCACTGAAAGGCCAGTTTCCATGGTCACTCACGTCTTCAATTTAATCTCTTAGCTAAAGCAGATGTAGTCCAAGACTTACTTGTGATGAAGTAAAAACTGTCCATAGAGTAATCAGGCAGTTGCATGAGCTATTCCAGCAAGCTCAGAGAACCAAGTAACAGTTCTATCATTATCATCATCAGCATCATCAACAGTTTCTTCTTAGATAGCAGCTGTTGCTGCTGTACACACAACGCCAGCTGGAAAAAGCATAGAATATTGTAGCATGTCTGCCCCTTTTATACACATTCACTGTTGTTGGCATGCTACATTAACAGATGGTGCCACAGTATTCTTCACAAATCTATTCATCGAAACAAATTATGGGGAGAAAGAAATTCTCTGAGGTACTTCAGACTTTGTTTTTGTTCCATTCTGGCGATGACAACACTTGCAAATCAAAATTGGACCTTGTAAAAGCTACACTGTGACTCAAAAGATTTAACCGCACGAGTGTCAAGTAGTATTAGAACCAGCCCGTCAGGAACTCAGGACTTTCAAGAAGCAAGTGATCCTGCTTTGTGCTATAGTTAGGATCTGATATAATTTTAATTTTAGAAATGTATTGAGATTTACACAAATTTGTTTCCCATCCCTTATTTAAATCTTACAAAAGAAAACAATTAACATACTAAATTTGTTATTTTATTTATCAAAAGGAGAAAGCAAATACTGCAGATAAACATTCAATAAAAATTTTTTTCACAATGAATCACAGAACAAAAAAACAAAACCTGTGACATTCACCAATTATCTCTTAGAATAGCTGCTCCTTTGAGTAGACGGTTGTAGCAAAAATTAAAACTGCTGATAAATACAAACAAAGTTGTGTCTTGATTCTGCACAACAAGAAGAATAATAATGAGCATTTAAAGAAGCAATGTAGGAACAATGTGGACAATATAATATCCATTTTTTTTATACTTACACATTAAAAACCATGATGTTTCATTTCACAAACTGAAGAGTCACTGTCGTTCCAAATGACTGATGTCATGGAGAAATTAAAGGCCATCTTTACACGGCATGTACAAGGTTAACATGAAAGACAGTAACTTGCATAAATGCCATGATATTTTTATGACCATCATTAAAAATGAATTTAAAAAAAAAAAGGACTTTCTGCTCTGATTTAAACGATGTTGATTCCTTCATTGCTGTTTGATTTTCTAAATTCACCATTATGCAACTGACTTTTCTTTGTACGATCATGCACACGAGGCACACAAAACAGTTTGGCAAACATCTGTGCCCAATACAGCACAAAAGCATTTATTCCGCGGTGTCTGTACTAGAGAATATGCCTCTTTTATACCAGGATGCAAGCAATCTAATTTATGCATGAAATAAAGTTATAAATTTCAATCGTGATATGTGTTAATCGCAATTTATTGCTGAGAAAATGAATGCTGTTAGAATTTGCTTAAGGGTTCAGGAATTACATGAAATCATTGATTTCACATTATCACTCTAGAATGTACTCTATGTAAAAAAGTCTGGAACCACTGCAGACAAGCTGTTAATTCAACACCTTGGTTTTGTTATATGTAATGTGGTGAGGCTTACAGAAAAGATAGAAATGATGCTTGTGTGTGGCAGAGAAGGGTGTGCACACCAATCCATAGAGAATGAGAACATTTTTTTTTTTGTTGACCATTTGCATCTTCTCAGATAAAAAATTTCCTGGTCACTGAATAGAGTAAAGAAAACAGATGGAGTAGCTTCTCCCATCTTCCTGATCTTTTGTTGTCCTCATGGGACTCTCTAAAGTTGCACGATCATATTAATTGCCCTCATTGTATTGATAATACCTTTGTCACATCTGAGAGAGAGAGAGAGAGAGAGAGAGAGAGATGGCGAGAGAGAGAGAGAGAGATGGTGAGTGAGAGAGAGAGAGAGAGAGAGAGAGAGAGAGAGAGAGATGGTGTGAGAGAGAGAAAGAGATGGTGTGAGAGAGAGAGAGATGGTGTGAGAGAGAGAGAGAGAGAGAGAGAGAGAGAGAGAGAGAGAGATGGTGAGAGAGAGAGCGAGAGAGAGAGAGAGAGAGAGAGAGAGAGAGATTGGTCAATTAGCATATAACAAACAGCAGCAATGTTTTTAGAAAACAATATTAAAAAAAAAAACAAACAATTTTTGAATGGGTAGAATGATGAAGAAAAAGAAAGGTAGCATGTGTATTGTCTGTTAAGCTTCTGAACTGAGATTTTATTTTAGATTTTATGACACAGAGTAGCAAATGACATTTTTTTTAAATACAAAAAATGAGTTGTGTATGATCGTATGGCTGTCATAAGCAAAAGTTGCTACTGCAACCTAGCCACTGATTTATAGCTCTACAACACCTGCAATATCTGCGTAAATTGTGTTTGAATCTAATGACAGTCACAATTCATGGCATGAAATACTTTTGAACATTCTTCATGATAAAAGAGAAATCTATGACTACTGTGCGATAGTCCACTTATATGAATATCAGCAGGGGCTGATAAAAACTTATTCGCGTTACCCAATAAATGTGTATTGGCACTGCTGTGTCGCCAGTAATCAATACTAATCCTTATATCTGATGTCACCTAAATAAATTTTTGAGTAGGGATACTGCTGATCGGGGATGGGCATCATACATTTGCGCTCAAGCGTGCACACACACACACACACACACACACAGAGAGAAAGACAGACAGACAGACAGACAGACAGACAGAGCTACATCTATATTGTTTTCTGATATTAAAAAAAAAATCCAAAATTACTAATAATTGCACTGGCATCGCTGGACATTCTGCTAAGTACCTGAATCCCTAACATAGAAAATGAAAAAAAAAAAAAAAATAAGGTGAAAATAAATGCAGTTATGAAAAAAGGGCCAGCAAAGAAATTTGCATTCAGTTGTTTAACCATTGGCAGCAACAATCTTAAAGACAAAGTCTACAGAGATACACTACTGCCACTGACAGTTCAGTTTTAATGGTAAAATTATCAAATATTTTCCTGACAATACTCTGGAGCTCACATATGTGTAAACAACACAAACAAAGCCGTAGTTATTCCTGTTTACATTTATGTTAACAAATTGGCAGCATTTGGTATTTTTTTTTTAAAAAGAAGAAGAAACTATTATGTATTTTTAAAATTTAGCGAACAAACAGATTAGTCACAGAGATGATTTTCTACAATTATTGGAGCTTAAAAGCTCGTTCATATCTTGTTCGAGATAAGCCTTCTATACCCTTCACCATTTTGTTCTACTAACGCTATTTAGAATATATACACACACATTTCAGTTTGTCAATACATCGTTCATTGTGAAAACTTCCATCTGGTTTTTTTCTAGACTTATTTCCGCAGGTTTCTCATCTTTGGCATGCGCCAATGTCTGTCTACAAGGCTGATGATCCTGTCGAGGAAGCACAGTGCCATTATTCGTTCACTAAGAAGCAATAATTCTGATGGCAGAGAAATCCCCACTGGAGCTTTCCCTTTTTTTTTAGATGTGGGAGGAAGCCAGAAAACCAAGGCCCGGATAAATTCGCTAAAACTGAGTTGCTCCCTTGATTATCGAACTTGGGGCTTTTGTTCTAATGTATCAACTGGACTACTCTGCTATCCTGCATGTTTGTTCCTTTGGGTATATGTATTTTTTTCCAGCTGCCCAGTCTCTCTTTTTTTTTTTTGGAAAAAATTCACAATGTCAGAACCTTAACCCGCCCTTCCACAAAAAAGGAGGCAACCATTAAAGGGCATTGGTCTTGTGCCAATATGGATTTGTGTGGCAAAGCTAGCAAAAAAAGACACACCACTAATTGTAAAAGAATCTTAATGTCCTCATCTTGTTACAGATAGAAAATATGCTTTTCATCTGTGATTTGTAGAAATAAAAAATCAATATCCTGAGTGTTGGCAAAAAACTAAAGACCATGTGGAAATCTAACTCAGAGATTTAAAAGAAAACCTTAACTTAATAAACAGAAAATAGAGAACTAGCTCAAACATTTCCCATCACCTTATTAACAGTAACAGAACTAACAAATTGACCTCCATCTATGAAGATCTTTTCCTGTTGGACACGCATTTGTTATTTCAGGCTCTTAATCTTTAATAAATTCATAAACACTAATAAACTGGATATATGTGTGTTTTTGTTTTATTAGTTGCTGTGGGGAATACATGGAACATTATAAAGGATTCAGTTATTTGGTGTAATATGATCAAAACATTGAAAAAAAAACGCATTGGACATCATCTACATGTTTTCCTGACAATGTGTATTTTGCATTTAAAAACATTGCTCTAAAAATGTATTAAACATTTTTGGGCTATGTTACTATTACTACTGAGGAAATCTGAATTTGTAGGAGCACTATATACTAAAGCTGTATATCTTCAGAAACTTGTTTAAAGTTACACATGGAAAATTACATGTATTAGTTAGCATCACACACATACAGACATTAAAAATGCACACAAAATCACAGTCACTAATGCAATTCATAAAAGTGTTAAAACTGAAAGTGCTTACACTGGGCTGAAAGTCACTTTTATGCCCTTGATAAGTCTTTCAACGGTGATCTAAGCCAGATCGTCCCCTTCTGCTGTCAGGTCCTCTCCCTCACATTCTAACTCGCACAGTCTACACCCTAGTTCTGCCATACCCTGTGATGGGCCAGCGTCAGTAATATGTGGATACAGACTTTTCTTGACAGCTTACCTCTGGCCTAAAGCTGATTATATATAAAGTTAATGTTTAGACATTAAAACCTAATGAATTTTTAAGGTCAGACTGAGAGAGAATTGCTATCTGAAAGCGGGTTCTTTTCACTAGCAAAACCAAAAAAATTGATCCTAATGATTAATTGCTGAATTTGATGAGCCCATGTTATCTAGCAGAACCACGAAATGTTTTATGGCAAGAATGGCAGAATAAAAAAACATTTTTCAACAATAATTTTTTTTAAAAACTAGGCGTTGAAATTCTCAATTGAAGAAACAGTCCTGAACATTTTCCCTCTTGTAGAAATGTTTATGAATCATGCTTCAGAAAGTTTTAAAAAACAATCTTTGAACATCAAACTGAATTTAACACCAAATTCAAAGACTCAGGAACTAAAGACAGCCTACATTTGTTCAATGACTGTGCAGGTGTGAAAGTAGAGGAAGAGCCAACCTGTGTGAAGAGATACAGGCTGATCTGTTCTTCCAAGCAAAATGACATTCCATGGAAAGAAAGGATTCCCAAAGACTGCATGACTTTGGATTGAAAATTTTTTAGTTGTTTGGAATTACCTACCTTTGTGAAGGTATCTTCTCAACAATGAACCATAAAAAAGTTAAAACAAATGAACTGAAGCATCAATCAATAAAACATTTGTTTCTACTCTCCAAATTGCTATGACACGCATCTCCATTGACACAGTGGATTTAATTAAAAATTAAAATGTAGAGGTGTCTCGTTTTTTGTTGCATTAATTTGAAGTTTCTTTATAAGTGTTAAAAAAAGGATAACTGGTAAAAAGATCTTTTTCGAATACAATTTTATCTGGAACGTTATTCACTGCACATTTCCTCCCAAGGAAACAAAATCATATGGGCAATCCATCATCATCAAATTGGTAATCTGGCCCTCAGTGAGGAAACATTTGTCAAATGTTGTCTCTGTTGCTGTTGTGCCATTCTGTATCAACCACTATTTTAAAAAAAATGTTACCAATTAGGAGATGAAGCACTTATTAAATGCTAGAAAGATAGCATGTATTACAATAAAATTTAAGGGAAAATCAGAGGGCCATATATCCATGGTCATACTGTGTTAAGGTCCCAAGGAGGGGCAAAGACACGAAGTAATTTGCACTATTATTAAATGCAATATTTATGGTCTATTGAGAATCATTTGATCCTTAGCAAATTTTGAGTTGTATAGTAACTGCACTAACTAATGAATCTATAGTTTCAATAATCTTTTGTCTTCGTTTTTCAGTTTCAGTCCTTAATAGAACTGCACTTGGGATTGCAATGATGATAATAATTTTTCAGCAGATGTTTCTACTTATTTAGAAAAAATACCGCACCTATGGTCTGAGCTGGTCTTGAACACATGATGTACAGAGGTTTACAAACGGAACATAGAGGCAGCAAGAATAATTAAAGCCCTGTATGATTCTGTTGGATAGCCTTGACTTTTAACAATAAATACAAATGTTAGTCAACAATAATGACAATATTACAAAATGCAGGATTGTCAGATTAGGGCACACTATATTAAAAGTGCCGCCACAGTAACGTTATCATCATTTCAGGTGGCGAGTCATACACATGATCTACTTTACAAAAATGCAGCTTAAAGAACCTCATCCTAGGTGGTGGTTTTGGACTTTCCTGTTAGAGATTTATATAAAGGTAACCAGTGAAAAATTTCACAAACTGCAGTCAATTCAGATCAGTCTAAATACCAATTAGGTTCATTAGTTAGTTCTGTAACTACTAATAAGGTAATGTCAACCCTATACTTACTGTACCAGTCCTGTTTTCTGTGTAGAGTGACATATTGTTTCTCTATAATAAGGGTGTCCGTAAATGAGTTTATAAATCAGATTATTTAGAGGGGCAAAAAAAGAGAGTCAAAGTTCACAGGGATTGTAAAATAGTAAAATGGTTGGTTGGAACAACATAAATTTTCCTTTGTTTAAATTTTGTTTGTGTTTTCAACGTTTCTGTAGTCATTTATTAGAATTCTGCCAAAGACAGCAAGTTCTCAGAGCTGGAAACGTATGAGCTGACTGAAAAGGAATTGCAAATTTGCGTAACATACTTAGATGTTCAAGTAAGACATGGTTGGATACCATTATGGTGACACTATTTCAGGTGAGTTTCATTTGAATGTGTGTGGTAGGATAATTTGGAGAATGATTTCTCCCAAAGCATTTGTCTTTAGTCATTTTACAAACCATGCTGTATTGTGCAGGCCTTCTGAAAGTTTGTCTAATGGAATCAAAAAAACAAGAAAACAACCAACAGAAAAGCTCAGCTAAAAGTATCATTGGAAGACTTAAAAAAATAAACCTGAATACACCTCAAAGTGAGATTGGCATTTGTCTCTAAATTGGTCTATATCCATTCTACTCAGAAATATTCTTGCCTGCCCACCCACATACTTATATCTGTATAGTAATGTAAAACACATTTTTGCAATTCTAAAGTCTATCTGGAAAACCAAAAACCTAGCTCTTTATACCAAACTTCAAATATTTAACACTGATGTAAATAAAATCTGTCTTCTTATATGTGTCAGAAACCTGAAGGCATACCAAAAATCTTCCTATCTAAAATTCTGGTTTTATAAACAACTTCCTGCAGCAAATTTTCAACATTGGTTAGAAAAGATTATGGACAACTAGCTACAGGCAAAGACAAAACAGAGAACAACAGGACAGGAAATCACAGAAAAAAATTGGAGACAATTAATGCATATATGAAGAAATGGAAAAAAAAAGCAGCATCACTGTACAGGAAGCACCATGGAAGGAGAAAAAAGAGGAAGATGAAAGACAACATGGAGACATATGATAGAAGTAGAACTAAAGGCTAAATGGAATGGTATGGAAGGAAGCGAAGACAACAGCACAAGACTATCCAAGATAGGGCCTTTATCATTGTCTTCTATGCTCCACTTGAAATAAAGATCCAAAAGAATGTAAAATTTTTTTTAAAACCAGTTAATGTAACCATTAGCAACTATTTATTAATTACTTACTGGTACTCTAACCAATTTACGGTTACAATTCCTGGTACTTCTAACTTTAGACAGCAGAAAGAAGTTGAAACTATCCATGAATACCAATTAAATTCAAACTAGTCTAGCTTGTTCTAAATGCTTAAAACATGGAGACGTTATAATCAGTGTAACTCTCTCAAACATTTTAAAGCCCTTTCTTAAAGATGGACTCCATGATGTGAATGAACTAAAGACAGGGCAGGATGGTGATTTCTAATAATTTCCTGACATTTTGAAAACCCTGATGCTTTGAGATGAATTCTGATGATTCTGCAACAAGCCAAGCAACCTTTACTGAATCAATGTTTTTGGTTTTTTTTTTTTTTTTTTAAGAAAAGCCACACAAATCTTTCCATCCAAAATAAAAGTTCTTGTTCCTATTATTGCAAACAAAAAAAAATAAAATTTTTTTTCAAGTATTTATATTACTTCATTTGTGGCATGTGTGTGTGTGTGTGTGTGTGTGTGTGTGTGTGTGTGGCAAAACCATTCTAAAATCGGGGCTGTACTGTTAAAGTGGCTATGTATGCGATCTGAATCCAGCTTTCATCTAGGAAAACTGCCAATTAGGTTCTGCCCATTGCTGATTGCTTCTGAATATTTGTCTATCAAATCAATGTGGCAGATGAAAGAGAGGAGGAAAAAAAATTCAAAAAGAAAAGAAATTATGCTTATAACAAACCTGCCCCATTTCAGCGAAGTACACCACCGAAGGAATTAGCCATAAATCTGCTTTTGGAAAATTAGCAGACATTTTACCAGTTTTACTTGGAGGCATTAATAATTCTCACAGTGATGCACCATGGGGAAGGTTTTCTAAATTACTGGCAGACAGAAATTTAAGTCAGTTCATTGACATCAAAGCTGCATTATCACTGCTTTGTAATGTTCCAAAGAACATAAATCCATCTTCACGCTATCCTTAAAGTCCATGTTTGTAACACCGACATTACAGAGAACATGAAATAAATTACAGAATGACTTGTCGTCTAGTCTTCCTGCTTCTAAAGTGATTTGAATACACTGATAAATCTCTGTCTAGATGAAATTATTAATTTATATCAGTTATTGTGAAACCTGCCAAACTTTTCAACTAAAATAATAATAAGGAACAGCAAGATATGATGAATCAGTAATCCAAAGAATGAAAAATACTGACTATAGTGCTTTAGACTGGCTCTAACTGGTTGTAAACACACTGGAGGGGGGGGAATCCAAAATATTGTATGATGCCTCAATGAATTTGGATCTGCATCCAAAAACCTAATGGTTTTACAGGATCCTGAAAATGAACTTCAAATTAGCACTTGCTCTATTTCACCTCCACTTTACTTCCAATTTTCTGACAAATTTTTTCTTCTTTTCTTATGAATTAGGGAATCTCTAGAAGTGAAAACCATTGAACACATTTTGTGTTATTTCTTGTAAAAAAAAAAAATACTCAACAAAATACACAATGTCTTGCCTTTTTATTTGCATATCTTGTGATGATGCTACTTGGAAAGTCTATAAATGATATAAATAAATTTCCTGGTCTTTTGTGGCCTTTATACAAAAGCTCATCTTTATAGTCCCATAAGGTAAAATGCTGCCAGGATGTGACATGGTGCTCAGATTGAAAATATTGATGTTTGTGTGTTTGTTTTTCTTGTAATTGGAATAAGCATGCAGCCTAGCATTTTGGGCACTAGTATTACGCATTCCCCAATTCTCCTTCCGCAGAACTTCCTGCTTAATTCAGAAAGCCTTTTAAATCCAATGATAGATACCATTATGGCAATGGTGTTTCAGTAGGGTTTTCATCTGGGCCTCCCCAGTACGTTTGTTTCTTAATTGTCTCAATGCACTATTTGTCATCTGCCTAATTTTCTGGCTCAAACATAAAACCTTCAGTACTGTCCATACCGAACAAAACAAGCAGCTTTGATGGTGGCATCAGATTCAGTTGTTGATACAGTTTTAAACCAAAGCATTTCTCTTGTGATATGTTTGCCTGTCATGTTTATTATAATAGCAAAAATTCAGGAAATCATAAAAGAGCCATTAGGTGATGGAAAATCATTTCCATGGCCGATAGCTTATCATTATGCTACTGTGTCACATGATATACTAAAATTCTAAGAAAGTACAGCTTGTCAGCAAGACCTGTATATTAAAAATGCACATTTTTAGTGCAATAAACCTTTGATATGGTACAGTAGATAACTCTCAAAACCTTATAAAAGCAGATAACAAATATAAAAGTTTCTTAGTAGAAAATAAAGAAAGCATGGGTAAACAGCAGTGGCTGAACCAACACTATGGCCATAACGTCATCAGCATCCATAGTGGGATTTGTGGAGCTATACTGCAATATTAAACAAATTCTGCCCAGTTACCAATTTGCTAATCCATTATTTTTACTATCATCAAGCTAACAACTGCTGCCACCTAAGGTTTTTGACAGGTTTTCCCTTAAGCTGCTGTTTCACCTGGGACTAAATTCGGTATACACATGGGCAAACATGTCTGATGAGTGATAGATCTCCACAGGCAGGGGATCCAATCAGACCAGACAGCTTTCCACTGAAATACAGGAGCCAGTCTAGCGAAATGAAATACATACTGGCTCTCGCCCCCCCTGGCTTTTAAAATTAATATGGCATTTAAAAAAAAACAGAAACTCAATGCACATAATTGCTCTTTCTTCTCTCCCCCTTGATAGAACCTGACAAGTTTCACTCTGAGAATCTCAATAGATTTCCATATCCTTTTTATTTTACCTTAATTCATGTTGTTCCATATGCAAATAAAAAATCTTGAACTAAGTGAATATTGAACCTCAGGATCTGCTGACAGTGACCTCTATAGAACAGAATTAATAGAAAGATCTGACTTAGGTGGCAAATGCTGAGTTCTGCTGTCAAATGCTAATTAACACATTCACATATAAATTGTCAGCATGTTTACGAACACCTTGCTTATAAAAACTTATCTACGTTAAAAGTTTTCTCTAAAAGCATTAAAAAAATAAATAAAACTATAATGTTATCGGATTTAATATCTAAAGATGGAAAATTTAAGAATATTTCTTTTTCTGTGGGCATTTTATTATTCAGATGCATTACTTTCATTTTGTTATAATTACAGCAAATGGATCTATCACCAAGTATAATCCTTCCCCATCATAAATGAATACTTAAATTTTTGATTACTGGAATGATCCAAATTAAACTTTTAATCAAATAATTGAAGAAATAAAAGGTCCAACTCTGCATTATATAGCTTTTAAATTAAAAAAAAAATCTTTAACTGTGGGAGGCAGCAGACTGCAGTCTTGTGCCAGCTTCAGTCAGTGAAGAAAGATGAGATAACTGCTGCTGAACTGTAAAACAATACATCTGTAGTTGGTTTTTGCTGTGTCATTATAGTGATGCCTACAAGATAAAGAACTCTGGTGAAAACCAATCCTGCACACCACACTGGATCAGACAGTTGCAAGTTGGGCAGAGGAAGCTTTTTCAGAACTTGTCATGCCGGTAAAGAAGAAGAAGAAGAAGAAGAAACTATGATAGAAAGGTTCACCAATGAGCCCTCAACATAGCAAACTATAGCCATCATGCTGCCCCTAGTCTGTAGCCAATGTACTGACAGAAATTGTACCAGTGTATAGATGTGAAACCGTTTATGGTGTCCACAAATTTATTAAGGCAACTGTCCAACTCTGAAACTAGAATTTCTGCATACCAAAAAAAAAAATATGAATATTGTAGAGGAAGTAAAATATGTACGAAAAAGACATGGATATGAATTTAAATTTAAAAAAAAAAAATAAAATAAAAATCTGTTATAAAGTTACAATGACTAAAAGGTTTCGAGTTTATTTTAAAATCTATTCACACTTTTTAATATTATCTGGTTTGGCAAAGCTGTTAGGAAGATACAAAAACAACAACAACAACAACAAGAAAACAAACACATTTCCAGGTGCTCAATTAATAACGCTCATTTTATATCTCACGTAAACCCACAGTAATGTATGATACCATCAATATGTGCAGAGCAGAAGTGTTTTAACTTGTATAATGTCCTCCCCTTATCCTTCTATCATCTCTTGAATATGCAGATTGTGTCATACTGAGCAGCCACACCAGCCAACTGATCCATACATGTCCAGCTCACTGTGCAAAATGCTTATAAAGCTTTAAGTTGTACACTGAAAATAATGAAGTCTAAGACTTGCTACCAACCCGTTTCTCACCGTTTTTGCTATTTTATAAACGTCTTATTTTAAGACCCACCCCCTCCCATAATCTTCAATACACAGAAAACAGGATCTTACTTATCTTCAAGGGATAAACAAAAACATTGTCAGCAATGCATTCCTCCGTGGAAGAGTTGATGAAACCTTCAATCGTGTCGCCTTGGTAACGCAGGTAAAACGACATTACCAGAATATCTCCCTGCCTTTTTTTCGTAATGGAGATGAAAGGCGATGTTAGATATTCTGCAAAGGTGGCTGATTTAAAAAAAAAAAAAAAATTCTAAGTAACTTCATCTTTAGAAGTGACTATTGTTTTAATAAACAATGCATGCAAATTGTGAATAAGATAATACCTTTTAAAAGTTTAAGATTTTTCCGACCAGAGTCTAATTAGATTTAAGGAAAAATAGCTGAAATGATTATTTAACTAAAGAGTTTTGAACCACCAAATTAGTTTATAAAAGATTTAAAGTTGAAACATTTGGATGTAGACATTTATTTTCTTATTTTCATTTAGATTAAACTGAGGAAATGTTTACCCTAAAATTTTGCTATTTATTTATCCCTAAAAGTGATGAGTCTGAAAGGATGATCCTTTAGAGTACAATAGAAGAAATAACATGGCTCCATATAGAACAAGTATGAAACTCTGTTTGTAATCACCTCCAAAACATCTTGATCATAAAATGAAAGGTGAATAAGTCGCCTGTACATGGCTGCTACATCCAAACTGCAATCACAGGAGGGGTTACGCTGATAGCAAATTTGATAATGTAAGCATACTGATGTTAGGAAAAAGATGACAGAAATGTGGAAAACAGATCTGATGTGATATGAAATGGGGTTTAGTATTAATTGGCTTAAAACTAAACTAATCAAGAAATTCAGAAATCCTGGTCTTATCGATGATGGCTTCTGGCCTCAGTATCTGCATCAGCCAAGCAAAACTTCCTGAGAGCAAAGAAGCACATGAATTTATTAACAGCTGCAGATACTAAATCTAAATGCCAAATATCTTGATGCTTGGCTGCTTTTCCGTTGATTTTTCTGCCAGGTAAACACTATCTCAACGATGGATTATTGTTGCCATTGTATTTTAATGTACAGAGCAACAACAAAACCTGTGTCTTGTGTTGATTCACTAAGATGAAGGCCAAAGGTCTGTCTATCAGTAAACCAGAGTTAGGGTGCAAATGAGAGGGAAAAACTACAACATGGAAGCAGCTTTATTTATTATTTTGGTTGACTCAACTGGACTAAGCTAGAAAGCTTGGTGTAAAGCAGATGGGCAGCATTCTTCTGCTAAGTGATAGGATGCCAACATTCCAAAGTGAGTATTGTTACTGCTGCTCAAAGCATTCAGGAGACCGAAGTATGGAAGCTGGTTTTGAAAAAAAAACAAACTAATTAGTATTGGTTTTATGATACTGTGTCACAATACTTTATATCAAAGATCTTGATAATCTGGTATCCAGCAGTAATGCTTATTAAAGAGGATTCATCTGGGCTACTTTAAAGCAAATATCTGCTGACTGGCTAGCAAGCATCAATTTTGTTTCCTCAGATTATGGCTTCATGCACTTGTTTGCTTAAGATTCAGATTATGCCAGCTAAAATAAAATAGTACATACAGTAGACTCTGTAAATAACGGCATCCTTGGGGAATCGGACAGGCCGTTACATCGAATATTCCGTTATATGGAGCGTCCATATAGGTAAGGTACAAGGGAGGTGTAAATGAGTATAATGTAAAACGGATGTGTATGCGCTGACAGTTTAATCAAAACATTAAAAAAACGCATTTACGTCAAGTTGCATGCGGAAAAAAAATGTGTAAATAAACACATTTATAAAATGCATGCACCACAAAAACACAATTATACACTACACAATGCTGTTTACTTCTCTTCTGTTACCTGCTGCTCCTCTGGTGGTGGTGTTTCGATTGCTGCATCAGGAGAACGATCAATGAACCAACATCGCACTCAGGCATCAAAACATTCCCCCTGCTTACACCTTTTTTCTAATTTCTTGACTATTTAAATTTTATTGGCAATGTTAAGCGTAGCCATCCTTTGTTTTTATCCAGTACTTGCTTTGTCAAATTTAGGAGCCATTGTTGATGGGGTGCATAAGTTATCGTACGATAAAAGATGAGAGACATGAGCTATGCACACTTCCAAGATGGCGACTCTAAACAAACTTAAGTTGGTTGCCATGTCTGCTGCCAGAGCTGTGACATGTACTGTTTGATAGGGTGCCACTATATCTAGAGTTTACTGTATAACTAAAATCACAAGTCTTCAAAACAGCTATCATTTTATAGCCCATAGTAATGTTTAGGGTTAGTTCAATATTTAAAATGTTTTAGATAAAACACCACTTTTAAAAATAATTTTAGGGATAAGAATTTTAGATACATTAATTAATTTCCAAGCTTTATATCATTGCTTTGGTTTGTCCATAAGAGATGCTCAGACAAAACATGGTTGTATACCATTACAGTAACTGCTATTCCAAGCCAGGTTTTATTTAAATGACCCTAGTTCACAGAGACTAATCTGCTTCCTTTCAAATGAAATTCTGTTAACTAAAGCTAAATTGGTCAAGACATGAATGGTATTTTATCATTATAGTCAACCATGATGTCTTTGGTTGATACCAGTTCTGCTCTTTAATAACTGATCTAGCTTTATACAGAAATAAATACTCAATAATGATTGTGGCTTGATGCACACAAGAGTATTAATTATACACAACTGACAAAGAGTTAAGCATGCAACTGTTGTGGTCTTGTTTTGGTCAAGATACCTGATGAGTGTTTAATTAGGATTACAATCCATGTCAGGGCTGATGATTGTCAACTGTTGCTATAATCATTTAAACAAGAAGTTAACCTTCATCACTTACAATCGGGCATTCCAGGTGTGGAGGAAAGGTATCCCCAATGTAAATAACAAAAAAATAACAAATGATTTCTAATTTTCTCATTAAATAAATTCTTACTTGTTTTGGCATGTAAATGGATAATGGAGTTTCATGTAAAAACAATTTCCAAGTTTAAAGGTAACATAGCAGAAAAATAAAGCATGCGTTCACATAAAGAGAACCGGTGATGAAAAGGAAATGTTTTAATTAGTCTCGTTTCATAGTTCTCCTGTATTCACATTTATTGCAGCTCCCTGATTCACATAATTACTTGTTTTTTTTTCTTCTTTTATTTCACTTGATCCAAAAATTGCCGATCACTTTTTTGCATGAATCTCCCAATCCCAATAGGGATCCTATCTTATTGGGGCCATCTGAACCAATCAGATAATAATAATTTTTTAAAAAACCTTAAGACGTTAGCTTATTTATCAATAAGGAAAAGCTTGCTCTAGGCACCTGAGTCCACAGTCAGAAAAGCAGCATTAGCACAATCTAACAGAACTATTTCATAAATCCAAACTCTTTGGTAAATACAAATTCATCATCCTGATCCATTATGTGCCAACCCTGATTTCAGGATCACATTCATGATCCAAGACAGATGAGGGAGAAAGAGTACCTGCATTGCAGACTCCCATATTTTCTCCACACTACTCAGAAAATAGCCGACCAGAAATTCCAACTAGAACTCTTCATATTTAGATGGGGGAGGAAACCCACACAGACCAGTGGTGAAGACTGAGAAGGAAACATACTGGAGGGCTATGCCAAACTGAGTCAATCCCCAGTCAAGATTCAAACTCAGGCCATTGACTGTAGCAATGTAGTAGTCTAACTGCTGGACTGCCACGCCACTCAGCAATATCACTAGTTGTCTTAAATTCAAATTCTCTCTTCAAAATTTTCTATCAGTTCCAATAATTTTCTTTTGTTAAAGTTTTATTTTGCATGAGGGTAAGGATAAAAAAAAAAACAGAACAAATGAAGTAGGTACATAATATACAGGGGCTAATATCGTGATTGCTCATGTATCACACAATGTTCAGCAGTCACTTTATTAAAATGTAACTACTTTCAATTAATGGAATAAACGAACCAGCTTAACCTGCTATGATTTCAGACAGTCAGACCACAATACCTGGCCAAGTTGTACAAGAGTCTCCAGGCGAAGTTTCTTCACAACATATGGTAGGGAAGATCGGAGTCGCTTGGCGAAAACCTCTCATCTGACACACACCCTCCAGGTAGAGTGAGGATATCACTTAATTAATTGTGGACTGCAACAGCTAGTAATTTTCTCTTAACCTCTAAATCAAAGATGAGGTGTGAGCATCACAATACTGTACAACCTGAAAAATTTAGAAACTGGTAATAGTTTAGAAAAATCCTATTCAGCATTCAGTATGTTTAATGTATGCAGATTGGTATTGGAGTGGCTAAGTGATTAAAACACACACTTCTCATGCCAGTGGTTCTGGCTCAATTTTCAATGTAGTTGAATTATTATGCTTAATACGCGGTGTAGTCAAAAAATATCTGACCTTTGGCCAAAAAAAAACAAGTAATATTAAAAAAACTCACCATTTTGATTTAGTCTCCTTCAAAGTATTCACCTTGGTAGTCTACACACTTCTGCCAGCATTCCTGCCACTGCTGGAAACATTTCTGGAAATCCCTTTTTGGGATGCTGTAAAGCTGTGCCGTCGAATTTTGCTTAATGTCTTCTGTTGATTCAAATCTTCTCCCTTTGAGTGTTTTTTTGAGCTTTGAGAATAGCCAAAAGTCACACGGAGCCAAGTCTGGGGAGTAGGAAGCCTGACGAACAAGTGGTGTGTTATGCTTGACGAGGAATGCTTGCATGATGTGGGCAGAATGAGCGGGTGCATTGTCATGGTGGAGTTGCCAGTTCTTTGCTGCCCACAGGTCGGGTCGTTTTTGCCGCACAGCTTCACGAAGGCGACGAAGAACCCCCAGGTAGTAATCTTTGTTAATTGTCTGACCTTGTGGTGCATATTCATGGTGCACAATACCTCTGTAGTCAAAAAAACAGGTCATCATCAGTTTAACATTGCTGCGCACCGGTCTTGCTTTCTTTGGTCTTGGCGAGGATGGATGCTTCCATTTGGATGATTGCAATTTTGTTTCAGGGTCATAGCCATACACCCATGTCTCATCGCCAGTGATGATAGTTTTCATGAAGTTTTGATCTTGGCTGGCACACTCCAGCATCTCCTGGGAGATTTCCTTTCTGTTTTCTTTCTGCTGGTCAGACAGAAACTTTGGTACGAATTTGGCCGACACCCTCCTCATGCACAAATCTTCTGTTATAATTGACTGAACTGACCCATGGCTGATTCCAACTTCAGAAACAATCTCCTCAATAGTCACATGACGGTTTTCATAGACTATTCCTCGAACCTTTGCAATCATTTCGTCGTTTCTGCTAGTCGATGGTCTGCCACAACGTGGCTCACTGTCCAGTGAGGTGCAGCCATCTTTGAACCGGTTGTACCACTCATTTATTTGTTTTTTCCCAAAGCATCATCTCCAAAGGCCTTCTGAATCTTCTCGATAGTCTGGGCTTGCGTATCACCAAGTTTTTGGCAGAATTTGATACAGTATCTTTGCTCAATGCGCTCGGTCATCTTGACTCAAAAAGAAAAATCGCACAGCACACTCTTCACATCTGTACTCAACATGACACTGCGGGCGACTCGCGCAACCTACAGACACGAAAATTTTTGTGCATGCTCAGGAAGGACGCGGCCACCTAACACTCATGTGGATTTTGCTCACGCATTATTTTGTTCAAACAAATTCAAGCTCGGATACTTTTTGACTACACCTAGTATACCTAATTCTGGTTAGAAAGAATGAAACCTATGCTATTGCATGCAGGTGATTTCAACTTTAATGACAGACACAAAAAAGACCTAATAACCATCTTTAAATGGTTGTTTACAAGACATTAATATGACTGGAAAATAAGGGGATGACAAATGAAAGTGATGCAGCTTTAATTTTCAATTCAATCTCCCAGATTTCCATTGCTTGCTAACTGAAAGAGCTCAACTGCGAGATGGAATCATGTTCATTGATTTGCAAATACCAGACAAGCAACACACTTGAACTGTGCTCATACATACAGGGTAAAGTAATTTGAATTATTTCCTCTTTCAGGTGAAAATAAAAAAAACGAGAACCAAAATAAAATAATATGTAATTACATGTCTAACAGCTCGAATCTCCTGGCCTTTAAAGAATAATCAGTTGTTTTTTTTTTTAAAAGTGCTGTTGCAGTCGACATGTTTTGTGAATGAAAGATAGATAGATTGAAATCTAAATAAGATTTTCTTCTCGTTTTTCTAATTTTGATTAGTTCTATGTTATTTCAGGACTATAACCAACTGTACTGAATTTCTGATTCATCACAGCTTTCTGAAGACCATTTCCCCCCAGCTTTTTACATAATTAAAAGCGTATTTTCAAAGCTTAAATAAATATAATGATGCTAATGAGTTAAATTTAAAAAAAAATTTAATGTTATGTAAACTTAACATTATCTAATAAGAAATGTCTAAACATGCTTAGCTTTTGCTTAAAATGCAAAATGAGTAGCTTTGGGTAATTTTGATCTGCAAGTGTTTAAATTAAACCAGTTAGCCATTAAGGATTTCATATCTAACTGACATGGGGAAAGAGGGTCCACCTCTAGTTCATCTTTAATAACTGATACAAAGAACCATAAGGCTATCAGCTGTTTGTGGTCTTGCCAAGTCCCAAATCCCAAAGTAGACCACTCCATGCTGTTAGAAATACAATGGTAAAAGACTGCATGATGATGGGAGAGAAAGGAAAAAAAAGGGACAGAAACCTGCAAGGTGGAGGGAAATTCAAAACCTTTCATTATCATGAAAAAGAAATTCAACCCCAAAAGCAAGAACTTCAGCAATGAATGAAAAAACTGGCTATGAATGCATTCTGTCCGCAGGAGACAATGCTTAACAAATAACTGGCTTTCTACACATGAGAGGTAATGAATGTGCAAGACAATGAAAAAATGGAGTTACGAGATAGTGCCCTCTGAAGACCTAGATGCCAATTCCAAATTTATATGGGGAGAGTTAATATCCCTTCAAAAAAACACAATTATAAATCTAGCATCTGTATTCAACACTAAAAAAAAATGTTGCAATTCTAGATTTTAATAGCCATAGTACAAGTTTGAAAAATGGACATACGGGCAGCAGAGTGCAGGAAATTGACTGGGCAGGTGAGAAACAACTTCATCTCCCAAACAAGAAACAAGCCAGATGGTGAACCAACATTCCAGCCCCATCACATATACTCCATACAGGATACTTCAGTGGCGACCAAAGCCATCAAATCTGTCTGCAAGGAAACTGTGCTTTCCCTTCTTGTGACCAGTGACCAAAATCCTGCTAGTGGGGTGACGGCGATAAAACTTAGCCTCCAAAGCCAAGTTTTTCTTCAGATGGAATCGCAAGAAACCGAGTTTTTTTTTTTTTCAGAAGAGTTTACAAGAAAGCGATTTATTTTGAAAGGACATCAAAAGAGTGAGGGATGGTTCCTGGTAGACAGGCGGCTGGACAATTACTGGTGGGTTGAGACAAGAACAGGAGCCGTGGTTGACAGGTAAAGTCAGAGTTTAGTAGGACAGAACGACTAAAGCAAGGCTAAGAGCCGACCTTATCAGGCACAATGTTGACACCCCCTGAAAGAGTGTGCCGTCTTTGCTAAGCTTTAAAAATGGGCTTGACAAGACCACATGGTAGGGCTAAGATGCAAAATCTCAGAGCAGACAAGAGTGACTAGAAATCCAAACACAGTAATAAAAAAAAATAGGGCAGGATGTCTCGGTCCCTCACAAAGTAAGAGGGGGGGGGGAACCCCAAAAATATAGGCAAGGAAAGAAAACAATGAGGTTAGCAGTGGAATTAGGATTAAGAGATATGAGTTACAAAATAAGAATCTCATTATGACCTAAAGAATTTGAGTGACTTCAAAACAGCAATAAAAAAGGAGAGAGGATGATATAACCTTTGAGGTTTTGATCCACCCCATATATATATATATATATAATGGGAGGGAGAGGGAGAGAGAGAGAGAGATGGAGAGATGACGTCAGTACAGATACAGAAAGAGATATGATGTTAGTACAGACAGACAGACAGACAGAGAGAGAGAGAGAGAGAGAGAGTGCAACCCTGCTGGCTATCTTAAATAGAAGCTAGGATGCCATATTTGTCCTCCTGTTAAGGAAAGGGCAAGAAAGCAGCCAACTATAGCCCTCCTCCCCCTCTGGAAAGTCTGCGTGTAGACAAACACCATCACCAACAAGAACTACCCAAAGAAACTGGTTGTAGTACAAAAATCCTACATTTAAGGGGGTTAACATTCATCTCATTGTTTGACTTGGGGGGGGGGGAGCTACCCAGATGCAACCACTGGAAGTTTGGAAAACAAGCATAATAGCAATGATGGCTAAAAAAGATTAAGCATCAGTCAGGATGCTTCCTACATTACAACTTTGGAAGACTCCAACCTCTGACCCACAAACAAAACTAAAGAGCCAAGAATGCCTCAAGCACCAGCTTCATTATCCTTATCCAGAAAACAAAGTAGTTCATAGTGACCAAACTTGGGAAACCTTCCATGGAAAGATTAGGAGATCATGCTGCAAACCAGGAAATGAAATTCCCTCAACTGATAAGAGGAGAGATTTTGTAACTCCAGCCATTTATGCCCTGACAGAAGAAGTCCATCTGCTGCAAAACTATGAATCATGGAATCAGATTTATGTGGAGAGTTTGACAAAGTAGATAGTAAAGAATGAGCAAACTGAAATTCTCTTACTTTTTCCAGGAGGAGAGCACAGAGGGGAAGGTTGTTCCTGCAGGATATTGC
Organism: Nautilus pompilius; assembly: GCA_018389105.1. Taxonomy (NCBI): domain Eukaryota; kingdom Metazoa; phylum Mollusca; class Cephalopoda; order Nautilida; family Nautilidae; genus Nautilus; species Nautilus pompilius. Next base: position 672,032 of record JACATO010000599.1, on the reverse strand, counting down.
TATTTAAACTACAGATTAGAGCTAACAGCAATGAAATGTGTGGCATCGATAGCCCTGGATCAGTTGCTTTAGGAAAATAAGGGACATATTCTATATTTTTGTCTGATCCTGGTGCCCTGATCTAGGGTGTCGTTCAACATTAGATATAGAGAGAGATGCTAGATTTTGTGCAAACAACATATAACATAAACTTTTGTTTTTTCTTTTATATCATTAAATAAAGATTAGGTAAAAATAACATGTTTACTGAGATGAGTCATGGTTGGATGATTTGGGATAGCATCTACAGTGGAAGCTAAAATTATTACAACACACAAAAAAAAATAATATCAGAAATCTATCATCCGTGCATTTTTTTTTTTTTTTTTGTCAAAATAATATTCATTAGCCAAAACAATATTGAAATGTGTGGAGGTACTGAAGTTCATTGTTTTATTACTCCATACATGCATCTCCTCACAAAATGATTACACTAGACGTTTGATAAAGGGCTTAGTTAGTTTTAGTCTTTTAAGAAACCATTTGTACATTGTAACACTATGTACATTCACAATTTTGCTTAAAAATCATTAAGTATAAGCAATACATTTTTCCACATCTGTATAATTTGGTATTTCTATAATATAAGACAGACTGTCACAGGTGCCCCTCGCCCCCCCACAACACAATGCTACTGCTATCATCAGGATATCAGATTAAAGAGAACATTTTGAAGCACAAAATCCAATATTTGACACATTTTACTTTTAAAAAAAAATTAGCAAATCTGAATCCTGCATTGAGATGCAAAATTAGAATTAAGATCTCCCACCTCCCGCCTGCAGGCAGAAAATCTGATACACTGAAAGCAAACACACTCTCAGTCATTTACAAGCACTTCACAGTCTCTGATGTTTTATGGGGCGGAAAACGTCCCACGCCATCATTTTTCTTCTTCATGTCATGTCTGCTAAAGCATAAAATGGCATCTCAGACAAGTCTTCATGAACTTTTCCCCGCGAATGCAATTCGAGCTCACATTAATATTTCTCTCTCTTCAAACGATAACATTCACAAACTCGTTTTGCTGCTAGATGTGTTCTACTAGAGTTAAAATAAGCAGATAAACCTCGAGACATTTGGCATTTCTAATTATTTTATCTTTTTTCTGGAGTGCTGGCTAATGTAATTGTGTAAGCATTTCTATTAGACATCAGTTCAGTTGGCTGATTACTGAAGACTGTCATTACCATCACTTTCATTAAGCTTGCTAAAACCCAAACCCTCCTACAAGTGTCTACGTTTAATTTACTAAGCTAATTTTTGTTGCTGTTATTACTGTGAAGGTAGCTAATTTAATTGAGTAAAAAATAATAAAAAAAATGTTGGGGGGGAACAGAGTTAAGTAATTGAGAAACATTGTTATTATTGGAACTTTTATAATGGTGCTTGCCACTCATCTAGGTGGCTTCATTTAAAATTTGCCATGTCTAATTGCGAAAAGATTATCTATAAGGACATAGTTATAATTCCAGCAAATGCATAAGATGAGTTCAGCAGAAAAAGAAGAAAAATCACATAGCTGCTAGATTTCATAGTTCTTACCTTAAGAAAAATCGTTATCATTATAATCCTTCCACGGCAGCCATTTATGCAGTGACGTGTTCCCCTACTCAGGAAAATAAAACAACCTGTCAACAGATACTGCTGGAAATCTTCGTTTTTAGATGGGGGGGTAAGCCAGGGCCGGGACAATTTGTTCCATGCAATCTAAAACAAGTTCTAACCTTCGGCTTTGGTGACTATTTAGCACCTTTGTTATCATACAAGGCTGCCAATGGAAAGGTATTCTATTTAGTAACAGATATCCAGGAATTCTTCTTGGTAAACCCTGATCCTGAATTCCGGGGAGGCAGGGAGAGGTAGAGTCTAAGGATGTCTCACAGTGCTGAGCTAGGTGGTGGTGGTGGGGATATCAGCCTTAGTGGCTGAGCTTCAGAAACCCTTGAGCAGTGGGCAAGGTGCAAGCCAGTCAGAGGTTATCTGCATAGCCTCCATCACATGGCACTTGGAAAACCCTTACTAGAGAAACCTCCATTGTTAGATGTAGAGATTGGAGTAACTGGAGAAAACCCTAACCCCAGACAGCTAGTGAAGAAGAGGGGGGGGGGAAAGACATCACACCATGGGTGTATGACAGACTGAGCAGGTCTTGACCGGGAATCAAATATGGCAGTCCAGTTGCCTACCAATAGACCACTATGCTTTGCCATCTATCCAGGAATTCAAACCAGGTACACAACACCCCTTATGCAACATAAATAGGAAGGAGGAAATTAAAAGAAAAGGAAATAAGATATCTTTATAGATATCCACCTTGGTCACAGCTCTTCCCAAACGTGCTAACCTACTAAACCCTAAGAACCAACTTTCTCTATGCATCCACAAATTCACAGCATTTTCCTCTCAGAAAATCCATAAACCCTCCCATATATATACTTTTTCGTTGTTGTTGCTACATGGGTAATGTAAAGTCATAATCAGGTTACCTAACATTGCCTTTTATGAATCATCAAGAACCAGGAGAAAAAACAAAAGCAAAATATAATTAATATGCTTTTTTTCCTTACAGTTTTTAAATTTATTTTTCATATGATTAATAAATAAGTAAGTAATCAGGTACCACACGTGATGAATGAGTTCTCCCTTTAGGACATTACAGGGTGGGCAGATATTTAGTCAAACGAGCAGATACTTTTCTAAAGATTACATAAACCCCCATTTGTTGAAAAGAGTTGCACAAATCTTTTTTCTACGGAAGAAACTGAATTAAAACGGGAAAAAATGGATGTACTGTCCCACCAGGCACAAAACCTAGAGAATGTACAACACACACATTCTATATGCTGCTGCAAAAAAAAAAAAAACCAGGACATTTCCTATTACCTTAGTGCCTGGATAATTGAAAAATCTACAAAAGGACCCTGACTGGAGGGTCTGGCAAAATACCATTAAAGGAAATTGTTATTTAAGGGCTCAAGGATGCAAAAGTTAGCATTGATAAAATTCAAAAAGGCGAATGACTACAGGGAATTATATAGAATTTTTAGCTATTTCCCCCAAAAAATTGTTATTTCGTGAGTAATCCCAGTGATAGTATCAGCAGTTTCATTCCCTAAAAGATCTTCCAATTAGTAATTCTGTTAATGATAATGGGAAGAGGAGGCACAGAATAAGAGATTAGTTTTCACTGGCTTTACTATAATCTATCATTTTTTTTTAAAAGTCAACGCTAAAAAAAAAAAATAAATTAAAAAAAAATTTATAAACATTTTTTTTTTCTTCTTTTCATTAACCCTCCGTATACCAACTGGATTGCATTTGCATCCTACCCACTTTTCAAATCTGCTTTATTCAGCATAGACTGAACCAAAGGTGTAACACACAGTAGCTCTCCTTATTAATATATACCTTTATAATGAAAAATCAGCATATTGCTCCTACTCCACGAATTTTGCATTATGAATAGGAGTGAAATATAAGGCAAGCAGAACAGACACTGGTTAGAGTTTCTGTGAGATATATAGAGAATTATAAAACAAAAGATCTTTGTAAAGTGATTACCTTCCAATAAATATTGAATGCTGAAAGCATGAACCAAACCTGCAAGAAGGTTATTCCAGCAATTAAGCTGACAAAATCTGATGCTTAAAGATACAGAAGCTTAAAAATAATAGACTTCCGGTCTAAATTTATGCTGCATGTGTTTTTGTACATAGATAAAATATTTAAAACTTAATTCATTGTTATTTGCTGTTATTTAAGGAGCAAAGTGAAAGAAAACCCATTGTTTAGGTTTTATCTCACCACAGATGACCTGTGCGTGTTCTATGCTTGCTGCTTGCAAATACAAATATGGCTGTGTGTGAAACAGCCATATAATTGGTACAGTCTGGCACATGCATAAAGTCTATAGCTCATGGACTGTTAGGTTGAGAACCCAAATCCAAATGTGTGTTGGGACCTGCTCCTCATGGCATATTTTAGGGAACAATCGTGACGACATGGTTGTTTGTTTTCCAAAGGGGTCTGCAAACACCAGTGTGCAACACAATATAACACCACTGCTGCCCATCACCATCACAAATAGGGATAAACACCACGTGTAGGACGGAGTGGTAGAGTAGCAAGCTGCTGATGGGTACACAGTAGAGCAGTGGTTTGTAGTCCAAAATAATATTCAAACTGAATTCAAACCTATTACTAAAACCAACATTTAAAAAACAACAACAAACAAATAAATGTTCTCATACTTAGGAGACGACTACCTTGTAATTTTGGCATTGAGAGAAGAAAAAATAAATGGCAGTGGCACCAGAAAACAAGGCACATGTCATACAGTGCCAGGCATAGCCATGGTGTTCACGCATGGTGACCTTCTTGTGAGGAGAGCTATGCCGTCCTCCATAAATGTCTGAAAAGTATTTACATTTTTGCTTTTACTGGTGTTTAGTTATGGGCCATATTTGGAAAACAACATTCAATGTGTTACTTTGTGGTAGAAGAACTTAAATAGCTTTTTTTTTTTCATGTATTACAACAAAAAAAAAGAAAAAGAATTGAATATTTTCCAGGCATTTGCTTGATGGTCTGCCAAAATGGATTCCAGCACTGTAAAATCACAGACAGCATTGAAAGGGTTAGTGTTATAATTCCATGAAAAAGACTCTCACATCCTACTTTTGATAAACTAACATAATGTTTTCATTTTGTTTCAAATGTGAATATTCTATTCAATTTTTCAGATTAGACAACTGTTTGCAGACAATAAACTAAAAGAATTTCTAAGACATCTTCATTACTGTCCTTAAATTGGTGACGTTACGCCTTAATAATGATAATAAACTAATGCAAAATTGCTTGCCCACTCATTCAAATTATATTCATGTCAGCTGAAATATATAAACAAATGAAAATGATGTAAAAAGAAAATAAAATTCCTCGAAAGAGACTTTAATGAAGAACTGTGCTTTTTAGCATCCTGATGCAGTATTCCCATTTGTTTTCCATATCAGGAGTTACCTATTTACTTAGACTGGACGTGTTTCTGTAAAAAGTTAACCAACCCAAGCAAAGAAGTTCCCACAATATAAAGCACATTCAACAAAATAACATTCATTTCCAGTTAATGCCAAGTTACTGGAGATGCTCAGATGAACCCCTGGGATGGAGGCAGTTTCCCCATCCAGTGAATGTTACTTCAGCTGAGTTTCATCTGAATATCCCAAAGTTCTTTTAATAGTGATCCACCACAAAAATAACCTAGCTAATTTACGTGAGAAGAAACATGTTTTATGTCAGGGTTAGGTAGAACCACCCACTCCAAAAATTAATAATTTTTTCCAATTCATTGAAAAGTCTGTCTGTCTCTCATTCATTTGGCAGAGCTTAAAATGTGATGCTAATTTTAAAAAATAACAATAGTAAAGTGTGTTTTTGGAAGGTACTAAACAAAGCATATAGTGTTCCCTGGATATTAGTTTTTTTTATCACCCTGCATAAAGGTTTTTTCTATCCTCACATTATTGCATTAATAAATTCCAACTGCATTATCAAACCTATAGCATTTCCTTGATCCTATTAAAATATCAAAAGAATTCTGAACTTTTTTCTTTTCTCTGAAACTTGTGCAGCCATGTGGATTCCTCGAGACTTTTAATTCTTGACCATGGGATCAAAAGTGTAGAAACAAACAAACTCATCCCAGGCGATGAGTACAGCAGTCACAGGTGAGTTTAAATATACAATGTAATGTTTCATTTGTTTACCTAAATGATACATACTTATCATGTTTTATCTACAAATATTTGGTCAAAACAATATTTTAAAATTGTAATATAAAATTTTAACTTTGTCTTAATTCTCAAATACTATCTCCATAAGGTTTAAAAATTCTGTATTTTACAAGATAGATGAGTTGATTATATATATATATATAGAGAGAGAAATGAGTTGATTATATATATATATATAGAGAGAACAAAGTTTAAAAATGATGTAAAAACCTTTCACCAAAATCGGTATGCACTTTTTGTGTTTCTCCATGGTTGACAATGTATTCCAGGCAGATACTTCATGATTATTTAAAAAAAAAAAAAAAAAAAATTAAAAAGAAAATTTCTCAATGTCTATTTGAGAATATTCCTTATCTATCGTATATTGAAGAAACCCCAGTAACATACCAAAAACTAATTTCACTTTAAGCGATCCTTTCATTCTTGTCGTGGAGGACATGTTTGTAGGCTGAATTAGGAAACCAAAATCTCTTTTCTCACGCAAGATTACACAATTAATTTCCTTAGTTAACTTCATTTGAGCATTTCTTTAAGTCATCTGAATCCTTTTGCTTAATGAGGGCTCCTGCCTCAAAAGAGATCTGATATGGAATTATAGAGGGCAGGAGACTACAATTGTTGAAATTTTACTTTTAATAAATTTCAGCATGTCAAAGTCCAAATATTTCAGTTTTTTTTTTGCAATGGTGTCTCTATTTCCCATAATTCACAGGTCCTCCAGCTAATGTCTTCTCTGCCTCATCAGCTGGAATGCTAACTGGACATTTCTCCTCCATTTCGTTGTATTTTTACTGCTTTGAGAGCATTGCCCACAGAAGGTATTTGCTGAAATGATTATTTAATGATCCAATTTAGCATGGTCGATTCACCCTATAATTAATTTAGTACGACTATGAGGCCTAATGCCATCCCCTCTCCCAACTAAGGGATCAGAAGTAATTTCATTTTACCTCAACGGATTTGCCTGCAAGAGAAAACATTTCCATTAAAAATATGCTAATGAGTAATAAATGTGTCTAAATTCTTTTCAGAAACATGCATTCCTGCCAAACTAAAACTTCATTGCTATTAAACATCAACGCATGCATCACATTCATCCCTTTAATACTTCTGATGAAAATCTATCAGGTGCCCTATATTTCTTTTTTGCTGCCAAAGAGAAAACTAGAAGCCCACCCACCCCTGGGGGGGGGGGGGTGGAAAATTATTGAAGTTTTCCAAATTTGAATTAAATTATAAAAAGTTCTGGATGTTTTTAAAATCTTTTAAAAAGATTCTTCTCTCTCTCTCTCTCTCTTTTTTTTCCAGTTTGATCATTAAATTAGCCCCATTTTTTTAGAAAAAAAATCTTAAAAGGTTCCCCAAAAGTTTCAAAAAAACATTTTTAAATATAAGCAAAATACAGTACCCTACCATAATAGTTGGTGATCTGCTCTTATCACAAAATGTTAGTTTGTCATGGAAAAAAAAACAAACAAATAAATACAAGCACTAGAGTGGAATTCTTTATGCTAGTACCTGTTTGAGCTACTCTCATAGCCAGAAAACCCCTTGCCATTGAATCAACTAATTTTTGCATCATGGTCTGCAGTAGGTTCTCTTATATCCATGGGAGAACTTCCTTTAATTCCACTCTATTGGTAGGACATGAGCAGGTCAATTTGATTCATATCAGGGCTTTGGGTACCCAAGGAAGAAGTTGAATGCCTTGATTCTTGTTCTAGAGTGTAGACAAGGTGTGACATGTAGCATCATTTTCCTGTAGAATATGGGCATCAAATCTCAGTATGCCTTTTTGGTAGAACGATAGACGTACCTTTAAAATGGCATTGTAGCTGACAGAATTAAGATATCCTTTATCAGTTTTGTTTTTTCACCACGAAGAAGACATCAGTGACAGATAAAATTACATGTTACTACTTTGCTTGATGCAGCATATCTACTGGCAGTTCCCTCAACATATTGGCAATCTGTAGTCTCCACAGATGAGTAAACATTTTCACCAATTCATATCTCATGAATGCACATAGTAGAAGGGTTACAAGGTTTTTGATCCAGTTTATCTACTAATGTCAAGAACAATGGTTTGTCATATTGTGTGTGCGCGTGTGTGTGTAAAATCAATCTTACGTTTATTGATGAACATTTAAATTTTGCCAGTTACTCAACCACCCTTCAAAATACTTCCCTACCTGTCTGGCCAAGAGATTCCTAAACGCAACTGCCATATCCTACAGAAAGATAGAGCAATACACAATAGATTCTGAAATACTGAGCTTGAAAGAATAGTGCAGTTTCTTCTGTGAGTCACACAGAGCTTGCATCCACAAACTTTGTTGAGCATCTATGGAACCACCCTGACAGATAACCAAGAACCAAATGATCAAGTTCAATCTCAAACCAGCAAACAGAAGAATATCTGCAAATCATTGTTTTAAAAAAACAAAACAAACCTGGACCAGGTCACTATTAATAATCTGACCACGTCTGCATCAAAACTTCATAAATTCTACATGAAACAAATGGTATTCCTACCAAATACTTTTAAAACAGTTGCTGCACACACACTGCAGAATAAACAAACATGAAATCTGTGGTGTTCAAATTATTATACCAGAGATTTGCAAATGCAGATCTTGTGGATTTCCATTGGTGTTTACAGAGGTGCATAACTATGGTTTTCTTCCGCTGTAGAAGACAAGATTAGAAAGACAAAATTCCAAATACCAAAGCATGCCTCGTTTAGATCAAGTCAATTGGATTGATAGTTATAAAAGATCCCCCATAGCAGAAGACTGATATGAGCAGTGATAACTAACCAACAGAGGGCAGCCAATTTGTCACCTGGTAAAACAGCTAATTGATTTTACTGACAATCGTTTGAATGTACAAGCATTTAGTTCAAAGGTGAAAAATACAATGGCAACTTGTAGCGCAAATCCAGAGATAAATAAGAGAAAGGGCTGACATGAGTTTACATAACATTTAAGATAAATCATCTTGTCACTTCAACATGGGCCACCAAAAGAAAGAAAGAAAAACAAAAGCTATCCATCATCACTGTGATGCTCAGAATGGGCTTGTCATCATTCTACACCATAAATGCTGCTTCATTAAATCAATCTTAACCCATCATAAATAATAAAATAGTCATAAATTAGAGCCACCCATGAAGTCCAGAGATTAGGCTGGTGGGGGAGAATGGATTCTGTGTATCTCATTATCTCCCCCCCCCCACCAAAAAGAGAGAACCAACCAAACAATGACAAAAATTTCCTTTATTTCAGTGACTGGTGGAATTATTAAGCATCTTAAGAAGAGACACCATCCTGGCCCTAAATACAACATGGCTTAAACTGTTGAACATTTCTTAGAGAATGTCTAAAATGCACCCAAGGCAGACAAATCTGTTGCAGCAGCATTGTGCCAAGCCTTGTTTGAGATGGTTTCAAAAAACATTAAACTAACAAAAATGTTTATATATTTGAATTTCCTTCTCTCGAGAAGGCCATGAGTAATGTTCAGAAATGTCAGGATACTACAAAGCAAGCAAGCAGAGACCGGCCAATGAAGCATTATCCTCCAACTTCCTCAATGAAAGTGTTTTCATTCCTGACTGTATGCAAATAGCTAGTCTTCAGTTCAACAAAAATAACAAACATTAAATTTGACTATTGTTGACACTCCAACCAACAGGCTAACATTACAAGCAATCATCGGTGTATAACAAACTCTCCCTAACTGGTTTTGAGGTTTAGCACACATCTTTCTGCATCTTTCTTCTACTCTTCCACTTTGATAAAGCCATCAACAATAATAGAAGCAATTTTATTGATAAAAAAGAAAATAGTAATCTATAAAATATAAATTACAACTTTATGAAGTTAATACATTCTTGTTAAAAAAATAATCAAGATACTCAAAATTTTAGCCTCACCTCCAAGGCATAGAGATAGGGATGTAGAACTTTTTTCTCAAAGAGCCAGATTACCAATTTGAAGATGATGAGTGAGCCATGCGATTTTGTTTCCTTATGAGGAAATGTTCAGTGAATAATGTTCTAAATAAAATTGTAGATGAAAAGATTCATTTTACAAAACAACCTCTCCTTTTTTTTTTTTTACACTTATAAAACAACAAATTAATGCAACAAAAATATAATGAAAAAATGTACTGTAATTAATGAGACACCTGTGCATTTTAATCTTCAACTAAATCTGCAGTATCAATGAAAATGCTTGTAGCAGTGTGTTGGAGAGTGGAACAAAGTGTTTTATTGATGATTCTGCTCATTTGTTTTAACTCTATATGGTTCACTGTTGAGAAGATACCTTCACAAAGGTAGATACTTCCAAACACCGAAAGAATTTTCAATCCAATGTCACGTAGTTTCAGGTAGCAGTCTCTGGGAATTGCTTTTTTGCAACAGAATGTCCCTTTTGCTTGGAAGAAGAGATCACCCTGTATCTTTTTACACCTGCACAGTCGTTGAACAGATGTAGGCTTTCCTTAGTTCACGAGTCTTTGAATTTGGTGTTAAATTTAATTTTATGTTCAAAAATGATTTTTTCCAACATCTTGAAGCACGATTCTTAAACATTTTTACAAGAGGGGAAATGTTCAGGACTGGTTTTTCAATGGAGCATTTAAATAAGTTTATTTATTATTTTTTTTTAATCTGTGAATGTGACCAACCACATTAGACATTTTGGTGTTTACCATGGAGGAAGTGTATTAAGGTGAGCAGTCTCATTAGTCAGAAATTCCAATGTGCAGAGAAATTGCATATCTTGTAGATCCTCTTCAAACATGGTGGTGTTACCTCTGACCTAATTTCTTAAAAATGTGGGGATGTTTCTTTCCAAAAAAAGCAAAGAACTTGATAAGAGTTTTCCCAGCAATTTGACACCAAATATTTATGTGAAGAGGAATATCCTAGCATATTACTTCAATTACCTGAAAGAATAACCTGAACTTCCAATGGTTTTGATCATGGGTGCCTCTACAAATCATATTTAATTTTAAGCAGCATTTGTCAACATGTCCTTAAGTCTGAGGAACTTGTCACTACAATGAAACAGAATACCAAATGCCATTTTGTCTTAGAAAACTGGCTAAATCTGCTTTAGCACTAGCCTCTGCCCAACCAGTAACAGTGTAAGTGCATCTTTGAAACATACGTTCTTCAAGTATATTATAAAAAAAAACATTCTAAATGTCAGAAGCTTTTGTAGTTGCATACAGCTCAGAAAGGTTTAATAGTTGTTCTGGGATGTCAAAACCATCAACAACCGTTCTTATGAAAATTATCAACTGACTTGAATCAGCAATGTCAACACTTTCATCTGCAACTAATTAAAAATAAACACAACTTTCAGCAAGAGTCTGCAGCTTATTTTCAAGGTGATCATTCATTTCCACAGCATGCCTTCCTGCTATCTGTCATGAAAGTGACATACTTTCAAATTTGCTTGGCATTTTAACCACAAGACTTAATTATTTCCACATCCTCGAAAAAAAAATTTTTTTGACTATAAATTGCCAGGCTGTTGTCGTAAAATTCCATTAAACTATGAGTCTTGAACGGTCACAAAATTTACGAAAATTTTGTCTTTCATATCACATACCTGTTGTCCCTTGAGACTCTTCTACTTAGCTCCCTTTGTGATGAGTTCGGTTGTCAACTGATATTGTATTTGCTGACAGAAGAACCTGTAATCACACGGGACAAGTTTTTCCTCCGATGTCCACAAACGAATAACCGTTCTCTTTTTCCAAACTGGAATGTTTCTCTTCTTTTATCATGGTTTTCAGAAGACTCGTTCAGAGAATTTCACGGACGAGGGAGGGTTATATCCAGTGAGAAAGGAGAGCTGTGTTAAGCTGGAGAGCAAATTGACCGCGCTGTGCACCGACTGTGTGTTATGGCCGTAAATTTGTGCTGTACGTGGCACATTCCAAGAAGAACAAGTGGATAGCATATTTGGCAGAGCACAGGCACAGCACTGTGTGTTCCCTAACGAAGTGTGAAGTCGACAGAAGCAGTCGAGCATGTTTCATTAATAAGCAACCAAAGCTGACCACACGGGTCTGATGGGGTGGTGGCTGCGGTACCGTAATCTAAGACATTAAACGTACTGTAGAAAATAGCGGGCGGTTTTCGTTTCTTGATTGAGGAATAAAATACTTCCCATGTTGAAACGACTTTATGCCTTTCCCTTTCATTCCATGGGCCCATTTTTTTTAAAAAAAAATGCTTTGCAAAATGCCAGTTGGATGGTCCTGCTGTAGATCAATAAAGTCTGTTTAGTTTTTTAAAAATGTATCCCCTCCATAAATTGAATATGAACTGAATTATAATATATATTTTGTTTGTTTGTCTACTGATCAGGTGTGCTTAGTGAAGGTGAAACCAGTTAAAACCTACAATTCTGTAACCACAAGTGAAGACTACGATTCTGCGTAAGCTGTGTTAAAACAATCACTGCCTTTGCCTCAAATGAAAGGCTTAAAGATTCTTTTTCCCATTATCTTTTGACCCCCCTCCTCTTTCAGAATTTTTGTCAGTTTTTGATGAATTTTACTTGGTCATTGGCAAGAACTGTGTTTAGTGTGCACACTTTTTTGACAAAACGTAAAGTTTACTATTCAAAGATTTAGATCCAAGCAGGGGCGGACTGAGAGTATTATAGGCCCTCGGGCATAACTGTTCACTGGGCCCCTTAGTGCTGATGTCAGAGGCTACAAAGCGCCAGATAAGGGGAGGGCGGTTTGGGGGTGTCAATTTAAAAATTAGTTGTCTCAGACTGCATCTGGAGAATATTGGAGTATTCATTTAATAGAATTTATATGGGAATCTCTTGCAGCTGCGGGCCCCTTGTAGCTATGGGCCCTCTGGCAGTGCCCAATTGACTGATGGCTCAGTCCGCCCTGGATCCAAGACTCAGATCACCATTCCTTCACAGAAAGGAATAAAATCTATGGCCAATGCTGGTTTTGACCCCCCCAATCAATCCAAATAAATCAACGTCACACACACACACACAACGAATCTCAGCATTCTTCTGATGATTTCTTATCACATTTCAGTTAATTGTATGAATTTTTTTTTCACTGTGGATTTTATTGCTATATAATGAATAAACAAAATATTTGGAGATGACTTCACTGCTGAAAAATGTTCTTAAAATCCAAAATGTAGGATACACAAATACATGTAGGTAGATTTTCACACACACACATGCAGGCAGCCCTGACTGTAAACCCATCAATGAGACATTCAATTTAACAGAACACATAATTAGTTACATGTTTATAGGCATACAACTGTTCAAAATATATGCATGAAAAATGCATTACAATAAGTTTGCTGGAAATTTTTATCAAAGAAACCTTTTTTCTTTAAAATATCAACACAGTGCCCTGCCATAATAATTTAGCATCCTGCTGTTATCTCATTATGTTGGTTTGTTGAAGGAAACAGAAGATTAACATGAGCAACAGAACTAAGCCACATCTTGCAGCACAAATAACCTATTGTGCATTAAATCATAGAGGTTTTACATTACCATATATCCAATAATAAAGATTCCTTTATTTCCAATATTTTGGCAGAATGTGAATGAGTTGTTCCCAGATGCTCCCATAAATGTTCCATTAGATTAACATCAAAATTTTGGAGGTAATCAGAAAAGAAATTGAATGCTTTAGTTATTCTTGTAAGAGGTAATGTCATCTAGCAGCAGCATCTTTAAGAATAATGACATAAAATCTCAGTATGCCTTGTTAATACGACAGTAGATGCTTGCTTAAAATGGCAGTATAGCAGGCAGAATTGAGATACCCCTCGATAAATACCAATTCTGTCTTTACATCATGTCAGACAGAAGCCCAACCACCCTTCCCCATATCTGACCAAGGGCTAAAGATACTGGAGCTAGCCTCTATTAGGTTTTTCTAAAACCTAGGCATAGATGTGAAATGTTGAAATTTGGACTCATTGAAAAAGAGCGCACATAGTGGCAATACTCATATGTTTTGCCAGACATGCACTCTAAACTTTCGAATGATATTTATTCCTATTGAACAAAAGAATCACCTGTATGCTACATATCCTCTACATAGTCTAGTCAGCAGAGATGCTGCTGTACTGCTCTTTTGCTCACTACTGCTGCACGGGTGATGTCAGCGAGAGAATCTTGATGGTGAGTGTAGAACAGATGCGGCAAGTAATAGCACATTCTTGTTGTGGTGTCACTGTTGAAAGCCTTCCAGGTAACATTCCCTGTAATCTCCACAATAATATTGGCCACAGATTTAGAAAAGTGCCGAGATCTTAGGCAATCTGTCTTTTGCTCTGAATGGCCTATAACATGACTTTGGGTAAATAGGAAAATATTATGGGATCTGCCCAGCACATTGATTACCTGCCCACTCAGATACCATATATATACACAAACATTTACAGGTAAAAAAAAAAAAGCCTATATATATATATATATGTTTTGTGCTATAAGTAAAATTCAAATCTAGAGTAATTTTCTGGAAATGAAGAATGCAAACAGTACAGCAGCAGAGAGCCAGTCAAATTAAAAGGTTTTTAGAAATACAGTTAAATTTTCAAAACCTTTCGTTTCTTCTCATGTAAAAGTTTTTTAAATCAAAAAAACTGTTAAAGATAAGGTCAACATAAAAAATAAGAAACAAAATACATTTTAATTTGAAAAAGAACTACATTTTTGGTTGTTTTTTTTTTTAAAGTATTATGGCTCCTACTAATTTAATAAATAATTCTCGGTTTTTTTGAAGCAGCTACTTATGCATACTGAATCTGATTTTTATCTGCCAATTATTTAGATAACCTTCCCATAATGCAATACTACAAAAGTCACTAGTAAGTTCTGATTATTGGCAAATGCTTCCAAATGTTTAGCTATAACATAAAATAGCAGATGAAGTAAACCACTCAAAGAAAAGAAAATACAAAACTTTTCAAAAAAGGCTCGCTTCTAAAGATGGGCAGACATTATACTGACTTCTACTCATGGGCAACTGAGGACTTGGAGCTCTGCATTGTGGGAAAGAAACCTCTCTAAATTATCAACAGAAACTGGATTTAGACTGCATTAAGTATTGCCGAACTTCCAAACCATGCAATGTCTCTCAGTTTATTGCAATAATGTATCAAGTGCAACAAAATTACTGTCACTAGACCTTCAATATTACAAGACTTCTGATGTTGAGCGACTGGTCTGTTCACTGAATGCAACTGCAAGGTTCATAGGTGACTAGATTCACCAGAAATATAAACTTTAAGTCTCAGTTCTGACAATAAATCAAATACACGCATTAAAGATGTCTCTGACAGAGATATATGAGTACATTAAAGTTCAGCATGTTTTCTCTAACACAAAGCACAATACAAACCTGCCAACATAAATCCTATGATATCTAACTTAACATGACAATGGCATAACAAGATATTGGTAATCCTTCATCTTTTGACATAGATCCACAGTCACTAATACTTGGTGTAGTGGGGGGGGGGTAATTAAAAATGAGCAAATTCCAGCAAAGTTAGATATCAGAAAAAAACTTCCTGTTAGTCATGGAAATGCTAATGAGTTGAATAAGTCACCAGAAAGTATTCTCATTATCGACCACGCTAATGAAGAATTGTACTAATGTCCATTTTGGGAATCCTTTTGTATGCCATAATGGCTTCTACCTTACCAATTAACCAAACTATGATAATAATTTAAATGCAATCAGATACTAGTAATCTTCCATCCATATGGATATCAGGGGCAATTAAAATTCTTTGTCTAAAACAACAACAACAACAACAACAACCGTGTTCAAAAATCATCTTCGGTAAATGGCATAAAGAAGCAAGAGAAAGCCTTCCCATCACATTAAATTTAAAAGCTAATAAAAGTCATGCAAACACCAGCACAACATTTTTTTAAAAAATCCAATTTTAACCTTTATCTTTAATGACTGACAAAGAACCAAAAGACCACCTTGGCATGACATTTACTATGCAATGCGATGCCATGTAAAATAAAAACAATTAAACATGATCCTTCAGTTTCTTGTGGTGCTAACCAGGGAACAAAAAATGAATTTCTGTTTGGTGAAAATTGAAAATGAAGAGAAAAACATTTTTTTCCATGATTCATAATGATAATATAAATTGTTTGAGAACTGCACTGATACACAGTTATTTTTTTCTCTTAGTGGCTAGAATCTTGTATAATCCATGGTGACGAGAGGAAACCTGGTACCAAAAATATAAAATTTGGTGATTGATTACTCAAATGGGAATTTAAAATTATTTGAAACATGTAAAATTGAAACTCTATTGATTGGTATTGTGCTTACTAAATGGTATCATACATCATGGTCTTTTGGTTCCTTATGTCAGTCATTAAAGATGAACTAAAGATGGCGCATAATCCAGAGATGTTATTTGTTAAGTCTTAAAATTACTGAAAGCAAACTCACCTGCATGTGGTATAACTGCAGGGGGTGGTTAAACTACAGACAAATCACAATTGACCGAGCTTAATCTGATGTTAACCAAACCAAAGAAAAACAAGGGTTAATCATACATTAACAGAAGCATCTTGCTAGTAACTATCATCTGAAGCTAGAGCAGAACAGATACAAATGAATTTGGGTTTCCTTCCAGAACAAATGCATGTGTGTACGATGTAAAGACAAGAATCTTGTTTTCAGAAATCCATCGTTTATTTGCTTTAACCATTATCTCCTCAATGATCTGATAAGTAATCTTCAACAGTAAAATCTCTAAATTTGAAAAAAACAAAAACAGGAGAGAACCTTTAAGAATCAACAATACTAACAGATGGCTGACATCCTAGCTGACGGAAGGGCTTGTAGTTTCACACTGCCTTGGATTCTGCGTTTTTTTTTTTTTTTGAGTTTTCAATAATGAACACTGTAAATAAGAGATTTTGGGAGTATAGATTTTGTTTCATTGCTGATGTTTATAGTTATCTAACAGATGTCTGCTTATTAAAACAATATGCAATTACATGGCAGAAACAAGCAGGTGCTCTTAAGCTAACCTGTGCTAATGGGCATTCAATGTTCTATTAGTAGCAACAATGACAAAATTGGCTACTTTCCAGAAGCCACTCCTTGACAATATCCTTGACTTAGCAGCTGTGTTACGTGCACCATCCCTATATAAGAAAGTAGACTTCCACGGTAACAAAAAAAAAAAGAGAGGAAGAAACCAGAGTATGCTAGATAATGTCTAGATCTCCAAATGTAAAATAAGTGCACATACAATAAATAAATAGATTCCGATTTGCTTAATTCTGTCAGCTTATGCTAGGAAAAGTAAACTCTATGACACGTTATCTTTTAATCTCATGCTATTGGTTGGCATGCAGCAAATAGATTGAGCTTTTAGCTGTGATAATTTACGGTAACCATGATTTAATGTTCTTTTTTGTGCTTACTGTTAGGGATGGATGTTTAAGTAAAACCCGGCTGAGTTTCAGTTAAACTTCCATAGGATAAATCTTCAGAGAGCAAAAAAATGTGTGCTGACCAAATTAAAATTTCCATCATGTCTTTAAGGACCTAAGAAATACATTCTGTACCGTTTTTACAGTTTCTAAAAAAGCTATCGTTATTTTAATTTTAGCCACCCTTTTGTCAAATATATGTAACAATATAAATCTTTATTTAGTAACTGTCAGGTTCCCATTCAATGTTCTGAGGTTAAAGATTGTTAATTTGTACAAGGTTTACCTAGACAACAGATGTTTCTGAAAATAATCAGAATAATGCTAGAGAGATGGAGAGAGAGCCCTTTAATATTGTTGTTGCTAGGAGGAGAATCTATACACATTGGTTTTTATTTCAGAAAATTCCCAAATCCCATGTGCTTTTTTGCTTTATGTTCCTGTCTGGTCAGATTTCAGGGAATTATAAAATGTATCCTTTTTCTTTTTTGAAGATGACTCTACAATATCATTAGAGGTTAATCAGGAAATATGGTGGTTTTACAGCTGTAGATAAGGGTATCATTGATTTATGAGCCTTGTTGGGGAGTTTTCATAGTTTCACTTCCTGGTGGTAGACAAGACATTAACCATCAAAAATCATACAAACTTGCTTGCGAGCAGGTTTATTCCTTGTGCTTTTATAACTGAGAGATGGATGTAAAACAGGAGATAAGGAGAAAGAAGAAGAAGAATATAACGTCACCCCCAAAAATTCAGCCATACAGCAGTTTCTACTTTTTAATGTCCTTTTGCAGTTAACTACTCTGTGTATGCCACAATTTGTTAAATTAATATCTGGTATGCCACATTTGATAATAAATTATCTGTTATGTCATATTTTGTTATTTATAGTTAATCATGTGTGTACCACCACAGAGATGACTGTACTAAGAATGTCTGAATGAAACCCAGCCAGATACCATTATGGTGATGCCATCTCAGCCAGGTTTCATATAATGTCTCTAGTCCATAGTTAAGTTTTATCTTTAAACTACGTATGCAGATGTCCACGTGTGTGTGTGTGTGTCTGTGCAGTGCATAATGAGCCAATTAAAAACTTATGCTAAACAAGGTATAACGAATAACAAAGGAAAGAATTTTTGAACACACAGAAAACAATACACCTGTAAAAATCTCCAGCAGTAATATGGGAAAAGAAACAAAAAACCCAAAAGAAGCCAACTATCAGCATCATCTTAGCCGAAAAGTGAAGCAAAGATACAGGAAAAAAAAAAAAAAAAAAAAGTTTACCAAGCCAAAGGAAGGGAAAAAAAAGATAAAATTATAAGCTATGATGTCCTTACTGCATCTGGGAGGAACAGTAATAAACCTCTTAAGGATCAGATTTCGTCCATGCGTCACCTGTAGCCACCAGTGGCATGCGAGAGGAGAGCATCCGCACCTTTATACCAGGGGTTCCGTACATACTTAAGTATGGCCATCGCAAACCACCTGACAGAACTGCAGTTCCTTCTTTTCAGGTGGTCGAGCAGATTCACCATAAACCAACACCTGTTTGAATGTTGTTTTTTTTTCTTTTTTAGAAATAAAAAGCCTGATGGCAGATGGCATAGCATTCCTATAAAACGGCACCACAAAAGTTTCCAGTTTTTCTCTACGTATTAAATCTCACCAATAAAATAGGAATGCATCAAAAACACCCCGTTCTCCCCCTTTTTTCACTACATTTCTTTCTTTTATAAATAAAAAAAAAACAAAAACTGAGAGAATAAAAACAAGTAAATGCATAATAAAATGTCAACATTTCTTTTCTTGTCTGAGGTGCTAAACTCTGACTTTAAAACCACACCCCCCCCTCACCCAGAACAACTTGGCCATCATTTTAGGAATCAATAAATCAATAAAACAGTTGTCAGTTTTCCTGAATTTAGTGACAGGCTCTCTCTCTCTCTTTCTTTCCCACCTTCTCTCTCCCTCCCTCCCACCCTCTCTCTCGCTTTCTTTCCCACCTTCTCTCTCCATCCCTCCCACTCTCTCTCTCCCTCCAACCCACTCTCTCCCACCTTCTCTCCAACCCTCTCTCTCTCTCCCACCCTCTCTCTCTCTCTTTCTTTCCCACCTCTCTCTCTCCCTCTCTCCAACCTCTCTCTCTCTCCACCCTCTCTCTCTCTCCTCCCTCCAACCCACTCTCCCACCTTCTCACCCTCTCTCCAACCCTCTCTCCCCTCCCACCCTCTCTCTCTCTCTTTCTTTCCCACCTCTCTCCCTCCCTCCAACCCACTCTCCCACCTCTCTCCCTCTCTCCAACCTCTCTCTCCCTCCCTCCCACCCTCTCTCTCGCTTTCTTTCCCACCTTCTCTCCAACCCTCTCTCTCTCCCTCCCTCCCACTCTCTTCTCTCTCTCCCCCTCCAACCCACTCTCTCCACCTTCTCTCTCCCTCCCTCCAACCCTCTCTCTCTCCTCCAACCTTCTCTCTCTCTCCCACTCTCTTCTCTCTCTCCCTCCCTCCAACCCTCTCTCTCTCTCTGTAGTTTTCAATTTTTAGACATTTTCAAAGTCTCCAAAATTCAATTTTAAAAAAAAGATGATAATTTTTGTTTTGCTAAAAAAAATAAGCTTTTTTTTCTCTTTTTTTTCTTCCAATTTTCAAAATGTGAATTTATTCTTTGAAACAGTTCTCCCCCTTTGCCCGAGTTTTTGCGCTGTAACTGTAGACTGACACATTTCTGACTGGAATGGTATCATTGGTGGAAACTAGTGGCATTTACCGTCACAAAACAGAACTGACTGAAGAACCTGTCAAAGAGAGCATAACAACACAACAAGACCATTATCATGTTGACTGTATTTAATCTGAAGAAAACCCTCCACACAAATTTTTGCCAGTTTATACTGCATTGGAAATTAAATAATAAAATTATGAGTAAAAAACGTTTTTATTTTAAATAGTTTTAAAAAAAATACCCATGTTTTAAACCCAGAAAAAGATTAATTAATGTGTGTGCAATCTTCCATTCCTATGTACATTAGAAAGCAGACTTTTCTGCAAATTAAAATAAGAAAGTACACACATCCACATACATGCAAATATACAGTGGATGACAAAATTATTCCACTGTCCCTTAATTAAACAATATATTTAATTCATTCAATGTACTATGCTGTAAAAATGCAGTTTTAACATAATGCAGACATTTAAGCCTTGTTTTGATATCCATAGGGCGGTCTCTGTACTAAACTTCCTTTAGGGGGTCATTTCTCAAGGAGCTGCAACTATAAAGTCATCATCATCATCATCGTGATATGCCATCCCCAATTTAGGAATCGAGAATCCTGGTTTACATTCATGATCCAAGACAGACCAGGGAGAAGGCTCCCACAATGCTTCCATGAACCAATGAACACCCCCCTACTAAATCCCTTAATTTTTTTTTAATGTGGAAAGATATTCAAATAGCCAGCTGGTGAAAGAAAGAGTAGAAAAAAAAAAACCATAAGGTACGCCAATTCCAGCCGGTTTGACCATAGTAGTCTTCTACACTAACCACCATGTTGCCCAATATTTTTAAATATTGTCTTAACAAAACAGACACACAGATGACAAACTGGAAACAACACAAATGCTTAAGCAATTGCACTGGTCATGACACAGCTACAACAAAATAGGTTGGAATCATCTCGGGTAATGCAATAAATTTTGGCCACCAGTGTAAGTGTCTTTCTAGCGCTATATGTGTGGCCTTCAGAATGTGTGCGCTCGACTTGTATGCCCTGACACTGCTCAATTGAAAATAATTAACGACCTATTAATCGAAGTCACACCATTGTAGGATACACTGCAAGCTTTAAACGTCTCCAGAGTTTGCATGGGAACTCTCAAGATTTCAACAAAACGAGAATCTCCAGATTTCCATTAAATGGGGGAGAATATCCCATACAGGAAAGAAAGGAAGGAAGGGAAAAAAAAAAGCACTTCCTGGAATTAAACCACCAGTTTGTAAAGCTTTTCTGGTCTTTGAATCAGTTTTCTTTTCGTATTAACAGCAGCATATTTAAATTTAATAGATTGATACTATATTAGCCTCAATGCTTTATCTGAGAAGCTAATCGGTTTGCTGGTTCTTAGTATTGCCTGTATGATCAGAAGGATGGATGGCTATGGAAGGTGTTTTCTTCTACTGGCAGCAACGTGGAACCTCATGTGGATGAATGACATTGCAGTGCAGAGCTCAGTCTGCATCAAGAACATGAACATTATTGTTTCCTCTCTAACTTATTCTTATTTGTAGAACCCCGTGTACTATTTGAAATTAATCATTTGCTTCAGAATGAGCATAGAAATAAGGGTTACTGCTTTGTCAGTTGCTAGATGATGGGGTGTGTGGACATGAGTCCAAGCCTCAGCAGATCTGTACTGTCCCTATACTCCAGAGACCAGAAATATTTCATTTTTGCATCCTCTCTCCACACACACACACACAAAGAGTGGATCATAAATTTAATGCTGTTGTTGCTGTTTATTAGAAATTATTTGAAATACATATTATAAATCTATGCTAAATTAAAATAAATAGAGGGAGATTTCAATCAGTGTAAAATATCAATGACTCAGCAAACTCACTCCCGATTTCAGTGTGCAAAAGGTATGCATAGAAGTACAAGCAGCAGCCTGTTGCATGCTTATATGGTGTGATAACTAGTTTTAGGAAAAAAAACACTAGAGGTTATGGTTTCTGCCTCATTAATGGCTGAGTGGAATGTTTCGCAGTCACAAGTTGAAACTATTCAGAATTCATATCTTTACAAGAGTTCCGCATGAGAGAAGTTAATTTCCATCTATTTACTTGCGAGGATACAAAATCAATTTCTTTATAAATCTTCTCTTCTCTCTTTGATATCATAAAACATTATAAGGGACCACATATTTTATTTGTTCAGTTCTCCATGCCCTCTGCGACTTGTGATCTTCGTCTTCTCCAATATGAAATTCTACCAAAGGCTAAAAACAAACTGAGGAAAAGTTTTCAACAGTGGAGGGTTGTGCGCCGATGAATTACTGCTGGATTCAGGGGTAAAAGGAAGTGTGTCAAGAAAAGTCAAAGCATAGTTTACACACACACACGCACACACACACAAAACAACATTAATGATAAATAAAATAGTAAGAGAGTTAATTAATGCATTTCCCATCAGCTAATTAGCAGTAGTGCTGGACCGTCATATTTGAGACTGAGCTTGAATCCTGGTTGAAAACTGGACGAGTTTGGAATATCTAACCACCAATGCGGTCCTTCCTCATTTTTCTACATTAGCCAGTTTGTGGAAACTTTCTCTGGGATTCCTGATTTCTTCCCCATCTAAAACCGAGAGAGAGTTCCGAAGTCCGGGTGCCTGTATTCAGTTTGCCTGGTCCACTCTGTTATGCCCCAACACCAGATCATGCTGCTTTCTGCCCTAGAAGTGTGGTTTCTACGATGAATTTGCCTCGCATTAACGAACTCCCACACTCAGGTGCTTGTGTGTCGTGGGCCTCTGATTACAAACGATCATCATCATCCTGGTAGTAACACGACTGAGTGATGAAGTGAACTGGTCTCCAGCCTGTGGTCTGCTGTCTGGCTGCCAAGTTTGTTTTTTTTGGGGGGGGAGGAGAGAGAGGGATTATCTTTTTCTTTTCTTTTTTTGTTGTTGTTGCCAGTTTGGATGCTGTGATTGTACCAATGATTTAACACACTGCATCCATGGCTAGTGCCACCAGCAGCCGAGGCAATGAGAAAGGCCACAACTCATCCTTCTCACTTTCGTTCCATAAATAACCCATTGCCAATGCCTTTCTGCTGTTGGAGTTGAGGCACTTTCTGATTACTGGAGGACCAAAGGGCCTCTACACTGGTTTGTGCATGGAAATTTTTTCTTTTTTTTTAAAAGGCTGCAGTACATTCCATCTCTCTCTCTCTCTGAGGTGGAGAGGCTGCTAATCTTTCTCTTATCGTGGTGCATGCAGCAAAACGGTCTGCGAAATGGAAATGTCTAAAAACTTTGGACACCTTAGAGCATTAAATCTGGCCAACATGGCAGGTAATTTAGTTTAAATTAATTTCTAGGTGGAGGAGGAGGAGGAGAGGGGGTGGGAGGAGAGAATCAATATTTTCCAGGTGATGTACTTGGCAAATTGTTTTTTTTAAGTTGGATCAATACGCGGCAAATATGCAATTGCTTTTGTTTTTAATTTTTTTTAAAATTCAAAATAAAATGATGCTTCTGGTTCTCCAAAAGAAAGAGTATATATAGCACACAGGTCCTCACTTTTCAATGTCTTAAAAATGGTGACTTTGTATTCTGACGGTACACTGGTTTCTTTATTTCTCTTTCCAAAGCATGCCAACTTGCTGAGGAAAGGGACAACCTTCTATATCTGATGCCCTTAATAGCATCATTAATTTGACAATCATCATCGGTACAATCTTGACCTCCCCTTCTTTCCTCCATCCATCTACTTCACAACTTTTAGAGTCCCAAAGGACTCTAACGGGAAAACTGCACGCTTCGTTTTGGATGCATCACTGCTGCTAACATCACCATATCTTCATCTGCATTGTCTGCCATCTTCTTCTCTCTCTCTCTCTCTTTTTAAAATTCTTAGGCTGATAACTTTTCCAGCAGCTGAGTTCGCAGTACAAATAACTAGAAAGAAGTCTGTTTACCTGGCAGGGACCAGGCAGCAATGGCTTCCCGTCTCCCATAGTGGCTAAACTTCACCAAATTAAGGTAAGGCTACACTGTGCTCTACTGAATCAAACAGGCTAAAATAACTGAATTGGACTACACTAAGTTCAATTAAACTATGTTAAAATAAACTAACCTAGATTTAATTGATCCAGGTAAATTAAACTGCATTGCAACAGGAGAAAGAAAGAAAATGCTACATATGTCATGTGAGATTGTTATAAAACATGGTTTGTCAATTCCAGGAGAGTAAAAATCGTCTAAAAAAATAGAAGCTGTGACATCCAGTGATTGGGTCTAGTTCCCCATGAGACTGCAGGACACAAAACAGACTTCTGACAATGGCCTAATAAATATCTGGAGAAGTTGCTGAAAGTTTTATGATAACAATGATGTGAGAAGTTATTTTTAACCAGTTTGGGCAGCAGCTAGTGATGGGACCTCCTCCTCCTCGTTCAGAGTTAGACATTTGATGCTGATTTAATATTTTTCATTACAAATCAAATCAAATATAAGGCTGGTGCTTGCAAGTGCTGGTCTTAAATAACCAGTGACTACTGACGCAGCCAGCGGACCAGTGTGTTTTGTTGTTGTTGTTGTTTTTTCACTTCTCTCGATGCACCAAACTAAAGCATATTAACTGACTCAACCATTATGATTCTTTCTTCCTTTTTTTTTTTAAAAAAAGAAGAATACATTAAAATTTCTTTTACTAGAGATTACTTCCATTCATCCTATCTTGTTTCAAACTGCTCCAGAGTAGCTCTTTTCTTGTTCCCTTTGTTTCCAAGATATTTCTCATTGCAAAGATTGTAAGTTACTATGGAGACAGCAATGAGTAATATTCCAAAGAAAAGGTTTTTACCGTAACATTAATATAGTAGTAGGAGCGTCATCCTCCTCCTCCTCCTCCTACTCCTCTTCCCTTTATTCTTCTTTGCCCATAAAGGGTGGAATCAACAAAACAGTCAAATTTTAGAATCTCTCTCTTTTTTTTTCTTCTTCAATCATAAGATTCAAAAGATGCATTAAAATGGCTACTTGAAGCCTCCTTTATATATATATAACAAACAGTAGAATTTAAAATGCCATTGCTAGATGATTCAAAGAAAATGATTTCTTGGCAGCTAAAATGGACAGCACATGGTACTTAAAGCATGACTGTAGTTCATCCATATTATCTTTGCCAATGATGAAAGTTCAAAAACTATAAAAATTCTGCAAAATGCTGTATGAAGTCCAGAAATATGTTGAAAGGCATCTAAGGCATTCCATTAAAAATTTTAAAAAAAGGGTGCTCAACCCTCTCACATTACCCTTGGGCAAAACCTTGGTTTGGCATTCCTCCTTTGGTTTCTTGGTACTCTTATTCAACAGCTGGCAGGATAGATTTCCTCCCACATCTAAAAATGAAGAGCTCTAGCAAAGATTACTGTGCTCTACATTTATGAATTCGTCAGTCTGTTGCTGAGATATCAGCCCTTCTATAGAGGTATCATGTGTCCTATGCTCAGTATTATAAAAAAAAGAGAGAGAGAGAGCCCTAATCCAATACCCTTCAAATCTGTGTTACTCAGCATGGGTTTAAATATAGGGACTCTGATGTACAGGACCTTCCCTAGGTTGATTAATCGAACAGCTAAGTCAAATAGACCTCCTAGGCTGGGACAGGTGGGTCTGCTGAACACAGGCGTGGCACACACACGGGATTAAAAACAACAAGAACACCTTTGAAAAATAAATTCTAACGTGTGCCGTTATATTCTCATTGGATGGGAGACTGCTGGCGTGAAGTTGGTGATGTCTGGAATAAAAGGAGCAGCTCAATGATGTGAGGATTCTTCCGTAGAATATGCAGACAAATGCAACATCAGGTTAAAAAACAACAATAAAGCGTGTTATTGCGTATATCAGCTACCATTGGTCTAAGGCACTGACGTGAATTCGCCATGGTGTTTGTTTGCTTTCACCTGCTCGAAGAAAAGCAACAACAAATAGAAGATTTTAAACCTGAAGTGAAACTTTTAGTAACATTCAGTCCACCACCTTGCTGGCTTTTTGTTTTATAAAAGACATAAACCAGTCAATCTTGAGTTGTGAATATATCTTTAGAGAACTTTTACTGTGCAAAGCAAAAAAAAGAAAAAAAAATAGAGAAAAAGAGATGTTTTCTATCTCTGGAAAAAACCAGGTAAACAAACCTTCACACTGTGAGTATAAATTAATCTGTTTTTTCCACATCTAGAAGGAAGAGGGGGGGGCACAGTTTGCGGAACATGCCTATTTCTGCTAGAAGACCGGTTGTCAAAACATTTTGAAATCGCCATTTTTATCTTTTGATGGGTTTTAGAATTTGTGAAAGTTAAAAACCTTTCTTACATAGGTAGACAGGTAGATATAAGCAAAAAGAAAGATAAATTGACCAACTACTAACTGCAGTAATAAACATTAAGAAAAAAATTTAAGATCTTTATTATCACTGCAGTTAATTCCATTTTTCACAAATGTAAGGAAAAGCAAATTAATCTGACTAATATGCTGATGCTTATAATATTTTTTGGCCTATCATATGCACTTCATTTTTTTTTCTAAACAATTTCAATTTCCTACTTACAAAAAGGTAATAAGTTATCCAAAGATGCGAACTGGCTTAAAACTGATACAGAATGATTACATCGTTTTTCTCTTAGATACGTCTCATAGGTGTGATGTTATTAGGATAAATTCTAATAAAATACTACACAAAAACAAATAAGACATTAATTATGTTGTCTGCTCTTATTGTTTTCAACAAATACTTCATAAAAACTGACTCTGAATCCCTGATGCAGCAGTAGGGAAAAAAGTTATATGGTCAACTGCTTTAGCCAGTTGCTATTTTCTGATCCACTATCATAGTTAACTGAATTTTAAAATCATCACTCTAGGTAGAGATTTGATAAGTTGTTTTTTTTCTTTACTTTACCTCTGAATGGTTTAAGTTTATACCAATATATCAGTATAATTAATTATTTTATGGCACTACAGTTACTAAAAAAAAATTTGGCATTTCTCATGGCATAACTAAGAACTTACTACCATGTAGATCATAGACACTTAGTGTAATATTATAGAAAAAAAAGGCTAGAAATGAGAGCTAAACGTCTATAGACAAAAATCCTAATCTTCTTTTCTAAAGAGCATTTAAAAAAAGATGTCAATGTGCAAAAGATATAAATAAACTATACGGAATTCTAATCTAAAGTTTTAACTGAAGATGAGTGAGATATAAGTTGGTTAAATCTAAAGGCAACAAACGCACAAGGATGTTCAAATGAAACCTGGCTGGGTATCGTTATGGTGATGCTGCCTCAGCAAAGTTTCATTTGAATGTCCCAAAAGATGAGGGAGAGAGAGAGAGAGAGAGACACACACACACACACACACACAAAAAGAAGATGGAAAAGGTAAATGAGAGGAAGAGACTCTAAATTCCTCAGTTATTTATTAGGTACAATTTTAAAGTGTAGAAGAATTCCAAGAAATCAAAATGCAAACATTACCAGTTTGATACTGTGTTTGTTTCTTTTTTTCAACTTAAAGAAGTTTTTTTTTTGTTTATGAAAAGTAATTAGTTAAGTAGCTTTGGGAATGCCCTTATATGGAATCTCTCATTCTCTTAAAACCAATGCAAGAGAGATACTCAACAAATGAATTCTAATACAAGAGTAAATATAGAAGAAGCAATAGTTGTTTTATTTACCAGAAATAAATCAAGAAGAAACTTTAAGACAGAATAAGAAAAAAAGAAGAAAGTGCAGATATATCTACTTTTCATGTTTAATTCTTCACATACCCTGAAGCTGAATACCTTGGAACCATAGCAGAGAGCAAAATGAAGTGAACAGGCAAAAGAATTAACAACAGGTGTGTAGTGCGAAAAAAAAATACATTTGTGAATGGCTGCAGAGTTTGACAGAGGACAGAAGTAAATAAAAACAACAATAAAAAAGAAACTTAATCAGATATAGAAAACAGACACTTAAAATTAATAAGAAATAAATTCTCTTACCTGTGATAGGTGGTGTGTAGTATGTAAGGGATACAGTGATACAGTGAAAGCATAAACGAAGCCAAAGCATGTTAAGGCTAGCTTACATCTCTCTCTCTGATTAACTCCCAGCATCACCCATGTGCACTGCAATCATCTTTACAGATCTATTAATCAAACCCACGTTTTACTAAGCGAACAGACTAGGGGGGGGTTCTCTATTCTGTCACATGCTTCATGCCCCCAACACTGTATTGGTCCAGCCATGTGCTGTGTAGGTTCTTTCCCTGCCCAGCCTCCCTCCGTGTTCTCGGAGCATAATTTACAAGCAGATTCATGGTCTGAATAATCATATCTACACCACCTAGTCAGCTGGCAAGATGCCAGCACATTTTAATTTCCAATCTCAGCTGTAAAACACTGTCATTAAAAGCTAAGCAAGAAAAATAGGAGGAGGAGGGGGGGGGAAATGATAGGGAAGATGAGATGAATAATTTGTATAATCTTCTATTCTGATGCATTATGCCTGTTCACTTTTTTTTGTTTTTTCTTCTTCTCTTTATTACTGTTATTTTCTTTTATTATGCAGTAAGTTCTCTCAGACAAAGGCAAAATGTATAGATTTTAATCAAGAAGAAAGTTTAGTAAAAATTGATTTTTAAATTTTGTATTGATTACTCCTCGTAGATTGAACAAATTAAAAAATTTTAAAAAAAAAAAAATATATATATATATATATATATAGGTAAATAATACACCAGGAGGTAATTGGAATGAGAAGAAAATTCTCTCTCTCTCTCTCTCTCTCTCTTTTTTTAAAAGCTGACGTAAACAGACAATCTACCAGTTCTACTACTGTCCAAGTTTTGGCTACATGTGGGTTTTTATCAACTACACAAAATGTGTCAATCAATTTCCCATTCCATAAACGGTGATGCTCTGGATTGGCTGCCAGTCAGTGATTTGTCCCATCACCAGCTGATGTGGACTGTGCATCGGCGAGTTGTCAACTCAATGAAAACAACGTAGCTGAAACCTGACCAACCTGTGTCTGTTTGTTTTTTTAAAAAACACCATCACCCCCCCCCCCCCAACCCCCCTCTCCCACCTGAGGTGGATGAGCAAAGGGACTTACAGCAGGGTACTGTTTTGGTTGGGGTTTCACCTAAATGCCTCTGGTATCGGCTTGAAGCGAATGGAGACTCCATGAATGTTTGTAATGAAACAGCAATAACAAGGTAAAGATTACTGTCTATTTTTTACCTGAGGTTCCAGAAGTAACACCGATGGATCATGGAAATAAAAAAGAAGAAGAAGAAGAAGAAATCCCTTTGTAGTTTCTATTCTGTGACTTACTATTTTTTTTTTTTTGATAACCAGCGATACACCTGACCGGAAAGTGTAAGCAATTTAAGTTAGCGATACTTTGAGCTTGGAAACCTACCTCTGTACTATGCCCAATTAATTTTCCCATACCCCCCCTCCCCCTGTCACGCCTCACCGAAGACATGCAGAATTACACAGAAAGAGAACTCTCAGCACGGTTGTCATCACCTAAACACGATGAAACACCAATATCAAATCTCCACCAATCATCCAGGAAGATTATCTCAAAAGTTGACTTTCACGCTAGGTATCAACAATTTGCTAGCACACATGGAAGCAAAGCCACTATTCCTATCTGTAACCCTTTTTTTCAAACTATGTTTTCTTCCAATGCGCTGCCCTTTAGTAAATATAATGACAGCGATAATGTAATCTTAAGAATTGTACTATCTACATACCACAGAACACTTCACCAATTTATACATCAGTGTTTTAAAATAAGCAGCGTTTTGTAGGATTTTATCAGCTAATGAAACAAACAGGATACAGTTTCACCGACCATCTAGTTTGAAGAACTTAAGCTGTTATTTTCCCTAATTTTGTTACCTAACACCTTGGAGATAACAGCTGTCATATTTCTAAACAGCTCATAGTTCACATGCTTATTTATTTTTTGTTATCATTACTATGGGAAGAAGGGCTGGCTGGAAATTAGTAGTTCATTGGTTAGCTTATTGAACTACTGGGACTCAGGACCCAAGTTTGCTTCCTGGCAAATTGGTTTGGTATGGTTACTGCTCACTCTTTTTCACTATTAAGTTGCGAGAGTTTATTTTGACCATCTGGTTTCCTGCTATGCACAAAGGTGAAGGTTTTAAGAAGGGATTTCTTTGCCAATGTCAGAAGTGCTAGGCCTCAAATGGCACAGGACAGGCAATGCCCTCTAGTGAATAACTAACTGCAGGCATAAGACACAACAAGTGATGGGAGGTGTGGTAGTCCATTAGTTAGTTTATTGGAAGACTAAGATTGATAGCTTGAATTTGAATCTAGTAAAGGATGGGGCTCGGTTTGGCGTACATCCATTGCATGGTTTCTGGTTTCTCTTCTTAACCTGGCAGATGCACTATTTCTCTCCATATTTGGAAATGAAGATTTCTAGAGGGGACTTCTGATAGGTTTGTTCATTGTGCAGGCAACACCTAAGTCCACAAGAGACTTTTAATGACTTATTTCAGACAAGAGTAATGGCGAGACATCTAATTGATGCTACAGCACAGAACTCTTCAATTATTACTATAGTTTCTATCATGTATAATAATAAGATTATACTGGTTAACAACGATAAACATGATTCCTTTCCTGCTTCCATCAAAATCTCTTTGTATCACTAAACAGGACTCTTTTGTCAGG
Organism: Nautilus pompilius; assembly: GCA_018389105.1. Classification (NCBI taxonomy): domain Eukaryota; kingdom Metazoa; phylum Mollusca; class Cephalopoda; order Nautilida; family Nautilidae; genus Nautilus; species Nautilus pompilius. The sequence goes on along the minus strand of JACATO010000599.1, from coordinate 641,198 downwards.
CCATAAATGGTAATTGAAAATGCTCTTACTTGGCCAAATTTTAAACAATAACTTAAAATAAAAATACCAATAAAAACAATATATATATATATATATATATCATGGAAAGAGTTGTGTTATACTTATAATTGTTGAAATGGTCAAAACCAACAATATTCCTGTTCTGAATATCAGGCATTAAGGTACAGTACTTTGGGATGCAAATTTTTGGAATTTCTCTTTTGAATGCCCAAATATTTGGTTTTCAAATTAATCAAAATCTTTTAAAAAGAACCAAGGAATCACTTATTTTAATGGTGCCTCATGGGGTTAATTCTGCTGTTCAAAGAGATCTATCTAATATTTTTTTGTTATTGTTTTACCTTTTTTTTGTGTGGAAAATTGCACGTTCTCATTTACTGCTTTGCTTCCTTGTCATCACTTGCCATTAGAATTAATCTCAAGTAGATAAACAAATTGAGAAGCAGTTTTTATTTTTTAAAAAAATTCCTGAATGACGTCTAAAAAAAAAAAAAGATGAAATATCTGGCATTTATTTGTCAAATGCACTATTTATCAACTGCTGCCAACTCTTTAAAAAAAATTTTTCTTCCAAGAAAATCTGCTAATATTTTGCTATATTAATACAGAATAAAAAGCACAATTAAATGTAAATCCTTACTTCGCCAACATCAAACAGTTGCTGTGTGGCATAGAGACCCTATTGTTAAAGATGAAACGGAAATGACACCGAAGACAGTTGAAAAGGTTAAACATTAGATCCGCCAAGAGATTTCCGGTTTTTAACCATATGGAACAAAGATGAATGGAGGATTTTAGCAGAAATGTACCGAGTGCTTGTGGTAAAGATTACAAGGCTAACTCCCGAATGACTTGCACCTCTACCATGACTTAAAAGCTCCCAGTAGTACCCGGGTAGGTCGCCAAAGCAGGTGCCCCACACCTCCCCTCCCTCCTCTAGCTCTCTGTTGCAGGGTGCCCCAAGTCAGGATAGGAGCTTTTCAAAGAAATAACAATCACCGTCATCACACGGAGCATGGTATACAATCAAAAAAATTATTAAATTCACTCGGTTTGTTTAATTTTTTTCCCCTCGGCAGTATCTAAAAATCTCACTTCACCATGACAACTGACCTAACCCAATCTAGCCAAATCCCAATTATAAACTGTGCACCAATACTAGCGGTTTGGTTATTAGATATTTGACAAAACTAATAAAGGTTTTTAAAATAACTGTTTCTGAGTCACAGCAGATTTTTTTTTTTTTTTGTGGCTCTCTAATTATAAATAATACTATTTTAAACAATTACCAACTGCCTTAGAAGTACCAAACATACTCTGATGTTAATAAAGAAAGGTTTTAGCAATAGAAATGTAAGTGAACAAACTAAATTTTCCCAGCGGCAGTTGGACACTGTAAACCCAGTTCTGAAAATCAGACAAATATGCAATCCTTTACTTATTGGATTCCTTGTATAAGACAAATTACCTTCCTGCTTCCTTGTGAGATGAAGAATTAAACTGAACAAATAAGTTTGTCAAAGGGAGATTATTTAACACTTAGAACCAGAGTCAGAAACTTAATAAGCATATTTAAATAAAAGATAGACACACACACACACACACACATATATACATACATTGTGTTTAAGGAAGTCACCAATTACCCAGATCTTTCACTTATTGGGTTATATGTTTAAGGTGGCTGTGTGTGTGTGCAATCTGAATCTGGCTTCTGCCTGCCAATAATCAGAAACACTTTCCCCACAATACAACGTTGCAAAAACTCGTAGGTTCTGATCACTAATGGTTGCTTTTGATAAAAAAGCTCAAGTAAAAGAAAATACAAAATGTCACTGGAAAAGGGGGGGGGTCGCCCTCTAAAACTTTGGGTCTGCTTTTGAAAATGTAGGAAACCACTTTGGTGTGACACAAGATTTAAGCATTTTCCTTTTAAGAATACATACAATTTTGAAATCAAGGGCCCACATCCAGTCACATCATAGCCAACAGCTGGAGGACATGTTTAAGGCATTGATAGACAGAACTACTGAGAGGCTGTATCAGAAAATGGAAGATACATAGGTATTTAATGATTCAATTACCACATAACTCGAAAAATTTAAGCATAGGAGTTTGAATGCAATTTATTATTTCTTGTTTTGAACACGTCTATAATGTTCTCGACAATTCGAATGTGAAGACAGCGGCATTCTTCTGTCGACAGCACAGCAACCATTTGAAAGAAAGACTCTTTGCCCCTCCACCAAAAAGATATTTTCAGGCTGACTTCGTAGCGTTTACAGATAGTTGGATGCTAGTTTCCCCTTCAATATACTGTACTATTCACTCCGAATGAAAATACTATCTTTATTGACTGGCATAAAAAAAAAAAAATAAGAAAGAGAGAATTTTTGCTTGACATTTATGTGGCATTTACTCTCTGTCATATGTAAAGTCATGCAATAAAATACCATGCAAAGATGGACTTTTGATTCTTTATTTCATTTAAAGTTGATAACATCATCATCCATATTGATTCCATGAAATATTCAAATGAATAAAGCCATGCTGGAAAGAATACCATTACAATAAACGTTTTGGAATTTAAATAATTTCTAACTCCCCTTTTTTTTTCACACTGAAATTTAAAGATGAGAAAATTATTGTACTTCACGCTATAACAACTTTTACCCTCAATTTAAAAATATTGTTTTTAATGTTTAATAAAGATATATATTTAGAAGGTGAATATGCATAAAGCTTTCACAATTTACTGCAATTAGAATTTTTTACTCAAAGTAGCGATAAATCTGTTCTTGATTTTTTTTTTTTTTTAAAAAAAGTAAAATAAACTTGTGTAGACTACATTGATTTTAAGGGTCAATAAGGAAACTATTTTAACTTGGATTGGTTCCCCCCCAACAAAATTTCCTTTCCTAGGAAGCAGTAAACAGATAAAAACCCAAGTTTTTGTCTACTAAAAACCCACAAGTTCTACAGACTGATGTCATGCTTTTACATGACGAAATAAAGCTGACTCTGCTGGAATCGTTTTCGTCAAAGAACTGAAAGGTCAGAGAGTTAAAATGGCAGCCACTGCTAATTTTGGTAAAATCAGAGATGGTGTAAATACTAGCTGGGGGGGGGGTTGCTCAAAATGAAACCCTGTGATGGTTATTCATCTGAGTTTCCCTATTCAATTTTAAAAGGAAGGAAGATAAAATTGTTGAAAGCATATGTGTATAAAAAGGAAATAGAACCAGCATTTTGTAAATCATTTATAATTATTCTATGTAATTTATAATAAAGGGCTTAAAACTTGAGCATACATTTATAATATTAAACAAACGAATAAGAGTTTAGTTTATGTATCTTTTTCTTAAATTCTAAAAAAAAGAAGAAAAGAAAACGTGTTGTGATGCTTCATTTGAACTCAAATGTATTTTGCTGCACATAATATGACTGCATGTGTCTTTTTGTTTGTTTTTTTTTTTAAAGAGCTACTAGAGAGTCTGAAATTAAACCTGTCCGAAACAGTGTGGCTGTAATAGTTATAGTTATCCGGCTGCTCTTATCTGAATGCCCCTAGCATGACCATTCCCAGATTCATCAGAGTTGAGTCTTATCTGTCATTCCAGTTCAGTACTCTCTTGCAAGGTTCACGGGTCTTTTATTTAACTACAGCACACAAAAGTGGAGAAATAACTGGATTATAAATGGTTGTACAATACTTTTAAAGGTTAAAGTGGTGCACTTTATACAAAATTCTGCTATAATAGGAAAAAAAAACACAACCAACCAACCACTGTTGCCAAAGTTAGCATGTGCAAGAAAATTACATCCCAATGATTCATCATATAAGATAGAGCTATTTGCACACCCCACTGATGTCCAGGTCAAATACTTATACTTTACTTAGTCAAATCTCTCTCATCTTTGTTCTATTAAAGCATCAATGCTCATCTTTCACAGGTAACAATTGCACAAGTAAGATTTTGTCAGAAACAAATTCCCAAAGATTTTGCAAGAACAAATTAAGGGAGAGGAGCAGGAGGTGGGGCGGGTATCTGTTTGGATTTATTCTTGAATTAAGTGCATTTTACAGTACCAATTGTAGATCTCTTTTTTAACTGCTCTGCACTATGTTGTATGGGCCACAAAGTATGTTTTTAATCATTCACCATCCCTGCAACCAAAGATATATCAAAAGAATGGATTACCTGACAGTTTCTGGTATCTGAAGAAATAAGTCATCAATATAAATAACCCAGCGTTCATAATGAGATTGTGACATATATGGTGATGATACTGGACATCTAGACTTTAATTTTTTTTATTCATTTACTGTTGATTCCATGCAGTTAAAGCAGTAATTGCCACTATACATTTTTAAAAAAAGAGGAAGAAATTTCTTGCCCCTCTGTCTGTATCTAGTTACAATTTATTTGCAGTAAGGCAGGAACTCATTCAAGTTACATGAACCCTTTTCCTTTGAATCAACTATACAATGAATACATTTTAAAAGGAATTAGCATTAGCACATGCAAAATAAGAGAAACTATTTAATGCATTCGCCATATTCTGTTACTGAAAAACTATGGGTGTATAGATTTTAGCTCATGACTCTCATCTAAAATCCAAATACGGTACCTCAAGTGTATCCCTTGTAATGTCTGCTGCCAATCAAGGAAAAAATTCTTGCCATACAACCTGCTGGAATTAGCCTCTGCTGAACCCAAGTCACCATATCCTCTTACTACTGATTACAAGAGAGTGAATTTTGCATGTGTAAAAAAAAAGGAAAAAGGAAAAACACAAGGAATCGAGCATGCAATGGCATAACATTAAAGATACTAATATCGGAATCTTTGTCTAAATACAAAAAATGATTACTAAATTTGTTTTCTGTAAAGGTATTGCCTAGCAACTGTCACTTGCCCATGGTGTACCATGATAAAGTATAATCAATGACAAGAAATGAACATGATAATACAAAGATATTGTTCTTGTTAATCCCTATGAAATTAATATGGAGTAGCAAGTATGGCCATAGTTGATCCATGTTAGCTTGGCTGACAACCTTTGAAAAATTAGTTCTTGGTTTTAGGCCATTGCTTGGACATTTGCAAGTAATCTAGAGATATTTTGATGGCCAGAACTTATCTATGAAAAGATGCGCAACGTAAATCCTGGAAAAGTAAAGATTTAGTTGATTCCAACTAATCCGAGTTTGATAAAGTTTGGATTGTACGGAGACTTAAATTGTCAAAATCTCAGAAAGGCCACAAGTCTGTACAAACTGAGAAATCAATCTGCTGTTTATAGTGCAGCTATGAATACAGGTATTACCTGGGGCTGACAAATGTCTGGACTCTTTTAAGAATTTAGAACTGGCCAGACAACAAAAAAAACTCAACAGCCTGATGAAAACCTGACATTTGCCCAAACAAGTGTAGACTTAAGATATCTAAGTTTATTGGATGTTGTTGTTAAAATACCACTACTAGTCTCCAAAACCCAATTAAAACTCTGCGTCTATTTGTAGTTGCACAAAAAAAAAAAAAAAAGGCTATCGGCAACTCAGTTCATCTACAGCCTGAAGAAGAAAAAAGAGGAAACTAAACTGATTTATTAGAGAGAGAGAGAGAGAGAGAGAGAGAGAGAGAGAGAGAGAGAGAAGAGAGAGAGAGAGAGAGAGAGAGAGAGAGAGAGAGAGAGTTCAGCATGGATCTATTGGGATGTTCAGAGTCTAAAGCATCTGGAATACATTAAGCGTTCACAGATTTTAGATCTACCAAGTTAGAATTTTAGACATTCAAGAGGAAGCCTAATGAAAGCTTTCAAAATAATCAGGGGTTTTGAGAGTGTGGGCAATTGCTGGACTACCTGTATTTGTTAATATCAGGGGTCATAATTAGAAATTAGCTAAGGTTCTGGCAAGATTAAATATCTGGATCAACAGAAAGGCAGGTGTTACTAACTCTGATGACATAAATCAGTGAAAGAATGATTACTGACAGCCATTTCTATTTCCTAGTCCCTTCATTTTCTGCCCCAATGTAACCTAAACTAAAAAAAGAAAAACACACACACAATACAAAAAAATTGCATAAGGATGTCCCAGTCTGATACAAACATTAAAGTTCCATTCCTGAGCTTCATAGGTGGAAAACAGATGATGTTGCCTTTGTTAAAATCCACTGGATCTGTCTGCTTCAACTATAGAACTCAACAGAACAAGTAACGAGAAACCGAAATTATCCAATTGAGGCTGGGGTTGCCAGATGTTTGATTTCAAAATAACATACAATTGTGGGTGGGAGGAAGGAAGAATTACAAAAAAAAAAGAGAGTTTTTTTTCTTGCTTTTATTTGGAGAATTATTAACATTATTTAACATTTAAATAAATATTTTTTTAAAAATAAATGAGCAAGCAGTTATTGTTAATTATTACAATTGTATTTGTATGAGGCCTTTCTGCTGTGCAACTGTTTGTTTTGAAGTGTAACCGGTAGAACTCACTGCATGACATGTTGATGTTCACCAAATGCTGAACAGTCAACTCCACTGTGGATGTATGCAGTCGGTTCCCCCACTTTGCTCCGTCTGATGGACGTTAAGGAGAAAGTATGTTTGGCATGTGCATTAGGTCAGGAATACAGGAAACAAGCTAGCAAACGAGTGGTAATTCAGGGGATTGTTCCTGGTATTCAATTCGCTGAAGAATACCTGACCACTTCTCACAGTATGGCTTCTTATTCCCAATCAGCATAAGACTGAAGCTTCTGTACTGTGATTCTCTTCAAAATGGTCTGCTGACTGAACAACAGACTATCATTCACTTATATCCCTCTCCTGTTCCCAGGTTGGAACTATGGCGAGTGACATATCCATGCGAGAATGTGTCAGAGTATTTGAGAGGAGAAACCCATTTCAGGAAATAACCATGACAACGTCTGATAGAAGCATTCTGGTTCTGACTGGAATCTATTTGCCACGGACTCAGGAAAAGCCAACCTTACAAAAAAATGGATTTTACATTTAGAGGCAAAGAATTTCGCTTCCAGTTCTTTCTATCACATGTTCAGCAGTCAGTCTCCCATAAGATCAAGAGCACTTCGGTGGTGCTTTTTCCTCCTCCTCCTCCTTGCAAAATCTCCCTGTTGAAAACACTTGTCAGGCTGTGACCCAGGTACAGATCCACCTCACTCAATGGATTGATACAATAAATGCCCCCCGGTAATTTTTGGAGACTCTACCGTCTGAAATAAGATGTGATTTTGGTGCATCGTAAAGTTTGGGGATCCTTACCACACCGTGTTGGCTAATGGAAGCCAGCATGTTTCTGTGTCTGAGAGAATTTCTCTGATGCACTATGCCGACGAACTGACAGAAATCCCCCTTAGACTTTCGGCTTGCCCAGCGAAGATAAAGAAGTGCGAAAACAAGTTCACAGCGACCACTTCAACCAGCATAGGTAAAGAGTAGATCAGATGCATTTCTTATTACGCAGCACAAGTGCTAGTTACCTGACCCCTTCCAAGTGCTCGTTCCCAGTAACACGTTGTTCGTGCCCCATCAGGGACGTCAACCATAATCAGTATTTGCGTTTTCTCTATAGTAAGGGATGCGCTTCGCGACACCGGCACTTACATTTTGCAGATTTTCTTTACAAAATTCTGCAATAGTTTTGGATTTTTCCATCAGGCGAGGAAACAGATCTGCAGCAGTTTTTGTCCCCCGTGCCACTTTCCTCCCCCTCCTCGCAGGTGAAAATACTGAGTTGCTAATGGGAAAAATGTTTTCCGCGTTGTGGCTGCTTGCATCAGCAGATATTCCATAACACTGCGAGTTGGTTATTTCCCTGACAACTTGCTTAACTGTGTGTAGAGCTAATGCATTTTTAATAATGGCTGCTGACTAAGTTCCAGCACAAGAATGCTTACTAGCGATCACAGAACCAGAAGGGACTGCTGGACACAGTTTACTCATGCGCTGGTGGAGTTGATGATGTTTGACGGTGTGAAAAGCCACAGTTACTTCAGCCGTAATAACTTTGGTTTCTTCACTGGAATCCCTTTTCTTTTACAAAATAACATGTCAAACTGAGTTTGAGCGTTTCGCCACAGAGCCAAAACATACATTTAATTTATGCTCTCTCTGTGTATCATTGGGGCTGTAAAACACCTGACTTACCTCTGAGAGCAGTGATAGAAAAGTATCTGCATAGCTTACATTTAGCGTCATCATTCTGTTCCACCATCCTCAATAAAATTCCACCACTTAGCATCATCATCTCTAAATGTACACGTGTGTTTTGGCATAATAATTGAAAGGGTGAACAGTATTTCAGCATCAAAACAAAGCAATATACATATATGCAGTCATGGTAACTTATACAGAGTCACGGGCTTATAATGCAATATAATAGCAATCTAACACTTCTATGTGGTCATTGACTGTGGGCCTTTGCATGCTATCAAAATCAGTGTCTAGATGATCTGCAGCCATACTCTGACTACCCTCTTAGTGAAGATGCTGCTGGTGGTATGTATTTAAAATCCCAGCATATAAATAGGAATAACCGTAAAATTTTCTTTTCCCTACATAGGACTCAAGCAGTCGTGTAGATTCCCTGTTTGAACGCATCACAACAAAACTTGCTGTCTAAAGCGAAACTAGAGTGGCAGCGACCATAACTTCTCAGGCACGAGGTGGCGACACAGCCCACAGAGAATCCATGTGAATTAATTCCTAACTTTTAACCTGAATATAGTTTTTTTGTTTTGTTTTTTGCATCAACATCTACAAGGTAGACAAACCTGCTGAAGTGCGCATTGCCAATCCTATCCACTAGGAAGCATTAACAACCCCTGCCCTACGTCAAGTGGGGCCCAAAGGGTTCCTACTTTGGAACAGAAATATCCTACTAGGATTCTTCATTTTTAAATGTGTTGGGAAGCTGAAGTACCCAGAGAAAAGCCACACGGTCTGCAGCTGAAGAAAGGTGAGAAGAAACCATGCCACGGTGATATGCTGAACCGAGCTAGTCCCATGCAGGGATCAAACTCAGGCTCTGAACCTCACCAGTCTACTGCTGCGTAAGTAGAAGATTAGGAAAAAAAAAGGACCAATCTCTTTCCATCTATACCTTTGAGTAAAGAAATAAAACAAATTTATTCTTTAAATATTTTCTGAAGAATGAAAAGGATCAAAAAAAAGTTTTGTTCTGTACACTTGCTTCTGGTTTGGAGGCATAAAGGGGGGGGCGTGTTTACATGTTAAACTGATTTTAAAGTGTCGCAAGTTAGGGTCACTGCACCCCACTTCACAGTCACGAGCTCAAGGCGTGGAAAAAAATCCATGTGTCTACATTAGCTGCACACAAGCGAAGTTAATTCACACCTGTTTACACACGAAAGTACAAAACCATTTTCTTCGTATGCCGTGTTACCAGGATTTTAAAAGTAGAAAAACCTACTATTCCATTGTGTGAGCCGGTAGTCCCTGTCTTCAAAATTTTAGAAAATGTAACACTGAAGGAGACAAAAAAAAAAAAAAAAAAATTACCTGGATTTTTTCAACAAGTGTTCATTAGTAAAAAAAAAACAACCTCCAATTAACTGAAGCTCCGCAGGTGGTGGTGGGTGGATACTTCTCAGTTTGAAACCAACCTTAGAGTAAGAGAAAACTGATTGTCACACTATCCATCTAAAAAAGAGACTGTGATATCATCCACCAACTTGTGTCCAGTTCTGGACTTTAAAAATGCTTTTTTTTTATTTTTATAAAAGTTTAAATAGACAATTGGTTCCTTATTTCCATTTAAAGATTGGGTTCCATCTCTGACAGGTCGCACTTAGTTCAATTGAATGTTAGTCCTGTTCAGCTGCTCACACCAACAAAAACAATACAAGGCATGAAGAAATCTGTAGTGCACATCATGTTGAGCATGAAGAGAGCACCTGGCTCCTTCTTGTCCACACTGCTCTGAATTTTGGACACCAGTTCCGTCTGGGAGAAGTGAGGGTACCTGTCATATGACGAGCTCTTCTGTTACTGTACATTATTACACAAAATGCATAATGTACCGCGCATTAACGTGGTAGGCACTGACAGTTGAATTCTAAATGCAGGTTTTAACATAAATAAAAAAAGGGGGGGTCAGCTTCTTTCTTTCATCACAATGAAACAACTAACAAAGAGAGTTCTAGTGGTGGACAGATATTAGATCATACCCTAAACCCTGCCACTGGGTTCGCAGATGCTTGAGCGAGTGCACACGGATGATGTATCACAAGCCATCAACAATGTAAACAGGTTGTGGACGAGTTCTGCCATTAAGGGTTTTAGGGTCAAGCAGCTGCTGTGGTGAGGACCATTTTTGATCTTACATCACCACGCACCCACAATAGATGGCCAGTTGCCCCCAGGGGGGGGGGGGGGCAGGGTGCTGGCCAGTTTCAATCCCCGTTGCTTTTAGCACACCTGCCTGGCAATGGTCTGTTTTCATTCTTATTCATCACTGGGCCACATGGACTTCGCCTGGGCACTGCAGTTTCCTCCCACATCTAGAAATAGAGGAATTCTAGTAAATTCTTCCTTGCTGAGGATGAAAATGTGGGGGGGGACCCTGATGTTGCACTTTCAAGCTGATAACCTTAACATTGAAACCCCCCTCTTCTCCACGAGACACAGCAACCACACCATCAGTTTAAACAGGTTCTGTTAAATTCAGCAACTCAGTTCCTGGATTTAAGTAGAATTCTTATCTGTTCACTGGACTGTGACTATTTTAGACCATCACTTTCATAGGCCTCACAAGAGGTGGAAATCCAACCATAACCGTGGTGCCAGTTTAATGTATTTTAAAAGCATTGCTGCGGACAGCATAGCCTTCCAGCAGAGGCGGCGACAGCAGCAGCAGCATCTTTGGGCCTGTTTTCGGACATTCTGTGAGACGATTGGGGTGGCTTCAATGCAATGAGGTTAGGAGATCCAGATGTGTGCTCCCCCTCTCTTGGAATAGCGCACACAATACCCGAGGACAGGGCACTGATCGCCAGCACCCTGATAACTGGTGCCCAACCAACCAAGTCAAATCCCAGTCATAAATCCCACATTGAGATACCAATTAAAAAAAAAAAAAAAACACACACACACACCAGATAATCCCTAAGTAAAGTCTGCGCCAGGGAGATGAGTTCAGAGTTGGCAAACGATAAAGAAGCTGGAATTAGGATATCAAAGAAATTTGTTATTCTGCCAGACACCGCCTGCCCACTGCAGTAGTTAGGGGGCGACTTCTCTTCCAACAACAGTAAGAAAACCATCTGCAAGAAATGACATGAACAACAATAAGGGTTGCATAACTGCATTGTTGCACCTGTCCCCTATTCACAGAGGGATTATTATTAATTTTAAAATTTCACACACACACACACACAGATAGACGGACAGACAGACAGAGCTTTCTATTCATTAATGCCACACGCTCACTATATGAACTGGCCAACGTTTCCACCAATGAAGAGTAAATACTGCTAATGTTCAGGAGGAAGTCAAACAGAGCCTGAACCATGAGCTGGCTTTGCCTCCATCTGCTGCCCCCTCAACTCTGAGTCAGAGTAAAAAAAAAACAAAAAACAAACAAACAAATGGAACTGAACTGGAACCAAACCAATTGAAACCAGGACTGGTTCGCAGTTCAGCAGCTTCCAATAATGCCGCTTATGTTATAGCAGGGTGGGGAGAAGGGTCACACACATAATGGGGTAGATGTAGAGACAAAAGATGCAGTAATTATCATGACCCCCTGAGGTTGGCTGGTGGCTAGATACAGTTTCAATCAAGCATGCACTGCTCCTCCACACACACACACACACAAAAGTGGAGGTTAAAAGTCTGTGGACTCATGCCATGGTCTAATGTCAACCCTGAACAATGGGAGGGATCCAGGATGCCATTGTTGTAGGCATAAAAACAGAGGAAGACTAAGAGAAAGACACCATCAGCAGACAAGGAAAAGAAGTTGTCTTCACTCTGTAACAGATCAGTTTGTGTCCAAGATGAGGCATTTTAGCCAATAACTATCTGTAGGCATTCAAAAATAATACCAGGAAGACAGAACTGAGCCACTTTAAAGTAACCCCTGTTTCAACAGTCAGTTCCAGCTAACTGTGAAAAGTCACTGATAATTCTCTGGATCTCTGTTACCCAGCTCCATAGACTGTTGTGTCTATTTCCTGTCAGCTTGCATCACTCACTAGCACCCAGCTCTTGTCACTAATTTACGTAAGTATAATTAGTTAAGTCTGATTAATAATAAGGTTATATGATTACCAAAACTAAATTTGTTTTGAGCTCTTCAATGTTCACACACAGCACTTGGTTTCTGTTGTTGTAGTAATGCAAAACAGCACAATCCTGTCTGTCAACATTGAAGTACGGGCCTGGGAAAGATTTATTTCAGTGCCAGATCTGAGACTGTAAAGCGAATCATGCTGCCAACTTGGAAAAGCATGTTTAGAAAGCTCTCCAAGTAAAGACAACGGCAAAGCAAAAGAAAGTTTGTCAGGTGGCCATTAGGGGAAAAAAATAGTAATCCAGAGATAAGAACCTTTGGACTGTGAATTCCAACAAGAGAGTAAAGGTGAAAGTTAATGAGAAGTGCCTTTTAAATGCTTGTGTCAATGCCGGTAATAGTACCAGCGACATTTGCCGGTCCACCACCGAAGTGATAGGTCATTTTCCTCTTAAGATTGGCTCTGCAATGTGTTCGGATCACCCTGTGTTTTGGGTGCTAACACCCAGTTCGTGAAAGACTGTGAGATTTCAGTGCAAACCGCAGCTGTGAAAGAAACCAGTGAAAGGCGTCCGTCCATCCAAGCATGTCAGGAGAAAGCTTCTTGAAGTACTCACATGCCATAACGTCAGTGCATTGCAAACACAATGCACGATAAACAGATAATGATGCAGACATAATTAGTGCGTCTGACCTATGAACAATGGCAATAAACATGAAAATGAAAGGAAATACCTGAGGTTGATGCAGAAGAGGAGACATGGTCAGACAAAAGAAAATAAAAACAAAAGATTCAGGTGAAGTGCATGAAGTGGGGGAAGCAACACTAACCCTGAACTTGATACTGGTATTTCAGAGAAAAGTGTTTGCCTGTTTAGTAGCCCAAACTCTTTAGCCAGCAGCAATTAATGATGCACCTAAAAATTTTTAAATATTTCTCTTACAGCCTGCTAAAGGTTGTTCTGTCAGAAAAACTGAGAGTTCAGGCATATGCATGGTTATTCATAGGAAACTGGAACATCAGACTGCCCCATGAGATAGCACTCAACTTTTGGTACGCTTACTCAAGTCGAAGGAATTCTGCCAGGATATGGCAGCATCAAATTCCTAGTTTCATATCACCGATGCCGAGTGAAGCACCCTAAAACGAATAACCACTTCTCTCAATTCAACAAAAATAGCAACGAAACAGTTTGAGTTAAAACAGGTAACTAAGTGGGGGGGCTTTAAGGCAATGGCTGAAATGGCAGCCTGTAACCTCAAAAGTGTCAATGCTTTTTTCTCAGAGAGCCTCAATAATAAAGAAGAAAAAAATCTTCCGTTTGAAAATAAGACTCTTTCCAGGTGAAATCTTGAAGCTTTTTGTTATCTGGGGAAGAAAAAAAAAAAAAGAAGCAAGACTTACACTCACCTGACCAAGTTATAATAAAGCAAAGCAGGTAGAAAGATGCCAAATGAGCTTCTGCGGGAAAAGAGGGTAATCTGTCAATGGATTTGCATCAATTAGATTTCTTTTCTCTTTACGCTCATTAGCTTTGATTAAGCAAAAATGAAAATATTTTGAAATAATGGCATCAAGAAAATACTCATCCTAACTGTATAAACTGTCTAAACTCGTACTCGCTATATTCTGTCAACACAAGTTACAGGTAAATGAGCTATTTTCCTAGTCTCAAGTTTGTACTATCGCCACAAATAACAAACATGGCAGAAAAGTTCCCAGAGGTCAATATGGTGATCCGATGAAATGATACTTTCAACAAATGAGTGTTCATTTTGCTACTGTTTTGTAAAAAAAAAAGTTTGTGATCAATGGCATGGAATGGAAATTTGTATTGTTTGGAATGACTTCAAATGAATTATTTTGTTTGCTATAAGATGGCTTCGCAATGGTGGAATAGCCATGATCACAGACTGGACTACATGTGTTAGCCAGTTCAATTTTCTTTTCTGAACCAGAGGAGTAGATCATCCCATAATGCAATTTAATTCACTACTAATGTCTGACTGTTCTGCGAAAGATTAAAAAGAGACAAAAATAATTGAAAGGATGTCCAGCTACATGCAGATTCTAAATCTTACCATTTCACTGCCATCTGACATAATCCGATATTAAAATATTTCCTGCAAGTTACGTCACGTTCTACACAATAACAGTTATATGTGGGAATTCAATTTTTATCAAGCCCAGCTGACTGCAGACCATTGGGTAAGCTGTAATGTGGCTAATGCAGGTCTCTGAACTGAGAGTTCTCAAATGATGTCCCACAGTCCTGAAAAATTACCACCTCCACCTTTATCAATGAAACTTCTGAAACTTCCCATCCTCACGTGCACATTTTTTAATGACAAACTCACAGACATTCAGTGACAAACTCGATATCATGCTTTTAGAAGCCTCAGCCAAAAGTGAGGTAGAGTTGAGAACATACGGAGAAACAAAATTATGATATATCTATAGGGCCTGCTTCTGCACAATGAATACTGTGTAATGAAAATCTATTGTGATGGTATGAAGGCATATTTAAACTTTTCCATCATTTCAGCATTCTTCCTTCTCCTTCTTACATGATAAATGTATCTAAAAATGATGGCAGTTGTGGGGAAGTCGATGGAAGGCTAAAGGTGACACAGAAAAATGCCTAAAAAAACAATTTTAATCATTTTTAATGCACAAGACCCACTAAAATAATATCAGACATGATGGCCTACAAGTTTCAGTTGAACCCCCAACAATCTGTCAAGCACCATTCAGAAGAAAATTTATTTCAGTTTTTCCTCAATATAATATATTTAATGTTTATTTACTACATAGAAAAATCCTCCATAATAGTGCAATTTAATTATCTACCACACTGAGCATCCCGTGTTCAAAAGAAATTACTTCAATCAGGGAAGCACAAGTGCTTCACCTTTACCAGACCATAATGAGGCCTGGTCACGTGATACATACAGCCGAATGTGCAAACCAGTAATTCTGCCAGCACTTTTAGCAGAATTAATGTTGTATCACAATATTTGCATTTGCAGCCATTTGCTGTTGAAGAAAATGAATGGATACTGGAGTATTATTATGATTACCTGATGTAGCCACTACTTAGAAAATGTGAAGTCTATAAAGTTTTGAATTAGCAACCAACTTTATCTGCATCTCTGTATATAATCAGGTAGTAAAAGAACTAAGCAAGGAAACTGCTAGTAATTCATCTATGGATAAAATTAGTGATTTCACTTTGGCACCAGAGCCAAAATACTCTTGTTCGGCATATCTATCAGCCATCGCTTCCTGCAGTTAGTTATGGGTGCATAAAGCTGCCTGACTGAACGCCATAAGATAATTGTTCTACTCTGGTGATGGATGAATGATCAAAGACCCACCACTCACCATGTTTCGGATAAGCACGTATATGCCAAGTAAATTCCAAATTTAAATGCTGGTTCTCTGCTCTCTGCCTCTGACAGGATGTGAGAGGCAGTCAAAATGGAATTATTTACCTTTAAGTACAACCAAGGTGGATTTTCGTGCGTAACAAAGCAATCAATAACATTGTTGGTGTGGTCGCTAACCCGGTGGCCTAAATAACGGCTGCTAAAATTAAATCTCACAAACTGTATCAATTTTAACCATCTTTTTCGATGCAAAATGTGTTTATTCTGTGAAAGTTTCATTAGACATGAGTACGGTGTTATACCACACAAAAGAATTTCAAGTGCATGTTCTTAGCACATCCATAAGAGCGAGAAAAGAGTGGTTTCCAATGGGGCTGAGCCATCCCCCGCACAGTTTCTGATCTGTTGTTTTTAAAATGCCTCCCGCCCTGGTTGGAAATGCAAGTTTTAAACCATTATATTAGTCTCAATTTGTCGATATCATTTAATCAGCATTTGGAATCAATGATCTGTTTTTCTATAAAATTATAGCATAAGGACCTTAAATATGTATATATTTTTTTTACTATTCTTTGTTTTAAGTGGCTAAAAATTAAACTTAGAAAATTGTAAAATACTAAAGAAACTGGTTGGCAGGATTTGTTATCGTGATTCTTAATGTTTTCCTTACTATTTTTTTTTCTTCTGTGGTTAGCTCCTGCACTCTGGTGGCTGATAAATCAACCCTCATAATTTCTGTCATGCCCATCAGTCTGTGGATCATATCCTGTCAATGGTTTGAGCTTAGAACCAAGCAACAGAGAGCAGTTCTGGGTGACTGGGATGTTTTCTTAACTCAAATTCTCTGATAACGTGTACCTGTGTGCAATCTTGAGTAACGTTTTATCCAAAGATGAACAGTTAAGGCAGATGGCCTTCAGTTTTGAATCTCTAGTGTGGGATGAAGATGAAGTCCATGTCTTTCTGTGTGAAGAAATTTGGTTCTAAATTTGGTGGCATGTGCGCAGTAATGACCTATGCAGGTTTTTAAACATGTCCACTCTTTCTACTGCAACCCCAAATGCCAACCCTCTCAGTAACAGCAAAAGTTTGAGAAACAAAGAAATATTTGTCTATTTTGGGGAGAAAAGCTCAAGGATTGGGTGTGAGTGATCCAGAACTTCCTTGGAGAAGACAAATGCCCAGACACATTGATGAAGCTCCTTACTACCCCCTCCACACACATGTGGAGGAGACACACAGAACTATTAGTTATAAAGCACTGGATTTAATAGTGAAATGCATTAGGAACTGGTTCAAACAGCCAGGGTACAGAATGTGCGCGAATCTGGAAAACCTGTGCTTCTTTCTCAAAGCAGCTGCAGTAGGCAGTTACAACTGTGAGCTATGAGCGGTTTGTGATTTTCATGGCTCCGACATGAACCAAAGATTTCTCAGAACTCAGCTTAGCACTTTACAGATTCAACAAGACAATTCATCTAATACCAAACCGCCAATGGACTGTCACCATTCAGTAAAATTGCATTGATTTCAAAATTCCTTTAATTTATGCCTGCTATTCATGCTGCCAGCCAAAGGTGATTTAGTGCTAAGAGGAGAATTAAACATAGTTAATGTCAACCTTAACAAACAAAAAAGATTAACAATCTTATGATAATGCGCATAACAAATGTAACAGCATGAAATATTTTCCATTTTATTCTAGTCAATATTTATTCATGAGTGGTTCAGTTAATATGTAGGTGACAACAATGAACGTTTTTAAAATAAAGCATTTGTAAAATTCTGTAATTCTTTGTGCTTTTAACAGTACTGACTAAACAGCAAAGGATAGCACAGTAGCCATTCTGAATGTGAGTTCTCTCCCTTAGGTGCAGATTTGGTTTCTACCCATAATTCCAACCACTCCCATGAGCCTGTACTCTAAATATTCTTTAGGAAGTTGCTTTATAATTACTACTGCCACTTATTAACTAGTAACAGATTGGATCCTCTTTAGCCATTATCTAATCTGCAAAGAGTCAAGAAAGTTTCCACAGACAGCTTGTTCAACTGATACCCAGCCAACTCTTAGAAAAAATCCAGTATAGACAATACAATTTCAACTATGTACATACAAAGCTGAACAAATTTCTCATCCTTCAAGTGAAGCATCTTCTCAGTTGTATTCAAGAAAGGTTATTGCACAGTGCATATTTAGAAAGAAGGAAAAAGTGTCTCAATAAAGGAAATTTACCTGCTCTGCATTCAAAAGGATATTATTAATAATCAGAGAAGTTTTGTGTAAGGATTGTTCTCTCTTTTCTTAATTGTTTTGAATGGGTAATTTTTCTAGAAGTCCCTGAAGGCGCAGTATACAGAGTAGTTATCAGAGTTCATGGGAATATTTGAATTATACATTCTTGCATGCATAGCAAATCTATTTACTAGGGGCCTTCAAATGAAAACTGGTTGAAAGTAAAATCAACCTAATCGCATCCTGCCATATTTCATTTGGATATCCATAGTAAATTTTATTTACCTTCTTTTTTGGGTGAGGGGGGAATAAAAAGATGTCTTCAATCAAGAGATTTATATAATCTTTCAAGCTCTTGTTCCCATTGTGTTTCAGTTTTCTTATATATACAAACAAACAAACCCATCATGGCTTATACAAGATCATGATGGCTGTAGACTTTCCAGTTTTGAAACAAGCTTAACCCTGCACACCTATCAGATCCTTGCTACCTTTTACAGTACCAAAGGTTAAATGATCTCTACCACTCCAAAGACGTAATAACCTGGAGATAAAGCTACTGTTAATCCACCTTTAATGACTAAGTAAAGATGATGTTTTGTCATCTGCCTCAGAAAAATGCAATGTCAGAGAAAGTTTTATTCTTATTCTTTAGAAATGCCTGGAACGTGAATAAAACTAATTTTTTACAAAATTATAGTAAAAATATAAACATGAGTTTAAAAGCTGTTTAATAATAATACTACTAATAATAACATTATTATCTCTAGATATGGGTAGATATTTAGAAAAAAAGACTAGATTAAACAAAAAATCTCCCCAGAAAAAGGGTTTAAAAATTGGAAAAAAAAAAAAAAAACTCAAATAAGGTACATTAACTTTTGAGCTAAACAGAAAACTCCTATAGCAGATAAATGCTTTACCAAGCAAACAAATTTTGCACCATTTCCATGGTTATTAGATACTGAGCTATTAATTTAATGCTAGTTTTCAATCTATTCTCTCCCCTTCCCTGAGGGTGGATGGGGGCATGCGCAGCCTTAAATCAAAAACAATGGACAGTCCCTTAAAGAGAAAATCTATTCAGTGAAAGTGACAGGCAATAGGCAGTTTCCCAATTACTGCTCTTTAATGATGCATTCCACTGGTAAGATTAGGTTGGCAAGATTAGCCCAGCCTGTGAAGACATGACAGGATGCTGCTAATTAAATACCAAGCAGATTTCTCAAGGTGAGCGCACCCTAATGTGGCATGGATCTCTGGATTATGGATGACAGCAGGTTGAAAAAAAGCAAAAAAAGGAAAAGAAAAAAAAAGAAAGAAAATGCAAGGTTTATTAAATTGTACTCAGATGACAAAATGTGATTTAATAAACACTGTGTCCGCTACTTATTTCTTTCTCCATGCACTTATTTTAAATTTCAAAGCCACGGGCTTTTCAGGTTTTCAAAGACATCAGTCGTTTTTCTTTGATAGGTCTTGTTTTTATTTAACTGCTGAATATTAGCCTAACTGCCAATAAAACAATGGGCAGAATTTAGCAGGCCTTTTTTTTTTGTTTTGTTTTCTGAGGATAGTTTAATCACTGGGAGGTGGCAAGAAATCATCCCAGCACACACACACACACACGAGACTCCGAGAAGAAAAGCTATTGTTTCGGATTCTAAATCTGTTTGTGTACCACCGGCAACTAATGGTGGTGATTCGTGCCCTTTACCTGCAGTTAAGATGGCAAACATTTATTTTTCCAACATCGAGCTATACGAGTACCTTGGACATTCTGTGGTTAATATTACTGGTATTTTAAATCAAGGAGAGCTACAAAGGACACGTGACAGTCCACACTGGAATGTTAGATGGTGGTAGCTCATGCATCTGAAAGAGCTCAATTCACGTTCAAAATGTGATATATTGAGAATTTGTCAAAACTGTTCAACATAAATACTACAGGTACGATTCATATCTATGGATAACCGAGAATAATTTACCGTTTTCTTAAATCCAGGTAATCTATTTATTTAGTTGCAAAATCTTAATTTGAAAAAAAAACAGAAAGGAATCTGTGGGTATAATGATGGCCAAAGATTTGTCTGCAAGCACCAACAGCTTTCAATTTAGAATATCCAACGAGGAACGAGCATCCATAACTTTGCTTGGTAAGGTGCTCCAAGCATTTCTGACACAACCAAAAGAAGAAACTTTTCTAACATACAGCGGTCTGCTTTACGTTCATCTGTAGAAATGAACACAGGTAAAAATAGAATGTATTGTTACTCACACCAAGCATTGTCCTCCACTTTTCATTTTACCTGAAAAAGAAATTATTTTTTTTTTGAATACTTGAATCAGTTCATCTCTTTAAAAATGATATTTTAAATAAACTAGGCACTCACTACTAGCCATCGCCGATGTTCTTGATCACTACAATTACGCACCTCCAGTCGTCCTAATAAATCTTTTTTGAATCTTATCCAGACAAGCAACATCAATTTGGCACTGAGAATTACTCTCCTGGACCAGCTACATACCCCCTCAAAGATGAGTCTAACTAGTGTTTTCAATAACAGTTCCTTGTAAGTCAGACATTTCTCAGAAAACCACCCACACGGCCTATTAGCATATGTTTACACACAGATCCTGACTCTTATAGTTACTAAAGCCAAATATTTGTATTCCGCATTCATAATGAGATTTTGGCTAAAAAATACCACCAGTTTAGCATAATTATTTTGCCAAATTAAAAAAAAAAAGAATTTCAATTAAAAAATATATTGATTGTTGTTAGTCGTAATGAACTGTAGTAGTTAACCTTTCATTTTACTTTCGCAAAGTATGTTGGTCCCTCACAATTTTGGCATTGATTAGGGATAACTTAATGGCAAGTCCTTTCAGTGATGTCTCTTTAGTTTCAGGAGGGAGCCTGAAACTTCATTAAGGTCATATTTCAGACAGGCAGAGCCAGGCTGAACTCTGTAACCCCCCCTTTTTTAAAATTTTATTTTATTAGAAAATTTCTCTGCAAAAGTAACTGCATGTGCGCACTTTTTGTTTTTTTGTTACTTCTCCAACCTTTCTTACGCAACCACATCTGTAGTTCCGCATGGATGCCGGGACATAAATCATTCTCGGAAAATCAACGAGCCGCTTTTGGCAACATTATAGCCCGGTGGACTCTCATACATCATTTGTCTCTTGTTGCTTTGTAGTTAGTTCTCATGCTTCACTCCAAGCCCCGCCAAAACTGCTTCCTTTCTCAATTAGCTTGTGGTCGTTCTGCCTTTCGATAATAAAACATCAGTATGGTTCCCCTCAATAATTAAAAAAAAAAAGGGGGGGAGAGGAATAGAGGGATCTTCCATCCATAAAAGCCTTAACCATCTTCTGTTTTTTTTTTTAAATTCAATATTCAAAAAAGGTTTTATACAGACTTGCATGATGTTCTTTACAAACTAACAACCACTAAGGGACCCACAAGCCTCATTCTGATGATTCTCTCAAATATTTAAACTTTACAAACATCCTTTATCTCTCAATAAATTGCGCGTATTCAAATTGCTTAATGAGTCCAGTGTTTGCTTATTATTTGTTGGAGTTTTTAGTAATTTCTTCATCTCCAGCTCGAGCAGAGATATGAAACCACCTTTCTGTTTGACAAAGTTGCAGTGACAAAAGCACGATAGCGAGGTATTTCTTATACTCTCGCAAACATCTTTATTGCTTTATTAGCATATCAAAGCTTTTCTTTTTTTTGCTAAAGCTTTTAAGAGATTCCCCAGTAATCAGGGAACCATCTTCTCTTGCTAAGCTAATTTTAATGCCTCTTTGATGCTATTTGCTTCCATTTTTCTGGTAAAGTATTCCACAGCAGCACACAGATCTCATTCATTAAAGGTTTTCTACAGTCGACACACAAAACAAAGCCTTGATTTCTTTACCCCCCCCGATTATATTTCTGAAACATGTTGACATTTCTGTAAAATATATTTTTATGTCTCTTGTTTATAAAATAAAGAACATTATGACTAGATCTTCCAGATAACATACATGATCCAATAGGTACATTGAGATTTTGCCATGTTAGATTTTTTTTCTTCTAATTTCAGACTAAAGCCAGCACATCAGATATTAAACATAGCTTACCCTTCTATATATGAAACACTATAAAAAATCAGAGGTCCACACATTTTTAACATACGACATTATTAATTTACATTTGTATCTCTTCACCACCTGCAACAGCTTATGTTGAGCTATTTGGCTTCCATACAGATAAAATATTCATTTGTAATTCAGTTTCAATGCTAAAGCTAATTAATTGTTCCCTGAACAATACTACAGAGATTAAAATCTCTGCTTCTGAGCTCATTTGAAGTAAAACCAGAAGAGATAGTGATACTAAAATTCATACAAACAAATGCACAGAAATTCTGCATACATATGAAATGACCAACCATTATACAGCACTATATACTATATACAACTCAGTGATGTAACCCCAATAAGGTAGTCATGTGCCTGGTGAGGGTTTGAGATAGGCCACAAACACTCTTCTGGGATACCAGAATATTATTTTGTAATATTTCAGTGAAACAAAAAAATCTTTATAATTAGGTTTCATATAGATTACAAACTAGCAATATTATGTACAGATCATAGCATTTATTAAACTAGTAAGACAGTAGTCAGAAAATAAATTACGAAATATTAACAAGTAAAGCAAGATGAGCAAGTTTTTGTGTTAGAGAAATCATCATTTAGTCATGTGATGTCCAGCTTTACCAAAGAATAAACTATACAATGCACAAGGTTATGCATTTTTGAAACACACACTCTTAAAGAATTTTTTCCTTTGAGCCCCCCCAATATAAAGATATGCCTATGGCACAACTGTGTCACACAACCAACATATGGCACTATGCTCAACTAAAAGACAAACCAAATATTACACAGCATGATGCACAACTATGGCATGTAAAAGCTGCGGTAGCCATCTTAACAGGAGAACTACGATATTGTCAACGAACATTAAAAAGGCATCCCAAGTTTAAATTCACTGAAATTCCTATGAAATCATTGATGCAGGTAAGTAATTATGGTACAAAAAATATTTGTTTACTGGATAGTGCTCCTTTACATAGTCATACAAGGTCCAGAAGAAGCTATAACCATTTCAAAGACTTCATAAACATATTTTAAAAAGGAATAAAAGCTAGGCAAACAATAACTATCCCCTTACAGCTTGCTGAAAATGTTGTAATGCAGAGATCCAGAAGAAAGGCTTAAATCTATACAACATTACATTCTAACCAGTCAGCTAAATCATGGTTCAAATTTTAAACATCTTAATTTTGCTAAATACTACATGCACTTGTAGACAAAAACATCCTTATTTCATTTTCAATGACTGATATTAAAATGGCTGGCGGCTCAGTGATTGGACTGCTGAGCTTGGCTTGTATACCTTCTTCAACATTGCTTCTTAGTACTCTTTTCGGTTTCATCAATTTGCTCCCATCTCTAAAAATGAAGACCTCCAGAAGGGATTTTTGTGCATGTGTTCTGCACTCATTGGAGATTTTCCCATCTGTCACTGGGCTAGCAGTCCCTCTATGGAAGCATTGTTGTAGAAACTTGTTTCATAATCCTGAGCTTCAGACACAACAATAGTAATGGCTGAACAAAGAAAAGACAACCTGTAGACAGTCAAGACATTACAGCAGCTGTATACATATATTGTCTGAATCTGGTTTTCTATCTGCCAAAACCTTTTCAAAATCTTCCAATTCTAGAAAAAACTCACGACTGACTTCATCTGCTGTTTTGACCTGGCAGCTAAACATTTAGAGGTCATCAGCAGTGATAATGAAATCTTCAGTTTTCGTAATGTCACAACATCAGAAGAATTCCTGAAATTATTAGCACAGATAAAAGCCAAACTCAGACCACGCTTGCTACTGCTTCCAGTACAAAAGGCAGTGAATCATGGCATTTTGTGGCAGCCATCAAAGATGAAGTAGAGATAATTTTCCATGCAATGTACAGAAGCAAAGAGATAAAGGTTGATAGGTTGTTATGTTTATGAAGCTTCTGCACTGTAAAAGTGTCTGCCATCTTGTTTAGACATCTGCAATAGAAAATCTTGCTACTTATCTGATGTTTTTCAATGTCATAAGTGTTCATATTTTTAGAAACAAAAGCAACATCTGTCACATGAACGTATGGCTCATTATACAAAAAAATTTTTGCTGTTAATAAAACAAATCCTGATTTTAAACAAAATTCTGTATTTAGTAGATTTAAGTTTTGCTAATATCTTGCAATATACATAGGTCTTAGTCTGCATGCCTCTAGAGCAATCTCACAGAATTGTATAGTTTTATTTTTGATAGAGTGATTTGTCTTGGTACTGTATATTAGTTATAAAACTAAAAGAAATTGAAAAAAAATTACAATGTTCTAACCTTTTTGTTTACTATCCCTTTGTTGTTGTTTTAGTGATTATATAGCTGTTATTCTCGTTCTTATTATAGGATGACATCATAGCACTCGTAACTCCCATGCACATGCTCAACTCTCTCTCGACATCACACCACTCATGACCCCACCCCTCTATGTCCTCAACTCTCTCTCTCTCTCAACATCACAGCACTCATAACTCCCTTGTACGTGCTCAACTCTCTCTTGAGATCACAGTACTCATACTCCAACTAGTACATCCTAAACTCTGTCTCAACAAAACACAGTGAGAGAGATCTATGGCCAGGAGCATGTCCACCTTTGCTCAGGCAAGATCTTAAAGAGAAGTAGTTTTTAACATCATACCTGGGACAAGCTTAGGTTGAGTGCTAATCCCACTACCAAGGTCCCTATGAGAACTTGAGATGTGGGAGGAAACCAGAATGCACAATTTTTCTCCCTCTTTGAAACTGATGCTCGAAATATCTTTATTTAATTTTCAAAATTTTATTGTTTGTGACTTTGCATTTTCAGATTATTCTAATTTGAATGAAAGTGTGCAAAAGGAAAAAAAAATTAGCCTGACTTGAATGAATGAAAAATAGTCAGCCTCAAAGAATTAATTAGATGAGAAATTAGTGACTGAAAAAGTTAATTAGTCTATCAAAATAAGACAGGTTCATAGCTCTCAAGTAGTTCCACGCGATATTTATTAATGGAAAGAATGCGGGTAATTCCATACAATTCCTGACAAGATTACAGAATTGTGTGCAGAGAACAAGTGCATTATTAAAGACATTTTTTTTAAAAAAACTATAATAAATAAAAATGTAATAAATGCATTTTGTGATATGTCATTAATTAATCCCCTGCACACTGATGATTAGTGGTTGGTGGATGTTAACTGTAGATGTGTTTCTCTGAGATTTCACAAGATTTATGGAGCCTGTGTTCATGATTAAGAGGCGAGGAAATGTCTCAAATAAAGTGACCTTTTCTTTCTTTCTTTTTTAAAAAACTCACTCCCACAGACCACGAGGGCACTTGAAGAACCCTCACATCAAAGGGTTAAAGTGGTAGCAAATCGGAGTTTCATACAAGTATGCTAAACTGTCCACATATTTACTGTACATAATAAAATGTTAATCATTAAATAATCGCAAAAGTCAGGGGATGACATATTTGGCCAAGAAAATCCAGCCCCTATTAAATTGTATATCTGTATTAAATTTAAATCACTAATTCTGAATGATGATGAGAGGCTGGCTACATCTTATTTAGATTTCAAGCTTAATGTTCAGAAATTATTTATTTATCAAATATCTAAAGCCTACCTCCATGATGCGGCATGGCCATAGAGGGAAAGAGGGAAGAGTACCCTTCTGGATATTTGAGGTAAAGGAAGTTTGGAAATTTAAGGAAATCTCTATTTATTGTAATTTACCTGTTACTACTGTGATTATTATTTATTTAGTTTCTACACTTCATAGATTTGATTACAAGGAAAAGTAAAATACCCAAACAGTGCTGTGGCTATAATGAGCAATCAATTAATGATGGTACATAACTTATGCATATGTGAACTGTAAGAGAAACAGATTATGTACAGTGACATACTACATCATGTACTTTTGCTTCCACTCCCATGGAAAAATTCCACTGCTCCAATGCCTCTATCTTTTTTTTCCAATTTCTGCAGTAGTCTGCTTACTTTTGCTTGAAGAATAGTTTTTTGCTTTAATTTTTACCATTTTGACAACAAACAAATGTTAAAAGCTTCTATTCTTTTGCAGAAGTGAGTCAGTAATTTATATTAAATTTGATAATTGTGTTATTTATTTGAAAGGAAAAAAAAATCAATTTTATGAAACCTGAATTTCTAGAGCAAACCTGGGATTTTAAACATTTGAAAATGTTTTGGCAAGTCTTTGAGAGAATTTTAAACTGCAACCCACCTGAGATTTTTATACGCACGTAAACTTCTAATTATTGTTGTTTTAACTGCTCTATTTTACAAATGTCTGTAAATAGAAAACATTATATCTGCTATGCTTATGTTTTTGTTTTTGACAAAAAAAGTGGAGTTTGGAAACTTAACTTTTCCACGATTGAATATATAGCGAAAAAAAGCAACACCAAGCCACTGAGAAGCAGGGAAGTCTGCAGGGGTGATTCAACATGAAACATTGTTGAACATCACCTTCGGTCATGGAAGGAAACTGCACTGATGTGAAAAAAGATTTTTATATTTGTATAACTGGGTATAAAATGCAAATAAAACATGAAAGAATTGCGTCTCATGTGTGAAAATGAAATGCTCCATAATACAGTTGTGTGTTGGTGTAGTACACTGTGATTGGTTGTCTTGCAACCAATCAGAAAGCACCACATTTTTCAAGACTATTCGTTGTAGTTTGGTCAACACTTCTGGGAAGAAAATAGCATGTGATAAGGGTAAAGAAATCAAAGTCTTAGCTGGTGATGATTGTAGCCCAATTTGATTTTCAGCAAAAACTGTATGCAAAACGCGGAGGAGAATATACAAAATGGGTACTGCTGACAATAGATGCAGATGAGGAAAAAGTGATGTTGCAATAAGCCAGTAGAGATCTTGTGGATGACCCAGCTGTTATTATGGGTGTTAACATTCCTTTGAGAACAGTAAATAGCAAAGATGAATTGGGCAGTAGGAATGAAAAAGTGAGATGATAAAAATTTAAATAAGGTGCTCTTTACAAACGAGTCCAAGTTTGAGCTTTTTGGCAATAATAAACGGCAGTCTATTCAAAAGTTGATAGAGAAGTAGTATAACAGCCAGTGTACATTGGCTACAGTAAAGCTTAGAGGTAGATCAATACAAGTGTGGGGGTTGCATATCAACTAAGGGTGTTGGAGATTTGCATAAAATCAAAAGTATACTGACTGCTGATAGGTACAGGGAGGTACTTCATCTATCATGCCATTCTCTCAGGAAAACACATCATTGGGTAGTGATTTATCTTCCAACGTGACATGAACCCAAGCAGGCATCCAGCATGGTTTTAAAAAAACTATCTCAAACATAAAGAGGCTGTATTGGGATATATGAGTACTGAGAAAGTCAAACAGAAACCAAACACTGTGGAAGGATTATGGAATGTGCTACAGAATATTTGGAAAAGTATTTCATAGTCATGCCCACGGAACTTGTATGGGAGCATGGAAACAAGGTGTCAACCTCTATATAATGCAAATTACTTACAAACCAAAATACTAATGCACTGTACAGCGTAATGAATTTGTTTTTGTATATTTTCCATAATAATGCATTGTGTATGTAGCATGTATGTTTGGGTATTTTCATAATTATTTCCATTAGTCTTTATATCAACTATTTATTATAACAGCAGATATTAAGTAAAGACAATTAATTATTTTTGAATCCAATGTTATCTCAAATAGATAAATAAACAGATTATTTCAGTCTACATCATTTAAAATTCTACTTAATTTTGTAAAAATAACAAAAAATGATTGTCAACTATGAAAGAATAAATACTACAAAAACGAATAGTATTTTTTTTTAAAAAATGAACAAGAATAAATTTAAAAAGCTTTGATACAAACATTTTAAGAAGAAAAAAACCTTCAAAGTTTGTATTTTTTATACAAAGTAATTTTCAAAGCTCAAAGTAATAACATGACTTCCAACTGAAAAAAAATGTTTGTTTGCTTGCTTATAAAGCCGTTAATTAGTCCTGCAGAGCATGATGCCTAACCCCTAGAGGAGCTAAAGAGAACAGGTGCTTCCCTGGTATTCTGATCCTCCAGTGAGCAGACTGACCAGGCTACACCAGACAGTCTTAAGTAGCTGACCTTTTGATTAGATAACATCTCCTTGGCAAGAACTGTAGACATTTCTTGTTGCCCCTGCAAGGCTGTGATAGTTTTGTCCTGATAAACTTCAATAGTTGGCATGGGTATCTGATGCTCATGGAGGTGGACATGGGCCATTGGTAAGCCCACAGGAAAAAGATGCTGAGAAGGGAGAGCAGCCATATTAGTTTTGGACTCAGGAGAAGTGGAAACAAAGAAAATTCCCAGCCCTTGTAAGATGATGCACAGTGTTTCACCAAAGCAACACAATAATAACTCAAAAATTTATTATGGGGACTTTCTTCACACACCAATTCACTTTTACAAACTTGATCGTGAAATAAGAGCCAATGTGATGAAAGTGTAAAAGCCAATGTAAATAGCCGACACATCGTGGCTTCTAGAACCAGGCATTTTTTGAATTCTAAAAAAAAAAAAAAGAAAGATAAAAGCTTGCAAAAGATTTTTCAAGATGAAATAGTGCGATTCATCAATCAACCTTTGAAGGTGAGATTGAATTCCCATTAAATATGACGTTATTATGCAAAGGGGATAACAGGAAGTTTTTTTTTTTGAGTGAGTTCTCGAGAATAATTTTTTCTAGACAATTATATTCACTCAGAGAATTCAAATTGAAATCTTAATTATTTATAAGTTAGAAAATTTCATCCCCAGGTACAGAAATCACCAATAATAGTTGTGTTTTTAATTTAATATATTAATATAAGATTGTTTCATTTATTGTAAGTGTGTGCATGTAAACTGAAGGAGCATAAGCAATAATAACGATCTCTCCCCCTCAAAAGGAAAAAAAAGCTCCAGGTATATTTTAAGCCTAAGCAAGTTGTTGTCAAAACTTATAGTTAGTCCCACATGTTTTACCCCTGTTTCGCCATTATAAGATAAATTTTGGAAAAGTTTCAGCATCTAAAACTTTGTTTTGGCAGTCAGATGAATGATAATATCTGCAATATATATAGCATTTATTCTTAATCTGTCTGTCAGTTTAAACCCTGATCTAAGCCAATAAGCTAAAGCCTTCATCAAGTGCTACTTACTGGTATTCACTAATAATATTTCAATTGTCAGATTAACACGGAACGGAATTCATATTTCAACTCTGTCCTAAAATACTATTTATTGACACTGACACGTTAAAGACATCCTTACGCCCCAGTACAATTAAAATGTTTCCAGTAAAACTGTTTGGATAATGTTAAAGATCATCTCTGTCAGCAGGCAGTGTCCACAGTTTAGGAGTGAAAGCCAACAATGCAAAGAAAGATGATTTTGGAATGGACTTTTTTTCTCGATAGGTAGTATTAATTGTTTACAGTTAGCAACAAAATAGATGAACAAATATGAACAAGCAGTCTTTTATTTAACTGACTATGAGGCATAACAATAACTTTTTAAAAAAAAAGTGTATTTCAGTTCAGTTTTATAGCCAATTTAATGTATACGACAGGTGTGTGGTGACTGTCAGTTAGATTTGAGTATGGTTTGATTTTGATGCTCAAGACAAAAAGCCTACTAGCTATTATATAAACTTTCAAAAAAAAAAAGGAGACATAATTCAAAAGTAAATTCATGATAATCAGATAAAGTATATTCTAAAAAATTAGCCAATTTGTGCGATGTTGGAGGAGGGTGGGTTGTATGGCTGCTATGGCCCACCCATGCATTCTTTGATTTCTCTCTATCAAAATGTCAGTCAGGAACATCTATTGGTGCAGGTTTAGTTTTTCTTGTTGAAACATTTCCTGTTGCCATGTTATCATTGGCTGGATAAAAAATGATTGACCAGCCATACTTTCGATGTTTCTGATGAAATTTAACATTTTTTTTTTAAATAGCCATTAAATGCTCGTGTGTGTGGGTGTGTGAAGTAATCAAGATTTAAAACTCTGCACTGATAAACCTCAACATGGCACCTGTTCTTTATTAACTGATAAATTCTGAAAATATTCCCACAATTCAACGCTACAGAAGCTGATGTACTGTATAGCTCTGCTTTGGTAAAACTTGCCACCCAGAAAACCGCTTAAGTTTATGACATGAAAGGTCATTTTATTTTGCCTTTAATCACTAGCAACATTTACATTACATCCAGTACCAGGATCTTTCAGGTAAATACCACAAAGATGTTCTTTTGATTTTTTTTGAGGTCACTAAAAATGAGATTTCACCTAGTTTTAAGGTCAGGTAAATGTAATTTTTCGACTTCTTATTTCAATCATTAAAAGTGACCTTTTGTCCAATGTGACTGTTATAACTATAATAACATCTGCACTCAGAGAGAGAAAGAGATGAAGAGAGAGAGATGAGAGAGACTGAGAGAGGGAAATGAGAGAGAGGTGAGAGAGGGAAGGAGAGTGAGATGAAGAGAGAGATGGAGAAGGAGAGAAAAAGAGAGAGAAAAGAGAGAGAGAAAGAGAGAGAGAGAGATGAAGAGAGAAAGAGACTGAGAGAGGGAAATGAGAGAGAGGGGAGAGTGAGATGAAGAGAGAGATGGAGAGGGAGAGTAAGAGAGAAAAAGAGAGAGAGAAAGAGAGATGAAGAGAGAAAGAGACTGAGAGAGGAAATGAGAGAGAGGAGAGAGAGGGAAGGAGAGTGAGATGAAGAGAGAGATGGAGAGAGAGAGAGAGAGAGAGAGAGAGAGCGAGAGAGAGAGAGAGAGATAGATGAAGAGAGAAGAGATGAGAGAGACTGAGAGAGGAAATGAGAGAGAGGAGAGAGAGAGAGAGAGAGAAGAGAGAGAGAGAGAAAGAGAGAGAGAGAAGAGAGAGAGAGAGAGAGAGAGCTCCAAAATAAAACCTCACAAATCTTATATAACTTTAAAAGGTTTCAACACTTTTTAAAACCTCCCAACAATGAAATAAATAAATACATTTGCCTTTAAAAAGAATCAAGTTTGTTGTTTTATTTAGTCATCTCCCTTCACTGTGGTGCTGTTACTTTCCACATCACTGCACCATTCCCATCACGGCCAATGCTGAAGTGTGTGACCACGAGGAGAGCACCAACAGCAAAATCAAGAAAACACAGTGAGTGCAGCTATTCACCAGTCTCTTTCCCTTTTCATTTTTTTTTTTTTCCTTCCTTCAGCTAAAGGACAAGTATCTGACTTCTGTCATTTCATGTGAAGCAAACATTTGTGTTTGACATGGTAGGAAAACAAAAACCAACCAAAAACAGATCCAGGTGGGAGGGGAATGGATGGGTCCAAGGTTTCGGTAAACACAGCACTAGATTCTGTCCAAGCTCTGGCACGCACTGGGAAATGACTGGCGATCTCTAAACAGTTAAAAGCACATTTCCGTCAAAGCTACTGCTCAGCCTCAAATGTCTTCAGGGTTCGCGGGGATCCTCTAGTTTTTCTTTTTTTAGTAGTGCATTATGGGAATGTTTCTTTATTTGTTAGGTTTCAGATTTCACAAACTTGCATTTTAAACTCGAGAGAGAGCCCGTTATTTTTTTTTCCGGCACACCGCCAATATTCATCGCAATAGTTTGAGATCTTGAACTTTTATCAAGCAGAGGAGGATGATGATGATGATGATGTTGCTGTTGTCTTTTTAAAAAGGTTCAGTACGCTTCCCTCCATTGATCCAGGTCTACCTTTGCGTGCTCAAGAAATTCTCGTACCATATGACTATGGGCAGCCGTAAAACTACTGGATCTAACAGCATAGAATTATGGAACAATAAGGTCAGGATTTGCTTATGGGATCTTGATGTTATTGCTTAGACGCCTTCAGTTCGAAGGTTACTTCATTAAATCACGGTTAAGATGACTAATCGAGCTTTCAATCCAATCACACTCCCCCCCCCCAAATTTTTTAAACGTAGAATCTACAGCAGGAACATTTACGATCAATATTTCTGAAAACAGCTCTCAGCTTAGGCTCAAATGGCAATATTACACCAGTATGATCATACCTTCTGTACCTGATCCAGGACTGTTCAGGTAATTACGACAATGGCCGTACCAGACCTGTTAAGGTTTACAGCTTTAAGTATCTCCCACTAACCTCCTCCTCCAATTCCGTGGAAATAAGATCATTACTCTCACAATTTGGAATTAAAAGCGAATAGAAAAGCTTGTAGGTAAGGCACTTACTGTAGTTCAAATTGCATTGAATCAAGTAAATCAAATTAAATGAATTAGCCTGTTTCTTTCATAAACTGATATCTGTCTGATACCATATGAAATATCAAGTTTCAATTAATGGAAACCATTTGGAAACTAACGTTTGATATAGATGAAATAATACTCTTGTCATATAATATAATAAGGGCCAATAATTGGCATTAACCCTTACTGAAAATAACATAATGACTGAATTGCGGCCATGCGCTGTGAAGCTTGACAAACTATAATGTATATTTAAAAAAAACAAACAAACAGGTATTTTAAAAAAAATTTAAAGAGACAGACGAAGAAAAGTTAGAAATACAAATGTAACAAAATGTTACCTCTTAGAATGTTGCAGATAAATTATATTTAGATGGGTATTAAACAATGTTTTAGTGAAAGATATTCATATGTGAGAATAATACTTTATTAAATGCTATATCTGGGCAAATCATCTCTACCATCATGAACAGTTACTCTTGTTTCTAGGATCTGTGTAAATAAAAATTTACTCTTTTTGTGGTATTATGTTAGTTTGTTTATAATCCATTACTTACAAAATATAATTATTAGTACTACTGTCTTTTAAACAATAGACTATCATGGTTGGCATCTTGCATTATTCCAAATTATCCAGAAATAACTACTAGGGGGATTCAAATGAAACATGGCTGGATACCATTATGATGATGCTATTTCAGCCTGGTATCATTTGAAAATCCAGTATGAGGTACACACTATAAACATCTCCATCTAGATATGCTTGGTTATCTCACCCCAGTCATGCATCATACCTCAAGATGCAAAAGCTCTGTTAGTGAATATGTGCAACTTAAATTCATATGGTACATAAATGTTGTACAAATGTTTCACTTTGTTCAAATGAAACCCAGCTGAAGTTAGCATTGTTGTAATGGTATTTGGAAGGGTTCCATTTGAACATCTCCAGTATCTCAATACTATCATTTAACAAAATTGAAAATCAATGATAAACCATGTTATCTTTTCTGTAGCTAACTAATGCTAACCACATAAAAGTGCAGAAAAATCCTATTAACCAGAAAGCTTCTTAGTTTAATAATAATAATAATAATAATAATAATAATAATAATAATAATAATCCATCACGGCTTATGCAAGACAGCTAGCCAGTAACACCTTTCTTGAACTGATTGTTAAATGTTAAACCATTTCATAACTCTACAATACTAAAGGGCTATCATCAAAATAACGAGTTTCTGGAGTAACTGCATTCGGGATGAAAAACAGACAATGGTCAAACAGAATAGTTAGTATCTAATGAAAAGGGCAATAACAGGTCCGTTTGTGCAGAATAGACAGCTGAATTTTATCTGATGTGCTGAAGAAAATCTATTGCACCATTTTTTTGAAAGAAGCATATAAACCTTACACAGTAAGAGTTATCAGTCTGTCTCTTGATCCTTTACTACAAACTTGAAAATAAAATTCATGCATTTTTTTTAAAAATAAAAGAATTAATAACAGAAAATGAATACTACAGATGCTCAAGTGCACTGGCTGAAAACAGTCACTGTAATTGTATCGGTTGGGTTTCGTTTGAACATCCCAAGTGCAATTTGTACAGAAACATGTTCAGTTTGCTGGGAATTTTCCTAAAATCTTCAAGTCACTACCTCCTGGCGGAAGGAATCAGAAAGTCTGTAACTGCAGCTTGACAGGCTGATAGCTGGCTGAAACTTTAACTGATTAAAATGCTAAGTACACACTCAGTGGTGGTCACTGTAAACAGATCTCTTGTGTAGGATGACAAAGGCAGGCAGGCAGACAGGCAGATGACTTGCGTCTTAGACTGGCTTAATAGTTTGCGAGGTCTGCATTTTCACTGGTTTTCTGGACATGGAGAATTCCCTTAAACAAGTTCATTTAATTTTTAAAAAAAAAAAACCTTTAAAAATCGGATGTTATTTTACTGGTGTTGATTTTAAGTAAATTACAAAGCAGAAGAGGAACTCCTGTGTACAAACTGTACAGCATACAGGGTTTTAATCCAGACTGTGGGATTGAGGTTTTTGCAATATTAAAAAAAAACAACAAAAATTCTACATTTTATAATTCTGCCACAAACATTTATGTACAAAGTGCAAAATATAAATGTCCATTGTTTATTTATTTATTACTTTTTAAAACCAGTCTTACTAAAATATCTGCATGTTATAAATAATGTGACTGGTTTAACTTTAGCCTGAAATATCAAATTAAAGATGAGTTCCACCATTTTGAAATTATTGCGTATGTAGCCAAAGGCAAAACAAAAGAAAAACCATTTCAAATGGATTAATAATAATAATAATAATAATAATAATATAATAATAATAATAATAATATAAAGAATTGATGATAATCAGCTGATTTATAGTTCTTCACCAGGAGAAAGATTGGGGCATATTATTAATTCTGAATACAGTAATGTGTACCGTATGTTCTATATGAGAAAAGTTGCTAGAAATGTACCCTAATTGATATATATAAAAAAACAAAACAAGGCCAGCTTATTTAGGGGAAACCACAGCATTCACAGGAATTATGCTTGAGATTAACTTTGCAATAAATTACCAAGATTCCTCCAAGAGCAATGATAATTATCAGTTTGTTTTAAATCAGCAAGTAACTACATAATTTGTGATTTTGCTTGCTTGTTTTGTAGACCCCTATTCTGACTTCCAGGATGAGATCTCACTGCAGTGAGCTAAAAAGGGGAAGGTTTGTGTGTGTGTGTGTATGGGGGGGGTAATGAGCCTTTACCTGGGTATAGTCGGAGGCTCTTTGAGCAGTGGTCAAGCAGGAATTCCACCATAACTGCCAGCAAAATCCCTACCAGTGCTAGCAGTTTTCAGTTGTGGGAGAAAACCCCATGTGGCTGGCTGGTGAAGGAGGACAGACAGAGATCCTTGTAGGGGGGGATGAGTCAAAGCAAACTGGTTCCTACCGAGGTTTAAACTTGGTTTATTTACCATAGCAGTTCAGTAGTCCACCTCCTCACCCCCCAAAAGCATCACATCACCCATTTATTTTTCTAAGGTAATATTATTACATGTCTGTGAGTCTCATTTAAAAATCTTGCTTGATTCCCGCGTCATATCGATTGTAGGTCTTTATTTCAAGCTTTATGGTATTGAGATTAATTTTTTTCTTCTTCTAGATATAATATCAGACCAGGGTATGGACCCCTATTCGCTTGGTACTAGGTAACTAACTGCAACAGTAATAACGCAGGTGTATGCTACTTGGTAAAGCTCCATAAACTGCTAGTCTACAAACAGATCAAGAAACAAGATACGAACTGCTATTTGAAACGCATAGCTTCCTGCAATGATGTAAGCAAGCATCTTTCCTAGCTCACGAGCTTCAGGGAATTCCAGCATAACTGTGAATTTCTAAATATGCCAAAGAATGAAGAAAGCAACAGTGAGTGATAATGTCCACATGTAGGCTTTGACTTATTATGGGTGAAGCAAAACACAATTAAGATAAATCATAGATTCTTCACAAGAGAGAAAATATCCCAGGACTGCTAGAGCACTGACCATAAACTGTTTACTGTGGGAGGTAAATGGACCCCATGTGTGATACCCAAATCACCCACATTTTAGCAATCTACATGTGTGTTAGAATGTGTCTCCTGTGTGATGCTAGTGCCTGAACTCTGTGCTAGAAGACTTATCACAAAAATGTCCAAATGATTTCCACGTAATCAAAAGTGAAAGAAATATAATTCACAATTTGTAACCTTGAGCACATATAAAAAAACATAAAATCCTAGATTGGAAAATGAAACTGATGACAGATTTGCAAAAGCAGCAAACACAATGCGCTCCCTGCTCCCCAACCATCTCTATCTTTATTGTTGTGGGCTGGTGAAAAATGTAATTAACCTCAAATGGGTAGCACTGTTGAGAGATTATACTGAAGCCATCCCAACATCTTATGTTGGAATGTAATGAGAAACCATCCAGTGAACCTTCTTCCACTAAAGCTTACCCACTTCCTCCTGTCAGTAGACTGACACTAACTCCACCTTGTGGAGAAGCAAACTTGCCAGCAGAGCCAAAAGGAGAAGGAAAG
Source organism: Nautilus pompilius (assembly GCA_018389105.1). NCBI lineage: Eukaryota > Metazoa > Mollusca > Cephalopoda > Nautilida > Nautilidae > Nautilus > Nautilus pompilius. The sequence continues at coordinate 604,713 of JACATO010000599.1, read as the reverse complement.
CGTTTGGCTATCTCCTACTAAAAGGTCCAGAGCTAAGAGATCACTGTATCTGTTTTGTGAAGCTGTAAGCCTTAGGAGCATCTTTTTTTTCCCAGCAAGAATACTATATGGAACAGCGTCATTCCAGTAATCAATGAGCGAATAAAGCAGAAATCTGGTGGTCTTGTGACCAGCTACTTGAAGATGGGCATCCATTTATACACTGTTCTTATCGTAGTATGCTTCCATGAGCATTTGTTCAAAAGATTCTTCATAGACCCCATGTCTTTTTCAACTTCATCTAAGCTTTCTCGTTGGATCCCCTACGCAGAACTTTAGTTGGACAGACAAAAAAAAATGGGTATGGCACCAGAAAGCATCCGCACAGCTGGATGGTGAAGAAGAGTAAAAACAAAACAATGACAGGGAGACACGTCAAACTGAGCGAGTCCTGACTGAGATTCGAACTCGGGCCCCCTCAACCCGGGCAGTCCAGTAGTCTGCCACTGCCGCCGCTTACCATCTCAGATTTTACCAGTCAGTGCCTCGCGATGACTTTTAATCGCAGACATTTCGTTTTCACACACCATGCAAAAACTCGCTGTCAGGGATCCCTGAAGATTTTATCGGAAAAGATGTTCTCAAACCAGTTGTGGCTGAGCTATAACATACCATAAACATTAATTCTGATTCAGATGGATATTTTACAAAAAAAAAGGTGTGGGGGGGGAACTTGGGTGAGGGGAGGGGGGGATAAGTTCGAAAGAAGTCGTCACAAATCCCTTTCATGGGGTTAGACACTGATGTGAAATGTGGACATTTCCAGGGATCCGTGATCAAACCACCACCCCCCTCCCCCAATTTGAAGGTTTCCGCTCCAATTGCTGACCACTGTCTCTGGCCATGAAAGCAGTAATACCAGGCAGGTGGGATGTAATCCGTGTCAAAACCACTGAGGTTACATCTCGGAAAGGGGGAAAGTGGAAACAAACAAACAACAAACAACAAACAACAAACAACAAACAACAACAACAAACGTATCAACAACTTGTACCAAAGGGGAGTTCACACCTTTTAAAAAGTAGTGAATAATCCCCACTTTCCACTTCGTGTTGCGGCACAATAATCGAACTGTCATGTGTGACTGACTGCATTCCAATTACGCACCTATTAATACTATTATTAATCCATGGTTTTGTATTCATACTTCTGCTACAATATAAAGCATTTTTTTTCCCCAATTCAATATTCCTTTTTCTTTCTGATGTATACTTCAAATGTGATTTTGAAAATTCTCCAATAAACCAATGTAAACAGCACAGTATGGTATTTATTTGATGTATATTTTTCATATAAGGTAAATCACATACCTGGTTTGACCATATGGACAAGGGATTTGAAGGAAACAAAAGTCCACACATTTTAAGCCACTATATTGCTATTGTGCAAGAAAGATATGCTCATTCGATCTGGTTAGAAGCTTGCCTCTGAGGACAAACCGATCTGACCAGTTTTCCATGTGGAATGGTAATTCCAACCCTGACTCTACAAACATCTGGAAGAGATACCATTGCATGCCCCAGTGCTGTCATCATTGTAAAGAAATGTTCCAGCATAAAAATTCCATCTGATCAAGTCTTTACTTTGAAAAAAGATGGAAGTAAATTTTTGCCAGCATCAAAAAAAGGAGCAGGGTAGAATTGTGAATCAGAAATTTGTGTTTTAGTCCAGTAAACATAGGGCTATAATTTCCCCTATTGTGGAAGTATAAATTATTTACAGGTACTCTAATGGTAAATATAAAGAGCTGATCTTCTTAGTTAACTCTGAACCTACTATAAAACAGCTGTGGCTAACAGATATATAAAAAATGTACAAATGATGTCACAGTGAATAACAGTAGAAATAATGTGAATCCAATAAGCAAAACAAAGATTTTAAAATATATATTTATTATATGTAAATTTTTTAATTTAAAAAATAAAACAAGACATATTGATACAAAAGTGTGAACAAATGTAAGCTCGTGCTAAAAAGATCTCATGACAGCAGAAAGCAGAAACTTTTAAGTGTTCTTTCCACAGAAGATAAATAATTTTTCAACAACTACTTTCTGTCCCCTTTCTTTCCTAATATATTATTAATTAAACTAAGCAACGAAAAAATATACTTTTAATCGTTAGTTTTATTCTCTTATCAAACTTTTCCTGTGGCTACAAACAGTGAGCTGCCAGCTGGCTCCAGCCATCAGAATTGTACTTAAGTAATAATTAAAATATGCAAATATATACCCAGACTAAATGCTGCAGATCTCAGAAACCTTTTTATACTCTCTCTCTCTCTCTCTGTCTGTGCAACAAAAAAAAATACAGTAATTATTAAAAGTTTTAGATTAAACAGTAAAAAGAAAACAATATTTAACAAATAACAAAATTAAACTAATCAATAAATACAAAAAAAAGGGGGATAGTATTTATAAATTTGTTTGCATGCAAATAGCTTTCAACACTTTAAAAAAAGTTATAAATTTTGAAATGTTTATAAATATTCATAAATGTTTATGAATAAGCTGAAAATTAAAAGAATCATTATTATTCATACGATATAACTTTTGAAGTGGCTCAGCAATTCAAGGTATTAGAAATAACCAATCAGGAATCTTATAAATATTTGCTTATTATTCAAGGCTATTTTCTCAATCTTTTTTTTTCTTCATTTATATACAGAGTTCATACAAATTATTATTGTAATAAAGCAACAAAAGAAAAAAAATAAATGTAGTGCAGTTTCTTAAAGGTGCTTCATATGTGCCATTGGCTGTAGATTTATTTACTTTACAAGAGAACTGATTATTATTAAAAGATATCTAAGGAAATTATCATAGATAGTAGGTAAAATCATTAGCGAACGCATGAACTTGTGTCTAACTAGTGGAGCTTTGAAAATCGGAATTTCATCTTCTGTACACACAGCTGCAAATAAAGTCTGTACAGTATCAGTTCACAAGGTGGACTGGCTGGCATTCCCTGAAACTTCCACACATCTACCTCTAGCATAGGGAAGACAAGAACTGTGAGAGAGGACAAGATTGACAATCTATGCAAACCTTCCAGATCTATTAGCATTGATGGGTAAAGGTTAATGCAGTCGTTAACTGTCAGGAAACAGTCTAGGGCATCCACTTCTTGGGCAAAATGTCTATTTTAGCATCTGTTAGACTGCTGCTCTGATATTAATGTTTCGAAAGACTGCTAAACTATAAAGTATACATACCGCGCCATGTATGTGTGCACTGCCGTAAACAGTATATGAAAAGTCAATGTTAAACAAGGACAAAAATACAACAAAAATTTGAGCAGGTAAGTTATTATTTTTTAAGTTTAGTTTAAAAATTTTTTTAAAAAAAAGTGAACACAAATTTCAACAGTTTTGACATATTAAGGATGTTGAAATGAGATCATGCCATCTTGGGTTTCACTGGAATGGTCCCCCCACCAACAGTGGTAGTGTTAAGATCACTAATAACAAATAATTGCTGAATATCTTCATTTCAGTTCTTTGGAAAAATGCCAATTTGTCCTTCAGCTATTTTGTAAAGTGAGAGTAGAACAAAATAGCAGTGACAATTACAATTCATAGAACTCACCATTTTGATAACTTTGGGATTTTCTTGACAGGAGAGTTATAGCTTTGCAGATACATGGTTGAAAAGTACTGAATAATCATATTCCCTGATATCCCTCCCCCAGGCAATTAATGGTCCAAGTTAGTCAATTACAAAACAATAAATAAATGATAATAGCAGTGGTACAAATCACCAAAAAGTATTATGGGCATTCAAATGAAACCTGGTCAAACTAGTACAGCAATTATTATTTTGGCCAGGTGGGTTTAACTTGAATATCCCTAGTAACATTGTTTACATTTTCCTTTTTATAATGTATAGATAGTTTTCCAAGTGTTAATCAAATCCATTTTAATTATCTGCCAATACACGAAATAAGCTTGAAGTTCCCTCCTGCTTTAAGAAATTGGTAGGATGGTTAACTAATCATGTTGTAAGACTCAGATTAGAAATAGAATAAAAGAACACTTCCAGAAACAATTTTTCCATCAACATTAGAAACATGTCACCTGGCCAGATATGATCACAGTGATGAGATTTTTTAGCTGGGTTTCATCTGAATGGCCCCAGTATCAAACCAATACTGCTGGCACTAGCATAACGACCATTTGGATAGAATAGAATAATTTCCACTCTTACTGGACTACTGGTGTTTAGCTTCTATCTGTCCCTAAAAAAAAAAACAAAAAAACAAACCATTCCTGGATTTAAATTGGCTGGCTGGAATGTCTCCCATCAACTGTAACGAAATCACTTTGAGGTTTGACTCAGAACTTAACTTATATTTATTTGCTATGAAGAGGCAAGAAGTCCCATGTCCATTTGGAAAAGAACTGTCCATCACAACTGGTGATCCATGTATACTTATACTGTGAACAATCTTTTTCTAATATCAAGTTATGATGATACTTTATCCAGTTTATAATTACGACTCCTGATATTTTTTAACTGCAGATAGATAAGCATATATGGGAAGTGAATCACGCCAATAGTTAACATTAACCTACGTTCTAAAATCCATTAAGTATTTTGGAAAAGTCTACCAACCAAATTAAGCAAAACTAACATCATCAACTATTCCTCTTATTCTAAAAACCTGTAAAATTTCTAGTAAACCTATGTTGAACTCTTTCAAATATTTAAATGTTCTCTCTTAAATGTGGACTTCTGATGAAGTTGTGAACAAAGAAAAATCATTTGTTTTTATATTTCATAGCTTGGATAACACTAATAGAATACAGCTTTAATGCATTGTTGTTTACTTATAAGTTTCTTGTTAATAATCTGAAAGTGAATTTTCCAGTTTAATATATGCCACATAATAATGACTGAAATTCAATTCATTTATGGTTTGAATAATTTCAAATTTTTTAGTGTCAAACTCTATTTTATACTTAATAGAACAATTTAATAAATTATTCAGTTTTATCTTATCATCTGCAAACTTAATGTTTATTCCTACTATGATCTCAATACCATTTTTGTATACACAGAACAAGAAAGGATGCAAAACTGAGCCCTGTGGCACTTCTCAAGTGCTGTTAATATGAAGATGGCACACCATCAGAAACTGCTTCTTACCGTATATTTTCTGGCCACTATACCAACTACCTTATCGCTTCATTTAACACATCCTAAAACATTTCATTTGTATCTGGGTGATAAACTGTTGCCTATACAAAGTGACAAAAGTTCTCTTCCTCTGTTCAAAGTTTCTCTTTAAGCTTCAGGAATTAGCAAAAAAGGTCGTGTACTGTCTACTCTGTAAACCTACAGTCTCAAGTTTAAAACACAGAAAAAATCTGTGACTCTAAAATCCATGAGATTACCAAATATGAGCAGATTACATCTTCAGCACTCCTTATACTGTGGAAATTTTTCTTTTTTACCATACTTGTATCACCTTGGGTACATTTGCACCTTGGCAGCCTTAGCTCCTTTCTCTAATAGACGTGTTGTTGGACTGGCTGTGTTTGTGGTTGGTTAACAGTAACAGAGCTATAGTTAGTCAATTCTTTTGGTGTCTAGAGCAGAACCACATTCACATGTACCCCCTGCCAAGAAATTTAATTATTAATTAATAAATAATTATAAAAATAATATCCATTTTAATAACATGAACCAGAATAATATTGCACACCAGCAGAGCCTGCAAAACATTGCATATTTACAAATTATATGACAATGTCACCTGTTTTGAAACCACTCCTTCCTGCTGGTGTGCAGGGCAGTCAATGTGCTATGCTCCCTGTATATTATTTTTGGAAGGAAATGTACATTGTCAGCCTTTAAACAGTATGGATTAGAAAGGTAGTGAAGTACAAACGCCCTCCTGGTGGTATACAGAGGGTCAAGACTGCCTAAAAACATTAACGACTGATATAAGGAACAGTAAACCCCACTGTCTGGTGAATTAAAGGATCATTATTCAAAGATTAATTTACTTTTTTTTTTTAAAGTATCAGACAGCATGTTAACCCCCCACCACCTACCAAAAACATTTAAAAAAAAGGTAACTCTATCTACTCCCCGCCCAAAGTTATTATATGAACCCATCAAAGAATAATGATTAAATGGCAAAGTACATGCAGTTTAAAAAAAAAAAAAAAACAACATTACTGCCACTCACAACTCTGGTTCAATGTCATATTTACTCGATTACAAATTGATCAAATGCATATTAAAAATAATTGAACATCCACGTATCAGTGACTGAGGAATCCCTATCTATCATTTTAAAATGCTTTTAAAAGTAGTAGTTAAGCCAGACCAATAGAAATAGCAGAGCGTCTTGAAAAATCAAATGCCATCCACAACTAAGTAGAACTGTGCATCATTGTCCTTTGCAGCCAAAGGTGATACTGCTTGACTGCAGGATGCACAGATGGCTTGTGTTGCACCACCTCTCTCTCTCTCTCTTACTCTCCCCAGTGTTCCAGTGGCAGGCATGCGTGGAACAAGAGGGAGGGAGGGCTAGGTACAGAAAGACCCTAACCTGAACTCTTCATTTTTAAATGTGCAAAGAAAAACACAAGGAAGAGGCTGGTGGAAACCCGTGTACCTGGCTAGGAAAGAAGACCCAGAAGAAACCATAAGAGGTATGCAAAACTGAGATGACTCTGCTGGGATTCAAACTCAGGCCCCTCAACTTTAGCAATTCAGTAGTCTGCCACTTGACTACTGTGCCAATATAATATAACACACTACGAAATGCCATACACCATTATGCAAAACTATAATGCACAGTCATGGCAGTACTCATGCATGTTTAGAAATAAGGGACAAACTATTACAAAATTATTTTTAGTTATGGAGTAACTCTAGTCTGTTATTTACCCAAGTTCTTCCAAAGCTAAGAGACATAAAGATTAGGTCCATCATAAACCAATCTTAGCTCACAATAAATATATCCAAAGAGTGGTACAGCACGTATCACTATGCAGCTTTACTTGCACCGATAATTTCCTTATCTAACTCAGGCAAGAGACCGCTGTCTTAATAAATCCTACTTCACCTGCTGAAGTAAATGTTTTATGTACAGGGTCAGTAATAGTTACTGTGCAACGCACTTTGTGAGCATAAAATCTGCAGAAATATTTTATACTAAGAGAGAGTGCAACAATCTGAAAGTATGTCTGCTCAAGTGCTCTGACACTTGAAAATCTTCATCTGATATAGCAATGTATGTTCAGTGAATTTCTAACCACATTATAGCCAGTCAGAGTCAAACCATAACGTACAAGATGTCATCAACCATAATCTGATAGCCCTCTAAGAAGTCCTGACTTCCACAAAATTTTACAAACCAAACTATAAAAGTTCATGAAAGGAAAGATAAAATACAGTAATGAGAACATTATAAACTGATGAAAGCAATCGTATAAGATTGAAATCTAATTTATATTTACTGATAATTTAAAAAAAAAAACCTTCCCAGAATGCAAAATTATAGAAGCCTGCAATTGTCTATGAGAAGAAGTTGATAAAATGGCTGCCAATTTAAAAAAAACAGATACAATGTTATGCCTTTTGCTGTTGCACTTTTTATTGGCTAAAATTTAACTTCTTGTGAGCGCTATGTCGACAAAGCTTATATTTTCAGGTACGCATGCTGTGAAGGAAGGAGCTTCAAGTAAATAAGATAAATATATGCTTTTGTTTAACTAAATTCTTTCGACTCCAAACTTCTGGGTGAGAAAACACCTTTCTACTGGTCAGAGCATTGGGAAAATCCTCCTACCTCCCCCTCCCTCCAGAGAGAGAGAGAGGGAGTAGGGTTGTTGGGTGGCCGGCTCGCAGTCTCAATGTAAACTAATTTTGGCTAAAATCCTTTAAGACCATAAGTTTTCATTTTAAAAAAAATTATCAATTTTTGTTACTAATCGAAATTTAAATTAAATTTCTTTGAACCTAAAAAAAAAAAAGATTTTTATTGTGGTATCTCTCCAATGAAGTTCTGCATGTTTCTTGCCCTCCAGCATTTTCTTTTCTTCGTTTATTTGCCTTATTGAATTGATAGCTGAATGTCAGAAAGCAGTTAGGGATGAATGGAACCTAAACACAAGTTTCTATAGTGATATACTGTGGGAAGGTTTTATAAATTATCAGCAGAAGAAAACCAGATTCACAATGCACACTCGGCCAATTTAATAACTTTTATTTATGCATATGTGGAAACTGCAAAAAAAAAAAAAAAATCTTTGCAGTTAAGTTAACTTTAAAATGATGTAGCAAGAAAAATTGATCTTGCCTAAATAATTATCAGGGCTGACGACAATGGCCAAATATGATCAATGTAACTTTATTAAAATAACTTTCTAAACATTAAAAAATTAATAACTGTTAATAAATTTCACAAAGTAAAATAAATGAAAGCAAAAGCAAAAACACAGTCATAGACAACTCTCTGTGTTGATGAGTCACACACCAGCATCAATAAAGGAGATGATTCTGGAAATGTAGTGCCATGGTTATGTTAAAGGGTGTTGCCATTTCTGTACCAAAAATGGACTAGTGTTTCCAACTTTGGCAGGTGACTGTGTATAACAGTCACATTCTGTTTACTGCAATGAGAAGTTCATTAAAAAATGCAGTCAATCTTAACCATCTTTCTGATTCACTATAAGCATACGGTTTTCTTGGATAGGGAAGAGATCCAGAACAAATTGCAATTTGATTTTAAATTACATATAGTGGATCATTATTTATTAAACAGTGAAATTCCACTTTTTTTTATTCACTCTATTGTGACTATCACCATTTAATGAAACCTTGATAATTTCTTAACCTGTGAATGTCTTCCTCATATATAATTTGTTTCTTTTGCTAAGTTGGTATTCTTTGTTTTACAGTTTTGGTCTTTCTTGCTTTCTGTTTATTTGTTATTATTGTTTTTTTATTTACTTAAAAAATATTCTGTTGTCAGTTAATTTTAATAGAACAATTTCAAGTACATATCGCAGTATCTTAAAGTAGTGTATTTCTTTATATATATATATACGCTTTTTGCAAAACTGATATTTGTTCCCCTTGGATTAGTTTTAAAAGCCATTCTGAAATGCTATTTTGAAAATTAGTCACAATATCAATCTTAGATTAAATAAAGTAAAGCATTACATATATTTTTTTAACACTTCTATCCTTTGTCATACAAAAGTAAATTTCCAGGCATTAGTCAATGATTAAAAAAAACGTTGATTCTATTGACAAATTGAAGACAGTAATGCGGATATTTAACTTTGGAAAAAGATTTAGTGAGACTCAAGCATTCATAGAGGTAGAACAGTCTGGCTGACTTCCAATAATTTAGCTTGTATAGTACATGTTGCTAGTGAAAGACCAAGGATGTGTGCTAATGATGCCATTATAGGCAAGGTTCTGTCAGTTTAACATCCTATCCATCATATCCAGCTCACTAGATTTGCTCATCTATTCATTCTCTGAGCAATCTCGGCAATAACCTGTTGGGGTAAACCTGACCTAAAGTTTGGCAAATTGATGCAGTCTGCTCTGTAGACAGTGTGCGGGGGTTCCCCAGAAAGAGGAAGATAGCACATTCTTTGCAGCTACTATGGGCAGGAATCTCTCGTGGCCTGTTATTGACAGATTTTTTTTTGGACTGTTTCTTATTTCACAACTATGCAGTAAATTCTGCAAATGTAGACTTTTTTTAATGCACCAAATACAATACCTTGCTCATCCAGAAATAGACGTTTTTTTTTTTGTTTTTTTTTAGTTTGAAGGTCAAGTTCAATACATTAACCAGTTCCAAACCATTTGTATGGATGTATAACAAATCCCTTATTCTTACTAACCACAGCAAATCTCATAACTACGTTCAAACATCAGCATGGCATGGTGGTAGTGGTGTGGGGGGTGATTTCACAATGAATGGATAAATTAAAGACAACCTTGCATGTTGCACAGCACTTTGGTGAAGGCATTTAAAATCTGGGAGAGGGGCAGATCCTTCCTTTTTATTTCCTTCTGAGTTCTCTCAGTCAGTAGTTTTTTTGCAGGCCACACAAACAGAACTGACTTCTGTTCTCACACATTGCACTTCCTGACTGCGGACAAGTTTTCTTCAAAAGACGATGTTGTGGAATTTTTACGATTTGTCTTCATGTTGAACGTCTGCAGAGCCTCATGGTGAAGCCCACCATCATTACCAAAAAATGGCAGCTAACATCTGACTGCTGAGAGCTGGTCATGCATGACAAGGCTTGCACATTCACACAATCTCCATTAAGGCAGTGGATATGGCGCATGTGTCTGAAAACAGAGCCTGACTGGTTCTACACATGCAAACTGCAGAAAATCCCTACTAGAGCTCTTCAATGTAGGAGAAAAGTGAAGTCCTCAAAGGAAATTCCACACAGCCAACTGGAGAAAAATGGAGAGAAGAAACCATGTTAGGGAGGTATGCCAAACTAACATTTGGATTTTAACTTGGGTCCTCAACCATGGAAGTCCAGTAAGCTAGCCACAATGGTGCATGGTTTGTTCAAACAATGTTTGCTACTTCTTTTGTTGAAAAAGAACTGATATACAATACAGTTCAAAACATTCGCCTTGTCCATCTCACACATTTAATTGTTTCTACTGGTGTTTCTTTGTTAAAATTTCAGGAAGCTGTCAACCTCCAGTAGGGACTTGCATTAGGTTCATTTGCTGAAACTTGGTATCCAAATCACCCTTCCATCCACCAAGCACCAACTATTCTCAGCCCAGGATACAAAGCTAAGACTATCTGTCCTTCTTAGTTGCTCACAGGCAAGGTTTGTGATGTACCCAGCACTCATACACAGATCAGCAACACTGCTCAAGTCACCTGTGATGTGGTGGACTATCACTAAATTAACAAGAAGATTACTTCCACTTCCACGTTTGGCAAGCATTCCAGACAGAAACAGAATTCTAGAAACAACCCCCCCAAAAAAATTGAATTTTATCACCAGAAAAAAATGTCTGTAGGCCATAGACAACTGGAACCGCTTTAGTCTTTTCCCATGACTAAGATTGCCGATATTCCTAATCATACTACCATGACCATGGATGTAGCTTGTTCAGGCTTCCCCCTTACAACTGGATTTTACGGCTACCCGTCATGGGAGATAAACAATTTCCCTATACAGCAACTTTCAAATTGAAGGTCATTGTGTTCACTGAAGAAAATGGCAAAGAAAAAATGACTCACAGTTTGTACATCACTGAACATTTGACGTGATTCAAACAGAAGGATTAAAAAAAAGAGAGAGAAAGCAATTGGGGGTTCTTCTACATGGAGAAGTTTGTTCCAGTGGGTCAAAAAGTAGATTATCATCTTAAATTTGGAGGAAAAAAAATCCCCCATTCTGCAGTAGTTTGCAGACTGTAGTAACGCAGTCAGTAAAATGCTTGCTGTGCTCATCTATCAAGGTTTTCAGAATAGTGAAAGAATGCAGCATCTCAGAGAATGGGTGCCTGGTGTTATGTGGAAGTGAAATAACTCTTGCTTACATTGAAGAACACCTGTGTGCGTCAGCTTCTGCCAACAGATTTCCAAGAGAAGCTGGTTCGGTTCCAGCAATATATCGTTTTATCTCAGTGAATTAACCTCTCTCTCTCTCGCTATATAATCACTACATGTATGATTAAAAACTGTATATAAAAACGACTTTTCTTTTTTAAGTGGTTCATTCAGTTTAAATAAATATAGAAATGTAATTTTGTTGTATTCTACTGTTTAATGACTGCTGTGTGTTTACCTGTACTCAAAAATTTGAAAACCTGATTATTATTATGGATCCATACATAGCATTAACAAAGTGTAAGTGGTGCAGCCCTTTTGCCTTATGCAAATTAGTAATGCGCCGATACACTGTGTGGATGAGATCAGCACTTATAGTCTGCAGCTGATTCCAAACAAAGAAGCTGCATTAGGGAGACCTGGGAAGTATGTTTGCAGGGATACTTTCACTCAGATAGAACAAAGATAGCCAAAACATGCTCAAAAGGTTAATTAATGTCTGGTGATTGGCCAGGCCAAAACAAAGTTGTGATGTCCAGACTCTCCTTCCAACTTTGTATTGCACAGGTGTGAGCTTTGGTGCTATGTTCCAAATAAATGCTGCATCTTTTTCGGACATATGATCATGGAGTACATAGGCATAAGTCTCACTCAGAGGATGATGATGCATTTGGAAGTAGTTAAATTTCCTTTGGAGACCATCAGCTATGACCGTTCAGTAGTGCAAATTTCACCTGAAACCACGAAACAGACAGACCATCAAAATTTGTCATGGCCTGAAAATGGTTTGGAAAAAATTCCTGTGCTGGACTGTGCTACACCCAATACATGACCACTGTCTGAGAATTGTGGAAACCTGAACTTTTCAAAGTGATGATATTCCAGAAGGCAAAGTGTGGTGATGTCTGTATTGCCTATTGCAGTCGATGGCCAACATTAAATTGTGTAGTTTCCACCTTGATGCTCTTCCCTTGAACCTGATACTCTGTGGAGAATGTCCGATCATTCTTGGAAACTTCAATCATTTGTTATTATTTGGTTTTCAGTTTTCTTAACATTCCATTCTGCTGACTTTGACTCACTAGGAAATGCATGAACAATTCTCTTAAACTAGACAAACACATTGTTTATAGCTGACAATAGGATATCTGGAGCCTTGAAGATTTCCCACTGACTTCTACCAATTCCATTGCACAGCTATGTGACTTCTTTCAAATTCTATCAGTTCCTACAAACCTCTTGTTTGAAGCATGGCTGTCTGCAGACTGAGGGTTTCTGTACCTGTTATTATATAGATTATCATGTAATTGAATGGCTTATCTAAATGTCAAATGCCAATTTTTGCCTGTATCAAGTCTCCATACAAATAGGGCTCATTTCATTATTACACCATGACAAATAACATTAAGGTATTTATAAAAAGTGCACTCTAAAGAATTTTCTTAAATCCTTTATCCACAAAATAGTTTGATTAAAAATTTGATTTATAAGTGTTTTAGAAACCAAATGGTTAATACAGCCAAAAAAAGAGAGGTAAAAAAGGAACTTTTTTGTGGCCAAATGTCATGTGCTTGTTTTCATTTTCCGAGCCTGTGAAAGATGATGGCATTGAGGAAGCTCCAAGTAGATAAGAAGATGTGTAAAGACACTAAAGCAACAACAGCAACAACCACCTAAAAGCCATACCTTTAGGCTGGACACCAAAACTTTCTTGGCCAAACAGTGAGAGAAGCATAAATCGGAGTGGGTGGATGGTGGAGTGGAGAGGGAGGCACCACTGAAATATATGTAGCATCTGCGTTTTTCTTGTGCTGTTATTTTATAAACATGAAACCAGAAACAGGAATTCATTCTATTCAGTGTGATCTACATCATCTCTGACTGGAAGAAATTATGCAACCAACAGATATTGCTTTTGTTTCCTTAACTGATCCCAATACCATATCCAAATAACTGTAAGACAGAAAGTCCCCCCCCCATCTGCATTTCTCTCTAAATATTGAAAACCAAGATGGATTTTGTGTTAATGCAATGCCATAAGAGACGAGATTGAATTCTTAATCTGGTACGAGTAACGATGATATAATAATCTGTCCAGGTATGATGAATTGTTCAGAACAGTCATAATATCTGGGCAGTGTCTTGAGGAGAAAGGTAGTAATGTTCTCTTTTCTTGTTGTCTAAAATGCAGTACTGCTAAAATTAAAAAAATAAATTCCATTTGTCATACTAATCCTGTTTATATTCTTTAACTACTTAGAAACCAGAAGTTAGCAAATTAAATGCACTGTCATTTAAATTAGAGAGAAGCTATGCGCAATCAATCTTGATTATAAGTCTAGTGCTTTGTACAACAAATCCATTATAGCTTTGATGAAGACAGTGTTTGGGCAATCAAAAGATTTGCCCCTGCATGCAAAAAGGCCATGTTTCTGAGTTCAATACGGTGACGCTAATGACTAAAATGGCTGGGACCACAATGGGCTAAACTACCCTATAGTTGACTGTATCGGCATTAAAGACGATTTTGCAAACTATAAACATTTTTCCTCCTTAAATCAGTTCTTTTTCAGTTTCACAAAATGACAAGCTCATATCTAGCACTATTGATCTGCAGAGAATAGTGAATAAATTAAATCAAATGCAAGTTTTAATGTGCAAAACATTGGCAAGGAGAAAAAAAGAAAAAGGAAATCAATTTGCAATTTTGAAAGATCTCAAAAGCTAAGCAGAGGCACTGAGGTCCATATAGATGGTTGCCAGTGACTTTCAAAGAAATCCTTATTCATTTCAGAAAGTAAACTCATTGATTTCCTTTTTGCATTCTATCTGCTTTCTGCAAATTTTATTTATTCATTCAAAAAAAAAAAGAAAAAGTCAAATGGTGGGGGGGGTCAGAATCTAAAGTAACTGCTGAAGCAATGTCAAGCACAAAAGGTGGAAAATACGGAATGTAGAAAAGTTAGCCTAGATGAACTCGCTGATAAACCAAATGTATCTATTAGGGTCTGGTTTGAGTGTCTATCTTGCAATAATGCAAGGCACCATCAAATACGGGATCTACTTTCCGTCAAAAAAGTTTTAACAGATCAAATGAAGATATGAATTTTATGTTCAAACTTGAGAATACCATGTGGATGCTAGCAATTTAAAGCATATACAGATATTTTCCTTACCCTGGGAGATCTGTAACAGCTGTGATGCTTTTCGGTTTTACACTGCAATGTAGGGTCAAAGGAAACTAAAACTGACAATATTTGCCACATTGAAAAAAGCAGATGCTCCTTTGGTATATGAAGAATTTTGTTTGAGATATTTTAAATAAGTAATTGCTGGTTCTTTCTTTTCTACTTGATGGAAACAAATACTATTGGGAGTATACCATCTACAGAATATTACAGCTAAACTGAAAGTTTTAAAATGATCAAGTCATACTCTTTAATTGGTGAGAAGATAAAGTTTCCACAAGACCAATGATGTAATTTTGTAAATTAAAATAAACTGCAACATAATGTATCATTTATATATATATATCTGCAATAAGAATGTGGAAGAATTAATTTGAAATAATTTCTAAGTTGCTCAGTAAATCGGCTTAATTCCTATTGACACTTTATTGTAATATCATAATACATCAAAATCCCATTCAAATGAAATACCATTTCAATGAAAATTCACATTCTCCAAAACATTATTTTAGTCTAAAAAGATTTGAATTTGACACTACTGGCATCCAATGCTGTGCCACACCAAATCACCAGTTCTCGACTGTAGTTTCCCCATGCTCAGTTAGTGTCTTCTGCCCATTATGCTAACTTTGAGTTCATTAGCAGCACCCCTGTTTCAACATTGGCATCCAAAAAAAAAATGAACATTAAATTCATACCTTCCATCATCTTCTACCCCAAAGTAGTGAGCTACTTTAATAACAAACAAGAAAGTAGAGGTTTTACTTTGGTTATAAGCTTGTTCATGACCGTCATTGGAAACGCTACCAATCTATGGCTTAAAGTCCCAGGAGTAACGGATAATGAACTTTTTACAGTTGAGATAGATTCTAACAAAGAAATTGCAGAGCAAGAGAATATAAGAATGTCGAAGCTTCCAAAGTCAGACAAAGTTCTGCTCGACCTTAATCGATTCAGATGATTCTCCTACAAGCCCATTAACTATTAAGAAGACAGATGTGCTTTTTTAGGATCAAATATTAAATAACTTACTATTGTAAATGTAGCTGCATGTCAATAAATTACGTTCCGCCCCGGCAGTCACGGTGCCTGGTATAAAAAAAGACTTTCGGTTGTGTTAGCTCACAAGGAGCCTCAATCAGCAATGTCAATAAGTCATGCTTGAGAGTGTGTGAAGTCAGATCACATACTTTTACATTCAGTTTTTTTACATACATGTATAAATACACGTTACAAAATTCTGTGGCTAATAAAAGTAAGAATGGATGTTTTATTACAATATTTTATTGTTCCCTTTGGGATAACTACAACAGTAAACAGAGAGCTTGGTCATGACCTCCCCCCTGGCACCACCCCACCCATTTTTGCCATAAGGAGATTTCGCTGTACTAGGATTTTTCAAAAAAGTGAAACCTGACTGAAATAGAAATTGGCGTAATGGTACCCAGCTCAGCTTCAGTTGAATGTCTCTAACCTGTTTGCAAATGACATTGAAATAAGTCTGAAATTATCGTCATTTTCATTTATTTATGGAAAATGACCAGTGTAGTCAAGGGTTACGTGCAATTTTTTTTTTTGAAAAGTGCAGAAGTTATGTCAATTTGGCCTTTAGAATATAGCACAGCTGATGGTATAGCACCAAGAGAAGAAAATCAATCTTCGCTTCACCTTTAATGAATTCCATGAAAAAAGCCAAAAGATCATCTTTACATGGTACTTATGTGACATGTACTACCATCTTTCATATATTTTTTCTTCAAACTTATGTGTCAACATTGCTACATAAAATATCACCGACCAGAGGACATCCTCCTCAGCATCAGCATTTCTCATACTTAACGTTGTATAAATAAAAGTGAAAAAATACAATAAATACAACAAAAAATAAATGAAGATGCTTTCATCCAGACAGCAGTGGAAGGAAGTAGTCAAAACGGTCTAGAGATTGAGCATTTTCATATTTCAGACTCATTTAGGCCAAATGGTATTCTGCAAAGGACAGTGATTGTAAAATGTCGTAGGAGCATCAAGCACCAGCTGCTTTTGTTTTGTGACTGCACAGAGATTAACAGAAGTTTTTACTTCTGTTTTTATTGCCTTCTGCTACAACAAATCTACATTTTGCTTCCATTTTTGTAATCCTAAAGATAGCAAAGGAGGAAATAAAATAAGTGCAATGTCTGATTATTGCATTTCATCTTCAAATTATGAAATCCTAATTTCCATGCCAAAAAGTGGTCAAGCAACCAACTCAGTAGATATAAAGCATACAATCGCCATTTTTGTGACTCATGTAAGTGGGGATGTGTACAAAACACATAAAATTAATCAAATATAATGTTCATACTGTTATGGATATAAGATTAATCTTACTGGTAAACAACAAGAAAACACACCACCAGAACTCTTCAGTTGTGGGGGGTGGATGAAAACCCACATGACCAGCCACCAGACTGAGCTGGTACCTGCCCGAAATCAGAATGAGACATTCCACCTTGGCATCTCCACAGTCTCATCACTGGCCACTAATGACCATTCTTAAAATGCAATTCATAAACTTTTGACAGAAGGCTGCACCCACATTTCATTAGTTTTAAGACTAAAAAAAACAACAAACAACTAAACAATATGGCTACAGAAGAGTCAACTATGGTAAACAATGCACGACCAATGACCCACATTCTTCCTGCAGACATGAAACACGGTGATTGTTAGGTAAACGATGTTGCTGAACATTTTCGTTTTTTTTACAAAAAAAAAGGAAAGAAAAAAATAT
Source organism: Nautilus pompilius (assembly GCA_018389105.1). Lineage (NCBI taxonomy): Eukaryota > Metazoa > Mollusca > Cephalopoda > Nautilida > Nautilidae > Nautilus > Nautilus pompilius. The sequence continues at coordinate 587,137 of JACATO010000599.1, read as the reverse complement.
TTACAATCAGTTTTATCAATTTATTTTCCTGCTTCATTTGATTTATTGAAGAGACTGTTTCTTATCCCTTTATCTAAAGCATTGGTTGCCATATACCTTGCTAGGATACTTACTAACAGTCTGGGATGGGAGGGAGTTAAAGAGGAAGGACAATACCTAAGGACGATCTTTAAGCAAAAAACTTACATCATTAAATATGATAGATAATAAAATCGAATCAAATAATAACAACTTGTCATCATCTGTGTGGCTTTTTATTCCAAAAAAAAAAAAGAAAAGAAATTTCTTTGATAAAACAAAAACAAACAAAATAGAAGCAGCGAACAGTAGAATTACGAGTTCGTTAATTCTGTCAGTGGTTTGATGAATCTAAGGAAAGTTGTTATCTTCCATTCTCGTGAGCTGTCCGCATACATTCGCTCCTGGAGGTTCTGCATGGGACTTGTAAATAAACCACAAACTCTAAAGATAAGCAGTAGTATTTTGTTTCCCCACAATACCTGCTTCATCGGCTTTACTCATTACCATAAAAAGACAATGTATAAAGTCCTATTTAAGGCTGGAGGAATAATTTATTGATAAAAAAAAACAAAACAACAACAACAACAACAGACGAACAGCTAATGGAATTTACAGGGAAAAGAAATTTGATTCTTAAATTCTCTTTTCATTGCTCTCCTGAGGATTTGTTCAAAACACATTTGACACATTGATTTATTGTGTTAATAAGTGGTTAAAAAAAAAATTGCGTAATCATTATAACATTTGCCAGGTTATTTTTATCAGCGAAATAAAATCAAACTTACAGCTATCAGGTTCAGGTGGTTTCAAATCTTTAACATGACAGATCAACTTTAAATTGCATTGTTATCAACATCAGCATTGTGCGCATGCATGTGTGTGTGTGTGTGTGTGTGTGTGTGTGTGTGGCTGTGTGATGACTCCCTGTGCACAACTGTTCGGTATAAAAGTTTGAAGACAGTGATAGAATGAGTGAACATTCATGATTACATACAGTATTGAAAACAATTATGGAAATACAAAGAATATGCACAAACAATGAGTAATTTGGAGAGAGAGATATATAACACATACACAATACATTATTAGAAAAATTTTACAAAAACAAAATGAATATATTGTACAGTGCATTACTATTTGATAAAAGCTCTCTGCATCATATAGAGCATAGCATCTTGTTTCCAAGCTCCCATCAATATATGACTGTGGAATACTGTTCCGAACATCCTGTAGCACTTTCCACGATCCATCCAAGGAGTCTGGCTGCTGTTTAACTTCCTCATTAGCCATATAACCATATATAGTGTCAGTGATGCCTATGTCAGAATGTTTTGCAGGTTAAGGCCTCTTTTGAGTGTTCCATCAGCCTTTCTACGTTCAAAGTAGTTCTTTACCACACTGGCTATATGCTTGTGGTCACTGATATGTTGGAAGATGAATTCCTTCCCAAATAGAAGTCTTCCTGAAGAAATGGCATAATAGCTAAGAACCAGCCTTAACCCATCAACAGCCAGTATACCATGAATTTTATGTAAATCTCTGAAACAATATTGGCTGATACGCAACTCCAAAGATGTAATGACCCACTCCCCTCATGCTTCGTTTCAGCTGTTGTACACTGATTCTTATACTGCTTCCCAGTCGGCCTTTGAACACATTCTTGTTGATTATTTCCAAACAGTTCAAACTTGGACTTAACTGTCATCCCTCCAGCTTTTCATAAATCTATTGCTTCATTTTTGCTGCCAATTTCAGTCTTGCTGTTTGGTTGCCTTTCATCTGCAAGGACTTCAGGAGCTATGTATCCATTGTGGCCAGTTTGTACCAATGCAGGTCTTACTGTTCTTGAAGAAATACCCTGACATGCTCAACATCAGTTTTGGTGAGTCTTGGCTTTCTATTTCAATCATGTTTGATGTCAACAGTACCAGTTTCATATATCCCCCCTTTCTAAAACATGAGGTCAGGTTGCAATCTGTCGCATAGAGTAGCAGCCTTCACCAGTTAAGACTGATTTTTATAGGCTTCTCATGTGATATTTCCTTCTCAGGAGTCAGTAGTCACCACACCTTTACCAATCTACAATCATATCACTGCCTAACTTTTATAGTCCTTCTGCAGGTGTGACACATTCTGATTGTTTGCATAACAACCAATCACAGTGCAAGCCAACATGTGTTATTTGAATGTCACACCCAATTTTCCTGTTTCCATAATAATTTCCAACTGTGTAAAAATCCAAAAAGGAACATTCCATTCCTTAATGAAAATTGATAACCAATATTTGTTTTAAAAGTTTGCTTTTAGATACATATTTGATTCTTAAGTGGATATTCACTAGATACGATGGAATAGAAACATAAAGATTAAGTATAGATACAGTGATACTATTCCTATTTGCATTTTCTAATAAATTTTCTCATATATGGTATTTTATTTATCGTTGGCAGCAATAAATATTCTAAAATTCTCATCCTTAGGTTATGCAAAGCAATCTTACCTACCTACTATAGTTGTTAAACTTATATGAAAATGTTGTTTGTGCATCACTTTTAAGTTTGGGTTGTTATACGCCAGTTTCAACAATGGAGATAACCTCTCCACAAGGGAAACACCCCCAGTGGGGAAGAATAGCACTATAGTTATTTGCTATCTGGATCTGCCAGGAAAATCCCTACTAAACTCTTTGTGGATGTGAGAAGAAATGATGTTGTAGCTCTCATGTCACATTGACCGTGAAAAACTTTGTGGGCTAGTTTCATCGGCTCTAATACCATATTACTTTTCCCACTCTTTCTCTCACCCACCTAAAGGAGATGAAGAAAAAACAGAAAGCATCAACATGAGAATAATCGACTAATTATGCCTTACTTGCAATTTGATAATTTATCATTTGAAATTCCAGCTACATACTCAAAACATGTATTACAACCCTGATACAGCACTGAAAAATCGTGTTCAAAGTAACCTCAACAAATATCACAACAGAACAATGACACAATATAATTGCATAACCTAGATATCTATATACATATAATGCATATGGATCAAATAATTCACTGTTTATAGCTTGACGATGATTTTCTATAGAATTGTGTGAAGATCATATTGTAACCATTTGGGAATGTTTTATCAGAATAATTTTATCTGGGCCTCAGTCCTTCCCAAACTGAGAGACAGGCAGATTAGGTCCATCATAAAGCAATCTCAGCTTATAATAAATATATCCAGAGAAGTATGGCACATATCACTATGCAGCTATACTTTCACTAATAACTTTCTTATCTATTTCAGGCAAGAGACCGCTGTCTTAATAAATCCTACTTTACCTGTTGAAGTAAATGTTCTATGTACAAGTCAGCATTCGTACTACAAGTATGCTATAAGTGCTCTGTAACTTGAAAATCTTTATTTGATACAGCAGCGTATGTTCAGTGAATTGGTAACCATATTATTGCCGGTCAAGGTCAAACCATGACATATAAGAAACCATCAATCATGATCTCATAGAGCTACTTAGAAACCTCCAAAAATTTCATTAACCAAGCTAAAGAAATTCATATAAGATAAAATAAAATAATATGATCAGGACATTAGAAACCGATTAAACCAAAATGTGTATGCAATCCAAATCTGGTTTCTATCTGTTGATAATTTAGAAAACCTTCCCAGAATACAATATAAAAAAAACCCATGAATCATATGAGTAAAAGTTGGCAAAATGTATGCCAATCTTCAAAAGCAGATTCAAAGTTAATTCTTTTGTTGTTAGAGCTGTTTCTTTAGCATGATTATTTATGGTAAAGCTCAGCATTTTCTTAGGTGTTTCACTTTGTCTGCCATATTGATTTCATAGTTAAATATTTGAGCAATTACAAATAACACCGGCCAACATTTTTTCACTTTTTTCTGCTGACTACGATCTGACTTTCAACTAATTTTGAGGTGCTGATTTAAAAAATAAATCAGTTTTTGCCAATCACGTCAAGTTTTTGTTTTACGGGATATTAAAATGGTTAACTTTTTACTTGGTCAACAAGGAGGATACATGAAATATCCATGTTTCTTGTGCCTGTGGGATAGTAGAGCTAAGGACAAGCATTGGACTCAGAAGAACTGGCCGGTGAGAACATGCTTAAATGTCGGAGAACCAAATATCAAAAACCGACCACTAGTAGATCGGGTAAAAATCATCTTTCCTCCTCTCGCATCAAACTGGGTCTAATGAAGCAATATGTTAAAGCTCTGAGCATAGAAGGTGACTGTTTTAAGTACATATGCACAACATTTCCTAGCCTCAGTTATGAAAAAACAAAAGCTGATTTGTCTGACGAGCCACAAATCAGAAAACTGATGAGAGATCAACATTTCACAAGCTCCATGAATGATATGAAGAAAAGAACATGGAATTCTTTCGTGGCTGTTGTGAAAAAATTTCCTGGGAAACAAAAAAACTGAAAATTACAAAGATTTTATCCAAACATTGCTTAAGAATTTTCATCATCTTGGTTGCAACATGAACATAAAGGTTCATTTCCTCAACAGTCATCTTGATAAATTTTCCTGAAAATCTAGGTGACGTAAGTGATGAGCAAGGTGAGAGGTTCCATCAAGATATACAAGCTATGGAGGAGTGATACCAAGGAAGGTGGGATACTCACGTGATGGCCGACTACTGCTGGAGTATTAGAAGAGACTGTCTGGAGATGAAGCACTCCAGAAAAGCCTACAAATGAAAATTTAATCCATGAAGGAAGAATGTGCCATTTACTGATATCAGTTAATGTAAATAAACCCATGTCTGTCATTGTTTTGTTTGTGCGGTATTCTAAATGAAATGATAAGAATATTCTGGATTAGTTTGTGTCCTTTTTTGACTAAAATCCATTCAATTCTAGCATTGGTTTATATTTTTCTATTTCAATATTTTGACTTGATAAGTCATAGTTAAACAATATATTTGTTAATCTCAAAATCGATTCATATTATTGTTTGTTGGAATGGCATTCTAAATAAAATTATAAGAATAGGATTGAGGTGATTGTGGAAATCATTGTAATCGGGTCCTTTTTTATGACGACCGATCGAAAATGGGGGTATGCTGTAGAGCAAAAACTTGACGTGATAGGCAAAAACCAATGTGATATTTGAGATCAGCACCCCCAGATTAGTCAGAAACAAGTCTCAGATATAAGTCAGCAAAAATTGTATTGACCAGTGTTATCAGAACCTAATAACCAATTTCATAGCAAAGCATTGTGAAGAGGTGTTTCAAAACTATCAGTGGACAGAAAGTGAATTCAGATTGCATGTCTAGGTCATTTAAATAGTGAACCCAGATAAAGTGATCTACAATTTAAAAACAGAAACAAGTATTGCAATCTAATAGTAATGTGAAGGAAAAAATTGTGCAAAACTGTAGCTCTCATAAATTAAGTTTGTTTGCCATCAATCCTCATCTTGGAAATCTTAACAATAAAATAGTGTGGAAAAAAAAAATTGGGATCATTAACTCTTTCACTGCCAAAGTCAGAGATCACCACTGTATTGTACTTTGCATGATACTTGATAGATGACTGGTCAGTAGCACTGGATATCTTTAGTTTAAACATTGATGAATGTCCTTGGAGGAATTCCAAATAATCTGCCAATGGAGTGAATCTTTTAAAGGAAATGATGCCACTGACTCTGCAACAAGCCTTGGAAGTTTTTTGAAGAGATCTCTGATGTCAGTTTGCCTAGTTACATCCTGTCTTTTTTATTAGAAAAAGATGAATGCATAAAACACAGCTGTATAAGTTCTTGTGCAGAATAGGAAGCATATCTATCAGCAAAGTTTAAGTATGCTTCAAAACCTAAAGCAGTGTCATCTGAAGTTACTTTCTCTTCTTCACTAAAATCTTCTTTAGCCTTTTCCTCTCTCCTTAGCCTTATTAGGGTTATCAAATGCTCCCACTGATTTCTGCATTACTAAAAAGTTGGGGAATTTCAACTTCCCTGTCTGTTTCAATCAATTCTTCAACTTTAGTTCATACAAGTTTGCTTACTGGATTAGCAGCAGCAGCATTTCTCACAATGGCAAGAATTTGTGCAACTGTAGATTTCCAAGGCCCAATGTTAAAGCCTTCAAATTCATCATCATCTGAGGACCCTTTGCCAAACATAACAGTAGGTAATAATTTTCTCCACACTCTCCTCAAAGTTTCACTTTTTTACAGATCTCCATGCACAGGCAAAATTGAAAATAGCATCTTTAATGTTATAGAGAGAGATTGGAACTACTGTAGTGTACCATGATTAATTAACTTTCCTAGAAAACCTTTTCTATAGTAGCATTTCATGTTCTGAATGATGCCCTGATCCATAAGTTGGAATCAATGAGGTAAAATTGGCAGGGAGATAAGTGGCAAAAATATTACCTGGCTCTAGCTCTGCTTTAGGTGAGTGAACCTCACAATTATCTAATAAGGGAGTACCTTTCAGGCTTTCCAATTTTCTTAAAATCTCCTTTCACTTCAGGTATAAAATGATAATGAAATCAATCAAGAAGAATCTCCTTATCCACCATGCATTACTTTGGGCTCTGTAAGTCCCAGGTAGATTGGTAATACATTTAAATGCTCTAGGGTGATAATATTTATCTGTCACTAATAATTTAACCCTATGTATGCCTAAAGAATTTGCACAATTAAGCTTAGTTATTTGATCGTCATTTTGTTTAAAACCACCAGCACTAGATTCATTCACACCTGCTGGAGTAGAAGTAGGTAAACATTTCCAAAATAAACCTTTTTCATCAATGTTGTATACTTCATCAGGTGGCAAACTGTGTCCGTTGATTAATTTTATAGATATTTCAGGAGATATAAAGTGATTAAAAACACAGCACTATAGCAATAACGACTCAAAACAACTGAAGAGGGAAGAAAGGCCTGCAAGCAGTTGCCTCTACCAAGAGATGGCAGCAAACAAACTTCCAATGTGACATCTAATTTTTCTTATACAGTAGCGTTCATCATTGATTTGTTCACTAGAAAAAGAAAAAAAACAACAAAACAAACAACACTATAAGACTGATGCAACCCGATATCAGAACAAGACCCCTCTTCTTTTTTTTTTTTTAAAAGTCATAAACAAATTATTTATAACAGTCAGTGATCAAATGACAGGGCACTATCCACCACATGCTGTATGCAGCTCCCCGTAGTAGGGTCAGCATCTTTTATAACTCATGGCCTTGGCAAACACAGGTGCAGCAGCAGGAGAGCAATGGTAAGCGATGTTGTCTAGGCGTAGGTTTTGACTCATTATAGGCAAAGAGAATGTAATTAAGATAAATCTCCCTGCATGCTTCACAATAGAAAGTGTTCTAGAACTGCTGGGCCTACTGACTGAATGTGGGCTTCCCCCCCCTCTTTTTTTTTTTTTTTTAAAAGTCATAAACAAATTATTTATAACAGTCAGTGATCAAATGACAGGGCACTATCCACCACATGCTGTATGCAGCTCCCCGTAGTAGGGTCAGCATCTTTTATAACTCATGGCCTTGGCAAACACAGGTGCAGCAGCAGGAGAGCAATGGTAAGCGATGTTGTCTAGGCGTAGGTTTTGACTCATTATAGGCAAAGAGAATGTAATTAAGATAAATCTCCCTGCATGCTTCACAATAGAAAGTGTTCTAGAACTGCTGGGCCTACTGACTGAATGTGGGCTTCCCCCCCCTCTTTTTTTTAAATACTGTGAAAGTCAGCGGAATTTCCAAAATATCCTTTTTATTAGATGCCCTAATCCCCCTTATTGTAGTCAGTTTGCGCTTACGTCCATGTGCGGCACCTAAAACGCTGACTTAGCTAATTTTGTATGGCAAAAAAAAATTCTCATTACAGGCCATGTAACTTATTTGGTCATCATAAAGGGTAAAGGAAGTGATATTGCATATCTTATATATGTGTATGTATATATAATCTGCAGGATGTGACTTGGTGCTTCCCGGTACAGTTCATAAAATCACTAAACTTGGACGAAGATGCAGTATACCACATAAATAATTTGTCTTCCTTCTTTTCAGGTGTTTGCTGTATTGAAGAGGGTCGACCGTGAAAGGGGCTGGCCCCTAAAGAGATCTGACAAAAATAAAAGAAAACGCTTTTCTGATCAATTTTCTAGAACCAGTTTCTCCCTGGAAAGTTTCAGACAAATGCCCTAAAATAAAGCTGCTCAATCAAAAAAAGAAAGAGAAAAATCCCTGCGATGTGTTTTCCTGACGTTTACATGGAATAAGATTTCATCTTTGGTGACTGGCATGAAGAAGCAACTTGTAGCACAGTAAATACAAAATTTAGTGCCACAAAGGGGAAGATCACAGGCTCCATTATTACTGCTACCTAAGGTGGTGGGAGAGAAGCAAAACTATCCCCTTAAAATCTCACCAATAAACTTCCTTTTCTTATTTCAGTTTTTTTTTTTTTATGTCGAGCATTAAAGATGAAGTCTTCTTGTCCAGAGAAGTGAGTAGTCCTCCAACCCTCTTCATCCTTTCGGCCCACTGCAGTCTTGAATAACTTGATGCTGGTGAAACCAAGCAATTTCTGTTGGCAGTTTTGATGCATTCACCACCATAACACACACATATTTGTTGTGGATGTCAATCCTATGACAGAACTCGCAAAGCTTTGACACCATCACTTCAAGCAGCTTGAAAAACCTAACCAAAAGATGTTTCTCAGATATCAAATTTAGCAAAAATATTTGTTGTTTCTGTCAATGTTATCTTTTTTGGGGGGGGATGTACATTTTCCAAACGTTTACTCGCAATTAAACATCATTAAACATGGAATTTAAGGCAACCAACAATTGACTTTTTCCCAGTACAGTAAAAGCTGTGTTATATGACATTGCTACAACAATAATTTACCCAACCAAACAAATCATGGCGTAATAATAATTGTAATCATGGGAAACTCACAGGACACACATAAAGCTTCCATCATCCCAAAGTACCTGACCAATGCACTTTAAAACTATTATAGTCTGTCCTACCACAATTTAAAAAAAAAAAAAATTGTATTTATGTTCCCTTCTTCGTTGGGCGTAAGGCAAAGCAAAAAAAAAAAAAAAAAAATGCAATGTGTCTGCCTTTTCCTAAATCTCCATACGACATGAAAGAGTAGGCGATCACAGTTTTGCGAAATACTTCATATAACTATGATCTCTCATTCCCTAAAACATTGCAGTAAAATGACTTATCCAAACTATCAACATCCTTAACAAAATATGGACACCAACCCTGCACCACATCTTCCAAATGTGGTCTAATCAAAGCTTTAGAGAGATAGATAGATCGTCTGGCACCTTCATGCAGACAGTTCTAAAATTCTATTTGCCCTACTTACCACCCAACCGTAGAGGTGTTTACTGATAAACCAGAGAGATTTTCTGTGCACTTTGCAGACTTATAGTTTCCAAAATATGGATTTTTATCTCTATTAAATGTTACAGCTAAGAATAAAGACCCCCCAGTACAGTAACATTGATAACCAAACCAGTAAAGCGGATTCCTGCTGCATTTATGATGAAATTCAAATACAGATTTGTTAAAACTTTTTATCCAAACATTTTCCAAATCAGTAACAAATGCAAACCATCACTGCATTTTAATTGCATCATCAAACTACCCAGGGTTCTTGCAAATGTTCAGCATAACCAGTGACATATTTGCCATTGCCAAATGACAATAAGCAACAGAACAACTGTACCCTGACTCCAACAAGGGACCAAAAAACAAAAACAAAATCAAAATAAACTATTTGAATTTATAGCAGGAATGCACAGGAATAAAGAGAAGAAATTAAGTCTTCAGGCTACAATAAAAAACAGAAAATGAAAGGGTGGTCTCTAGGCTCTGAGGAAGAGAAATTAGAAAAGAAGATTAAATCTCAAGACATTGACAAACAAAATTTTTTGAAAGTCTTAAGGCAACAAGGCTAGCAAAGCACTGACTGGGGTGGAAAACTAATCAAGCAAAGCTCACTGTAAAGAACTTGTGGATCATACAAATAGGTTGAAATGTTATATATACTTAACTCATCTAGCATATCTGCAGCATTATTTAATAAAGAATTTTTACAGATGTCAGGTGAAGCTGTGTGCCTACTTTAATCCTTTTGAGACAGGTGCTTTTGGAAATGGAAAACCTAACTGCTACCATTGATTTACTGTAAGGTCATTGCTGATTGGTCCATGCCAGCTATAAGGGATGTTGCTTTACTGTAAAGCCATTGCTAATTGGTCCATGCCAGCTATATTGGATGTCACTTTACTGTAAGGCCACTGCTGATTGGTCCACGCCAGCTATATGAAACCGTTTAGCAAGGGATTTTTTTTAAGGGCCTGACGGATTGGCTCTATTGACTCCAGAGGGTTAACTTCTTTGTTGAGAATCTTGTAATAGAACATTTAAATGCTATGGAGAGATCTATAAATAATAATTTCTTTTCTTTCTTAATTTCCAGTTTATGAAAATGCTGCATTTTTAGTACAAAAAAAAAACAAACACAAATGGTAAGAAGCATTAAAATATTGTACACTTAAGAAGTCACAGGTTTTCACTTTTCTAAAAAGTATTTCTTTTTTTCTCCATCTCTGTCATGTATGGAAGTGTATATTACTTACATTCCCTTATCAGAGAAGAAATATTTATTAAATTATGGATTTTGTTTGTTTGTTTGCAAACATTTTATATTCCTAAGTGTAAAGCCATGACCAGGTGATAATTTAATTTAAAATTCTGTAAAATTAACCCATACATATTGGGCACAAAATCCATGGATACGATTATTGAAATGTAAGATCATGTATTACTCTTGTCAAGAAACAGTGTGGTTGGAAATTATAAAAAAAAAGTTTATTCCTAAACCAAATTAGCTCGTGAATTTATTTAAAACATACTAATGGAGAATCCATAACTATAGTTTCAAGGATGTGAGCAACCTAAGACATGCGGTTAATACACTAAATACTTTCTGCCACTCCTAATGGGTCAAGGCAATGCCCAGATCATGTAGGTTTTGTGGATGATGAATGATTTCAGAACTTTATCTGATATTCCAAAAAAAGTGCGTAATGGATGGCATGTCTAGGGATTGGTGGCTGTCCAATCCAATGTTGTGGTAATTCTGCTGACCCCCGACAAAAGCAGGGAATCTGGTGTGGCTTGGCATCTTTGGTGCCAGTTATTGATGAAAAAGCAGAACTTCTGATCTGACAATCTCAATCAGGTGACCTGGAACAATCAGAGAAAGTCCTACAGTCAGTCAGATTCCTCCCACACCATGCAGTTCTGCTACCAAAATGACTGCACCGAACAGCAATGGATCCTCATCCAATGATAATTGGTGACTGAAGAACAACAAATGAAGGTCTGGCGTGTAATTAAACATGGTGGTTGGTTTCTGATAGTTTGACTGAATGTCTATGTCCCTTTCCTCTGATTGGCAGTGCTGCACTTACATTACTTATATAGCCATGAAAGAAACGTGTTTTCCAATCTGTGCTTTCATATACCACTTGTCGTTATATCAAATGAAGAAGGGTAATATCAGTTATCTTCTCGAAAGCATTATCTATCCTGTGCCACAAGGGGCCTGACACTTCTGACTTCAGAAGAGAAACCATTACTAGAATTTTCCAATTTTAGGTGTAGGGACTAACCTGCACGAGTGGCTGGTGAAAAAGAAGAGAAAAGCATGTGAGAGACGTATACCAAATTGAGATTCCTTACCCTTGGTAATCAAGTAGGCTAACCACTGAGACATTGGCTGCCCTACATACTATATGATTTTTAACATTTCTTATAGTAGATTTTTACACACATAAGTAAATACCTGATAACAGTTTATATCTGTCAAAATAACAATTATGGTAAGACAGACTTAGACTCCATTTTGCCTAGGTTTTCTGTGCATTACAATAAAAAATAGTAATAAAAATATTAACCTTTTCCATTGAAAACAACAAAAGCAAAAACTGTTTTCTTAGAATTTTTCTGTATAAAGATTTGACATAAGTAAAGAGAAACCCTAAGATTCAGATAAGCCATTCCATCACATGATAAATGCATGATAGCCAGTCTGCAGATAGCCATGCCACAAACAAGAGGTTCACAGAAACTGACAAAATTTGACTGAAGGCACAACAATTTGACAATGGAACATTGCAGTTTTCTGTTGACTATTACCACCATAGTACTGAATATTTTGCAGGTAACAGTGTCCTGGATCTTCAGAAATCAACAGGAACCTCAACAACTGGCTGTAAATGTAGTAGAACATGTAGATTTCCAGTAGAACCAATAGATGCTATTGCAACAGCATCAACAAGAACCGTAAAGTATCAAGATGTAAACAATTCTTCACCATTTGCAATGTCAGCTTTACTACAATGGAAAATACAGATGCTACCACATCCTTCTGCCTTACAACCATTTGTTTTTCAATGAATCCCTAGGTTGTTCTCATATAGTAGTCTTGTATGGGTGTGGCCAATTATCAGAAATGGACAGTAAAAGTAATTTTGTGCACCTACTTTTTAGGACTCCATAATATAAAATGTGCTAGCAATGGGCTATAATCCTGCAGGCCAGGATTCCTGATATCACCCATATACCATTTTAGCATATTGCTGCCTTGCCATAAAAGAAAGAGATCCACCTCTTCATCCTGTCATCCATATTTTGCTAGTGATGGAATAAACTAGGTCTTTCAAACATAGGTGTCTGCTTACTTTTGTTACGTATCTGTATAGATCATTTAGCCAGCTGGAAATCTGCTTTGCCTCATCTCAATTTAACAAAAATGCTTTTTCTTTCAGTTTCATCAATGACAAGATGGGTAATTTAGAGAGGACTGACTTACAGAAATCATCTAAATAAACTAACACAAGTTATTAAGTAGTGATTCCAGCTTAAGTGGACATTAAAACAGAAATGGGCAACTCTACATCCCAACAGACAATGTTCCATCTAAGCTGACAATGAAGAGATGAAAAACTTTAGCATTCCTGGTTTGACGTTTGATTGAAAACGGGGAGAGATACAATTAGCAGAACAGCGAAAGTGTCAGACGGACGGACCAATGTGTTCCGTTCCACACTATGACTGACTGGTATTGACAGTTGTGGACCAAGGAAAGGATACGCTGCCAGCAGTCATGGGCTGATAAATAATTTGATGACTTGGACAGGTGAATCAGCCAAAACCAGCAGGTGACAGCTAATTGTCAAAAGAAATATTCCAGATAAGAACTGTGCCCACCTACCAATCTAAAGGGTTATGAGGATTTTAGACACAAAAGCAGGACAGACAAAAACACAACTGTGACAGTTAATAAACCTCACCATACTAAACACGAATCTCGTTTTACATCCAGCCCAAAGTAATTCAGTGGCACTCTATAAATACCATTATTTATTCAGAAATGCATTTAAAAATCAAGCAAATATTTAAAAAAAAAAACAAACTGTTAATGGCAAATAAGAGCCAAAAAAACTAACTTTTTCAAAAATCCACATTAAGATCTCGAAAAAGTGTTGCTGATGTTGTCAGATGATGGCAGGTTCAGTTACAGCACTAACCTGCAGAATTTATCTCCATCATTTATTAAAACCTCTGATAATCACTTAATCTAGCAAAATTTACACATCATCATCATCATCATGGATGTTTGAAATGAAGCCGGTGAGTAGTCAAACACATTGTTTTCTCCTCTCCGTTGTATGGCATTTAATTTATCTAATTCTAATGTTTGAAGTGGAAAGCATTTAAAAGACGTGTTTGCAAATTTCTTCAGACTTAGGCCCGTTGGTCTCACCTTGCAGAGATCCACAGTTTCTTAAAAGGAAACAGAAAAAAAAAGAACGACAGTTGACTATTGATGAGATGGTAAACCCCCACCCAAAAAACACGATTCATCCAGGTTACTTCTGTTCAGTGAGGGACGCTTTATAAATACACCTTACAGGCTGGCCCAGTGGCCCAATGGGTGACTGACTACTCGACTGCTGTTCGAATCCTGTCAGTTGGCTGGGCTTGGTTTGCCACGTCTCCCTTGCAAGGCAGCTTCTCAACCACAGTCGAGTATCTCCTGCATCTAAAGATGGAGAGTTCTAGTGGAGGGGGATATATCCTTGAGGTTAAAAGCGCCAGGCTCCTCATGGTGCAAGGTTCACAACGCTTCATGGCAGCAACCACATTACCATCTTTGTTGCTGAAACGTTATCAACTGATGTACAAAATACCAAGTTCGGGACATTACAGAGCGAAGAAATTTCGAGTGAGCATAACAAATTTTAGTAAAGGTTCATGTAAATAATTCTAAACAAAAAAAATCCTTTACTTAATTGACAACTCTGTATTCCCGATGCTCTTTGGAAACAAATTACTGCAGTTTTATGTGATAATGTAATGTAATGTAATGCCCAAAACTGAAGAGTGGTACAGGAATTAAAAAAAACCCTTAGATCATATAAACCATATCAGCAAAAAGAAAAGTAAAGGACAAAAAAAGGGAGCTTGGTTTCAACAAGATTAAACAGCTCCTCTGGTGTAAGCAATTACTTCAAACAGAACGGACTTTTGAGATAAATATTTCGAGGAAAACCATCTCCCCAACCAATTTTGATTAAAGGTTTTGTGTGCGACAATAATTCATTTTAATGTAGCTGGAAAATTTCCGCTGAGGCTGAGCTGATGAGATTCTACTGTAACTGACTATGTATGTTTGTTTGCTGTAAATGGGAAGAAAAAAAAAAAAAGAAAACTGAACATCGATACAGCGTTTTGATTTAAACTACCAATTTGCACAAATAAGCAACATTTAATTCGGCACCTAATGAGACCATTATAAATGCCAACTGTCTGTAAGCCATAGCAGTCTTTATTCCCCATACATCACCAGCTTAGACACATTGGTTAAAATCCGCGTTGGACTAGCTGCATATTCAGTCAACATGGACTTTCCATCACAAAAAAGTCACATTAATGAACAGGGTGCTGTGTGTCACAGCCCCTATGGCTTAACACGTGGCAAGTGATGTAAATCTGAATAGTAGTAGAGTGAAATTGCACCCCAAGTGACACACACAGTTAAAGGTTAAACAATCATCACCATTTGCATTAGTTTTGCGTGATGGACATATCCACACTAATGCAAGTTTTATGGATCACAGATCCTGTAAAGACTTAAACTGTCAAAATCAGTGAACATGGAATAAATCTGAATCCTTTGATCTGTTTGTTTTCGATAGTAAAGTTTAGTGCCTAACCTTTCCCCCCAAATTTAGGAAATCACCTGAGCATTAGGAACTTCTCCATTTTTAAGACATCACCTACATCCACTAGAACAAAGAGTGTGACTGAAAATCTCAAAGATAAATAGTCTAGTTGGCAAGCTATGATATTATTCATGGATCAATCCTGGCTATTACTTTCCAAATGTCAATTTTGTTTTTTAAAGACTTTCCAAGTCTTCTTAAAGCACTCAACGAGTGAAACAGAACTAAACATTTTTTCTTAACAAGCATTCCTCTGATGCAAGTTGGGGAACTGTCTTCTGAAAGTGAAATTAGAAAGAAATATAGATCATCATGGAAGAAAGCAGTGACCTTAATTCAGATCGAAAATGTCTTTCTGCCTTGGCATCCCTACTGGAGCTTTTCATTTTTTAGATATGGGAGAGGACCAAAGCTCCTGGAAGAAATCCACATGACAAGCTGCAGAAAAAGAATAATTAAATGCAAACTTATTACTACTAAATGATTAGCTATTTCTGAATACTAATTTTCATTTGGTGATGTTGTGTATCTAGAGACAGTTATTTATTAACCATACGCAAACTATCAAAGTTAGAATGGCTTAGATGAATTAAATGAGACTGTCACAAAAACTTTCCAAAAGTCAAATCAGGTTTGAGGATGTCTAAAAGTTGAGACAAACAATACCACATTATTATGCAAAAGAAAACGTACTTAGAAAATCAATGCAAAACCTTTTCTTTTTTTTTTCAAAGTTTAAACAATTTATTATGTATGCAAGGAATTGCTACATCAACATCATGCATCATATTCAATGGTCCTGTCAAGTAGCTAATGATGATAAAAACAGGAGGATCAGTCTGGACATCAAGTTGGGGTTTAAACATGAAGCGGAAATAATTATCAGCTTCGAGGATTAACCAAGCAGAAAGTCTCTTCCACAGATTGGTGAGTGTTACATTTACATGTTTAAGTAGATAGATTACCATTTATAGAGAGAGATGGAGAGAGAGAGAGAGAGAGAGGAGAGAGAGAGAGAGGGGGGGAGAATGGTAAACCAGTGCCCGAGGTATATTTTTAAAAAATGTAGTTTCTACTTATCTACTGGCTTAACTTGACTTCTAAGCATATTACCTTACTTTTTCATAGCATTGTTTATGAGATTTATAGCACCGGCTTTCATGGTTGTTTTAAATGTGGTTTGGACCGTTCTAGTCTAGGTTGCCAGTTCATTTACCTCAAACTAAATTTATCAGCATTTAAGATGCTGCCAGCTTCAGTATAGAAGTCCAAAAAAAAGGAAGGAAGGAATAGGGACAGTGAGAGCTGTTTGAATAAATGTATATGTGATAAGATCAGAGATTGAAAGTCGTTGATAGATGTCAGACAGGTACAGGAAATGGAAAAAGATAGATGTAGTCAGGCAAATTCAGCATCTGTAAGCTGGTTTAATTCCAGTGGTGAGAGAGATTACAAAGTTCAGTCACAAATGAAGTTAAACACCTTTTATTTTTGAAGATTGCTTGAGTTCAAATATTGTGATGAGAGTAACTAAAAAAAAAAGAACTTCATCATTAAAACAAAGTCAGATTAGAAATATTTGTAAAGCGTTTTCTATAAAACAAAAAGAAAATAAGTAAAATAAAGGCTTAAGAACAAGAGTTAAAACAAGAAGTGATATCTCCCTTCTTTGTTTAAAATAAGGGAGGCTGAGGCAAAGGGACCAAGTAGTACAAAGCTCAAGCTACTACTATTGTTCACACAGATATAGCTACATATATTGGGTCTGCGTGTGAGGTAATATGATGTTAAAGCAGCAGCTAGGCAGGGTTCAGGGATAATGGAAAAGGATAAGGTAAGTCGACCATTGCAGCTGAACAGAAGCAGCTTGCAGAGATGGAAAGGGTGACATGTGGTGATTTTACTATGGCAGATGGCATGCATGCATGCACCCTCTCAGATTATTCCCTTTTAGGTTGTGCCTTTGGCAGAAGTCTGAGACACCAGCTGCCAGCCTGGCACAAAAGGGAAACACTGGGAGCCCTGCCAGCTCCGTGTTTCAACTTTAGCTGCTGGTCAAGCAGACTGTGTAAAGTTCAGAAGACTCTCTCTCTTTAAAGGGTTGTGATATGCAATTGTAAGATGTGGGTAACAGTATTTTATCTTTACAAATAAATAATATTAGAAAAGCTAAAACTTCTCACTTGGTGCTTGAATTTAAATGTTTCGCATATTTTTTTTTAAATGATATTGGGTTCTAACTCTCATTTTATGCTAATATAAAACACTCAAGTGTACAGCTTTTATGTATGTTGGTACTGGGCTTCAAACACATTATTCATGATGGTCTCCCTTTGCAATGACTGCTGCAGTGCCACCTGGGGAGTAAAACTGATAGTGCTAATGTTATTGAGTCGAAGGAAATTATATTGTGTGTGAATAAAAAACCACAGGACTGTCCGAATAGTGGGCTTCCTGCAATTCATTAGAGCTTGTTACTTTCAGTACAAGCCTTGTGGCCTTATCTCGCATAGGTATGAACCATGACGAAATACCTTACAACGCCATGCACAACTATGATGCATGTGGTTAGTTGTGGCCTTCTTGACAGGTGAGTTCAGGTACAACCTGTACATTTTAAAAAGTATCAAAGCCTAAATGTAATGAAAATTCCTTGAAAACAACGGTATGGTTAAGTTGTAGCCAAAAAGATATTAAACTTGTGGACATCAAATTAAAACTTGCAACAAATGCTGGTGTTCATTAACAAGGCTTAGCTATGAATAACCCCAGGGAAAGTATTTTGCAGAACCCTGGTTTACATGTGGCTAAACCTTGTTTCAAACTTGTATCATTCCATCATCTTTGCCAAGATGGGCTATTAAACCGATATCATTCAACTAAAAGCTAGCAGAAACCTGAATTTTTCTTTTTTCTTTTTATCATCATCATCCCTGTGAAATGACAAATTGCTGTGGGCGAAGTAACCAATGTCTGGATCCGAAGTAAATCTTTCACAGTGGCAATAAAACTGAAATCTTCCTGGTCGGCCATGTTTACTCATGGGAAATGAAATAAAAATCTATTTAGACAAGATCATTAAATAGCAACAAAAGCAGGAATTTAGCTTCATTAAGAACTGCAAGAGAGAGAGAGAGAGAGCAACAAGCATTTCAGGTTCCAACCAAAATCCTGCATATAAAAAAGAAAAAAAGAGAATAAAACGACAAGAAGAATTTTTTCGGGGAGGAACGGAGAAAGAACCCTGAACTGAAGGCGGAAACTAGCCAGTTTCAGCAGAATTAAGATCGATCCCATTTACATTCTTAAAATTTAAATACACATCTCATAGGGGCATTCGAGATGAAAGCTGGTTTAAGTAGCATCACTGTAATGGTCATGTGGTCTCTAGTGTCCATTTTCCTCTGGGTGCATGATTATGACGACAGCAGCTGGCACAAAGCTAAAAGTACAAATGTTCCAATGCATATAGTGTTTAAACATGACTGTTAAATCATTCAATTTCTCATCTCTTTTCCTTTCTTATTCTCCTTCTTCTGCCAATAAACCTGCAAAACGTTCGATTGAATTTTCTTTTGTTTCTCATCATGAAATTCTCTTTCTGTTTTTTTAAAGTCTTTTCTTTATTTGTTCACCGTTTTGCTTTCTCGTTATTATTCCTCTTTATGTTTGAAAAAGGAAAAGAAAAACATGTAATGTCAATTTAGACCGTTTTTCCTAAGCAGTTTAGAAAATCTGTATGCACATTAGCACCACGCCAGAATTGTCATGGATGTAGCAAAATCAATGCATAAAAAATTTTATTTGGCAATTTATCATAAAGTAGATAGAATGGAACAGAAAAAAAAATATGCAAAACAAAAAAAAAAAAATACTGTCCTTGGCAGGAACTTGGAGAGATCTTTTAATGTCAGCTGGTAATGGAGTTCCTTCTTCCTTACAAAGTTAAGGTTCCAAAGGAATGAGAGCCAAAATCAAAGCGCTGAATTTGAAAATCTAGTTAGAAAAAATTCTCAGAACTACGCGGTCATGACTAGAATTTAAACAGCCCTCTAAATGTTTTGTGTATGATTTACCCACCGCAACCTTATCGCTAGAGATGCAATTTTTCCTGTCTCCACCTTTTTTTTTTAATTAAAGAAAAAAAAATGTGGGGGAAATTTAATACATTTTTCAATTTTATAACTTGAGAACAATTTACAACGAGAATTTATTTATTCAATTTTTTAAAAACTATTTAATTTACAATTAGTCATTACACTTTAAAAAACAAACAAACTACTTACGTTTATGTAATTGTATAACATAGAGATGAAATATTATGAAAAAAAAAATGCATTTCTGCTGCCAAGATGCAGAGGCAACCATCTCAAACACAGTTTTCAGGTTCTAATTATTGATGCGGACAACTACCATAACTGTTTTCTTCTTGCTGACATGAAACCAGGCATTGTTCTGCAATATTCCACAATGAACATGCCTACCTTTCCAATTATGCTACTAGTAGCAGATTCTGATCATTCTAAGAAAGCAGTTGTTTGTATATCACCAAGGGATTATCTTACCTGAACTGATGACCATAAAATTTGAATATCACATGAGGGATAGCTTCAACTATATCATGTCTGTGCAATGTAGTTATGTTACAGATTTCCACTTATTAGAATTGTTTAGCATCTTTTACTTATTTTTAAAGAAAATTATTCTATATTTAAAAAATTGTTCTAGGAGAACTTAAAAAAAAGGCATTCTAGATTTAAATATGCAACAGACATTTTAAAATAACAGATTTTCATCATCTCCAAATTACATGAAGTAAAAAATTTGTCTCTTTATATAGTTGTGGTCATTACAACAGTACATTTAATAATTTTATCAAATAAAGAGTAAAAATAAACTATGGAACATCGAGCGATGGTGTTTATAAAGTTTTGGCTTCTGCGCACCTTGTATCTGGGAATAACAAAGACAAAATAATAACAGATTTAACTGCAATTTCCTCACCTTTAAAAATTTTTAAGTTTGATTTTGTAGTTAATGTTCCATAGGTAACTCTGGACTGGCTTACATCATGGCAACTGCCCAAGAACCCATAGCCATACCTGAAAAGTAGCTTGCTTGGTTACCAAGGCTAATATCCGATAACTTCCCTTTCTAGCTCAATGCTGTATAATGCCCACAGGCGTCAAAAGTCAAGACAAGTTTCCTGAGAAGCAGCACATGTTAGAAAAATAATACTAAAAACTTTTTATTTTTCTTATGGCTAATCTTTTTTGCTTGCTTAAATGTAATCCCTCCACACCAAAAAAATCCAATGTTCCATTCTGATCTCTAGATTTTCCTCCGGCATTTTGTTAACAAAATAAAACGAATCAACCTTGAGCACACATGTTTGGATAGCAGGGAGACCAAAAAAGATTTGTTTGCTTTTCTACTTTTAAAAGCTCAGTGAAAATCAAATGCTAAAGTTTCATTAAATTAATAGATGTAAATATTTCATAGCTTGGGAATTAATGAAAACAAGCTTTCAGTCACCGGAGGGAGAGGTGGGAGAGAAGCAAGATTATTATTCCAATACATATACACACACACACAAACCTGCTCTGGCCTCTCCAGTTTTAATAAGAAACCATATTGGCTTCAGTGCGTCATTGAAGTCTTTGCCATTGTACAAATCAATGTACAACTCTAAGCACCAATTTTCTGCGTTTTTCTTCTTTTTGTAATGGCACCCCGCTTTTTTTTTTACACAGCTATTGTCAGTTGTGATACAAGTCCAAGCACATGACTACCTAACACTACTTTCAATTTATAGAATTCCAATCCCATAAATAAACATTTCGTTTGTTTGTTTGTTCTGGTTGTGTTAACCATGCACTTTCTGATTCAGATTATACCTTGGAAAACACAAATTTAAAAAAATACTGTTGAATTTTGACAAAGATGCATTTTTTAGATAAATTGAATTAGTGTGTAAAATACAGCTCATTATGAACTTTTTAAAGACGAGTTTTGTATAAATTAAACTGTTCATCAGATACACAGTTTTAAAAAATCCATCATATAAAGTAACAGTTGCTTTGGTGCCAGTCTGTAACTGATAGTTTTAACAATTTTTAACAATAATAATTTAAGTAAACTAATGAAAACAATATTAAGTCAATGATATTCATAGTTCAAAAGTGCTGCTGAGACTATTAACAAAAAACTAAAGATTGGCACTGCTAATGCAAATGAACTAAGGTAATTATCACAAGTGATGCTTTCTTTATGAGAAAGACAGGAATTATAGTTTGAAAACACAAAATCCAATTAATTTTTGAAAGTCACAAATATGTAAATAGCAGAAAATTCATAAAAAATTATGATGAACATATCATTCAGCAAAATACTTGGTCTTTTAGTTCATACATCATATGCGACAGCACCACTGTTGCTACCTTTGGGTTAATCAGTTAGAGCAGTGCTACATATGTAGCCTCAAGGGCCATTATAATATATCCCAAGCACTTGTATATTATTCTCTCAAATTAGCCAAGACTCCAAATGGTAGATATCAGAAAATATTTTGTTTAGTAATAGAATTATTGGACATTAGTCTACTGGACTTCTAAAGTTGAGAGCTTGATTCATGATTTCTTTTTGCTTTTCTTCACCAGCCAGAGGTGTAGATTCCCTCTAGGCTCACCATTTTGCTCCCACTTCTCAAAATGAAGAATTCCAGTAAGGGCTTTCACTCTTGGTTTCCTTTGCTGAAAAGCGATCACACATCCCGCTCAGTATGTAACCAAAATAGGGTCCACAACCCCCAAAACTGAGAAAATGTGCAACATACATAAAACAGGATTACAAATGAGAAGAATAAATATTTAAAAATTGTACTGGTGGCTATTTCCTTTTTGTGGAAAAAGGTTGACCACCAACCACAACAAATTCTTGCCTCCTTATAGTTACTAAACTGATTACATAGAGACATCTTTACCATTTTCTAAATTCTTCCTATGTCTTCAGTCTTCAGTTTTAACAATGGTACAATCCCCAAAAGTGAAAACCAATGGAATCTGACTTTTCTAAACATAACATAGCTGTAACCCCCCCCACTCCTTGTTATTACATGTTAGGCTTTGATAAATTTGAGAGAGAGAAAGAGAGAGAGAGAGAGAGAGAGAGAGAGAGGAGAGAGAGAGAGAGTGTGTGTGTGTGTAAAAATAAATTCTGTACCAGTTACTGAGCTTGGTAACTAAGAAAGGAATCCTCAGATGATATTAACTGACAGTTTAGTCTTACATGACTACAGAGTCGCCTTTTTAATTATTACTGTTTTAATAAACCAGTAAAGCCCGCCAACTAGAAACATTCTACTTGAATGACTTTGCCTACAACACTGATTTCAATCATGCATGGGTGACACTGTGGCTCTTCTGTTAAGATGATTACAATTACTCGTTTATGACATTTGTGCATGGTGCTGCATGTTGTGTGGATTTGTACAGAACAAAGCATAACACTCTCAAAATATTCCAATTTCAGTTCTTTGAAATGGCTGTGCATGTAGTCTGTCTGGTTTCTGTGTTGATAATTTAAAAAAAAAAAAAAAAACTCCCCACAATGCATTGCTATAAAAGCTCATGATTGCATATAAGCAGAAGTCCATCAAATGTCTGCCAATTGTCTAAAGCAGATCCAAGGCCACTTTCTTTGTGGCTATGTTTCTCTTTAATCATGGTTTCCTTCTGGAGCTTTGTATTTTCTTTTCTTCAAGTTATTCACTTCATCTGATATATCAACTTGATAGCTCCAAAAATTTACAAACAAATGGCAGTGATCAAAACCTAATGGTGAGTTTCCATATCATTGCATTAAGGGAAACATTTTGAAAATTATTGGCAGATAAAAGCCAGATTCAGATTGCACATTCACATTTCAGTGCTTTTGTGCATGACAGCATTACCCAGTGTACTGGTAATGATTATGGTTGAAAGAATTAATTAAAAACACATTTATCAATGTCATCAAAATTGACAGAGAGCCAGAACTGACTTAAAGGTAGACAAACTGATTTTATCCACCTTCGAAGTTTAAGTAATTAATGTGTCATCTTTGAATTGCTGTTCCAGAAAAACTCCGGAAGGAAATATTTTATACACATGACAGATGATGAACAGAAGCATTCATCCTTCACCTGTGAAGAGTGAAGCAATTAAGATATTATGCATTGTTTTCTCAAAATTCACCATCCACGACAATGAATATTCTATTAAATCTCCATCCTACACAGCAAACGAATCATGTGGTTTGAGAAAATAGTTTCAAAACAACAGATCACCTTCATTAAAAAAAGAAAACAACAAAGGAAATAAGATAGTAATTATGGTCAGACAGAGCATGAGATGTTCTAATATACAACAGCTGCATTGAACAACACAACAATGGTTAGCCACGTAATATTGTTTAAGCCAGGGAAAATTATGATGTGCAGTCAACTATGTTTAACATTGGCTTAATTAACTATTTTCCACAAGATTGGTTGGCCTCAGTGCTATTTTATAAAGTTCTTATGGTGTTATTAAACGTGAAGTACAGATCCAGTCCATATCATTTAAGGTATCATGGTAAATGAGCTGAAGGAAGTGCATCACCAAATAGTGACACACAGAATATGACAATTTGAATGATACAATAATTTTCAGACAAAAGAGCAAAAGCTAAATTCTGAAAAATAACTTGTGATGGAAAGGGGGGGGTAACCAGTGATTTGATTATTGGACTGCAAAGATTGAGAGCCCCCATCCAGTTCAATTCCTGGTTGGGGGATTGACTCGATTTAGGGTACCTCCCTTGCTTGGTTACTTCTCGTTCTACACCAGGCAATGCTTAAGTTTCCTCTCATGTCTAAAAATGAAAAGTTATAGCAAGAATTTCCTTACCAAAGTTGGGTGTGCTAAGTGCCTAATTACACAGGACAGCAAAACCCTAGTAGACGAACGCAACACTATAATGCCTTACCAAGGTTGTTTCCAGTGTAAACAGGGTATCTATCTCTGTTGTTGAGAATGGTGTACTTCACAACAACCTGCTGGTACATCTTTTCAGGTGACATGTTCATGCTGTGATGGAGCTAGCTAATGAAACATTTCAAGCAGCTCATTGCTTTTCCCAACTGCAAAGATGTGCCACTGTCTTTTAAAATTCCAATAAAAGAAAGAAAAAAAAATTTTTTTTTAAGATAAGAGAGATGCAGTAGGTAAATTTTCAAATTGCCCACCTGCCCTGTGGACTTCCAGTACTCATCTATCCATTCCAAACTAGTCATTAAGTAAAGCAGTGGTGCTACGTTCTGTGAAAGATGAATACTCTTGATTTTCACACCTGAAAATATATTGCATATCCAATCCAGCTGATTGATAGTGATAAATATTTAATAATACCTATGGATTGTGAGACAGAAATGAAAGAGGAAAATGCATTTTATGTACTTAAAATGCTATCAGATGATTATATATTATAAGAAAGTTAGTCAGTCAAACTTCCTCTGTTCTAAACATTGCTTGGTGGTAGCATTAAGCTGATATAGGCTCAACCCTTGCAGATTTCTTCTCTGCCACTGAAAGCAAATGCAATTATTCACTATTCCCTCACTTTCTCTCTCTCCATTTGTGTGTTCTCTGTTTTGCCATGCTGAAAACATAACTACTGGTTGATTTCCATAAAAATGCGGATAAAAATGTGTAGAACAGCGCTACTACATTAAGCTTCATATCCACGACAGTACCAATAATTGTTTTAAGGCTATGCCACACACAGCAAAGGACCAGTAAGCCATAATTGATTTCATCGGGCGATTTGTGGATGTCCAAACAGTTCAGTGCTTGCTTAATGGATCTGCTTGCAAACTGATACGGAGGACACAAGATAAAATTATGGAAGTTTTTCCTGTTTTGTTTGCTTTTGTCCTCTGATGTGAAAGTGAGATGAGAAGAAAAAGCAGCAAAAAGCAGATAAATCCCTAGAACTGGTCTGTTACGCGGAGTTGCGGTGTCTACCGCTCTGATACGTTTGAAAAGGGATTCCCTGAAAAACTGTTTGCTTGATATCTGTTGTGGTGTGATGGCATTCACCTGCGTCAGAATTCTGGTGAAAGTATTTAGCGCAACACGGTTAAATCTCAATCATGCCTGTAAACTAAGAATGAAAGACGTAATAAATGCCATGTAGAGATGCTTTTTTCTTTCAATTTCATAAACATAAAGAGCTTTTGACACGTCCCTCGTTGCCTCTTTGTTCCAAAAAAAAAAAAAGCGGGGGGGAAGAAGAAAGGGTTTACATGTCCCCCATTCCAACGTATATCATAATTGAAGGTGTCCTTTGAGGATCTGATCTGCAATCTTGCCTTTTTTGTCTTGTTTTTATAATATTTGGAACATTTCTGCTTTAAAATTAAAATTTAAATTATGTCCATCCAACCATGGTTCTCATTAATTTATATAATCTTGTTTTAACTCTGCATCCTCATCTTAAATTCCATTAATATGGCTACATTTTACGACCACAAGTCTAGGTTCAGCATTTTTCAGAAAGATGTTGCAATAAATTTTATGATATTTTACATATTGCAACTTGACTTTAAATGCTCTCTAAGCAAATATCAATACAACTTATTTCCACATCAGGCGCCTATATGAGTTGGTGGGCTGAGAAGACTTGGTAGACATTTATTCCCCAGGGGCCAGTCCTCTCCATCTTTCAAAATGGGTAGCCATGATCATTATGCGGTTCCTCTGTGTTCAAATCTATGGACTAAACAGAGTTAATATTTCATCACATCTTAGTTGACCTGAAAAATGAGAAGAGGCAGTAGCCACGAAATCATGCGTAAAAGCCAGTTACATGCTCTTTCTAAAATTGTCCCACTGTTGTTTTTGTTTTTGTTTTTTTTTTTTAGTTTTCATTGATGCTGTAACTCAGACTTTGGCTACAACAAACAAATTTATCAATTTATCCAATGAAATCTGATGTTATTTTCAACATGTATCTGTCCTGAGAGCATCCATTCACTTCTAGGATTTTTCAAGGTTCTAATACTGTCTACACGAAAAAGTTGTGTTTCATATCCACAAACTCCAGAAGCATTTGGTAAAGGCTTACTCCACTTCACCTGTCTCCTTTAACAGAAAGCAGCATTGTCCTTTCCATGTCTGTGTAATGGTAAGTCGGTCAGCTGCAAACAAAACACCTTACACAACCATGCCATCTTAAAAGGGAGGTAATATAGAAATCAGAAGTTAAAAAAGTGTAGCAAATACAGTTCAAACAAGTGGATGCTATTGCTTGCTTATTACTGTGAAATATCTAAAGACCAGTGTGGATGTTTAAGTGTTTAAAGATAAGAAAGAACATAGAGTAGTCTTGTACTCAGCTGCACACCTGCTAACTGACCTGGTATCAGAACTTCAGCAGTTCAATAACCCAAAGAAATCCATGGCAACACCTTTTTGTCTAAACAGTTTCAGTGATATTTACAATGCAAAACCTAACAGCAAAGGGATGGATTACAGAACTGGCTCCAAAAATATCTCAGTAGTTTCTCAATTTAAAAAGAAAACAACAATCCATCTTGCTTTGTTGAAAGCGTAGTATGTTAATGAAGAGACAGACATAATTGGTTTCATTAAAAAAAGAATAAAAATAGTGATACTTAATCTATATTGTTATTTTCAAAAGAATCTAAGTATACGTTTTAATATTTTACAATGTTAACAAGATATATAATCATGTTCAGAATCATAGGCTGAAATAATAATAGTCTTTTGCTTAGAATTAACTAGGTCTAGACAGAAGCTCTTCAGGAGTAGAGGTAAGAAAAAGTGAGATATGCATTCAAAGATGTGAAACATTACAAAGACATCTCCCAAAAAATATGTTTTGCAAAATGAATGTCAAATTTGGAGCATGGTTTAGGTAAACTTTGATGACAGTTTTTTTTTAAAGAATTCTTTTGCATATAAATAATAAGAGTTCAGCCATAAATGAGGTGGTAATTATGGATGAGTTTACAAGCTAAATTCAAAGATCTAGTCTGCATGTGTATCTCCCCTCCAAACACACATAGCACATTCATTTTCCTGCTATAAATATTGCATGATAACATTAGAAAAGGGCAGGTGCTATTAAATGAATCCCTGACATTATACTATTGATAATTAAACTTCCAAAAGTCAATCAATGATCAGTCAGCATCAGACATAAAGACCAATCAAAGACACAAACAGAAATATTCACAATTCAAAGCTTATCCACCAAAATAGTGGTGCTTTGGATGATTTTAACAGTCTCAATTCTTCCTTTGTTTTCCAAATGGCATTTGTAAATGTGAGATTTCACTACTGGTAAGTGAAAGAAAGCAAATTTCACAGCATGTTTGTTGTATTTGTGTATTTGAGAAATAAGTCAGGTCTGCTACAGTTCTGCCCACTAAACACCATCTTCCAACCAAAAAAAAAAATTATACACTGGCACATGACATCAACTGTGCACTCTCTCACCATGTTCATTTTACAAGCTGCTGCTGCTGCTGAAGTGGAAACACGTGTCCTTATCAAACATTGAAGGGTTCTCTTGTCTGTTTCCTTCTCAATGTGTTACGCCTGTCTTCAGACTCAATCAATCAGTAAAGTAAGAGTCCTTAAGGTCAGAGTAGGCAAGCCACTGGCGATTTCCCACCAATGAATCTTCACAGCACTTTGTTAGTTTTGGTCACCACTTTTGTAATAAACTTCTTACAAGCAGTTGAATTAGCCACAACAACAACATACTAATCTCTAAAATGGCTTGGCAACCTAAATCCACAGTACTTTCCTCCACTGACACTCCAACCGAATGTATGCAGTCTGAATCCTGATTTTGCAAGCTGATGATGTATAAAGTCTTCCCACAGAGCAGTACTGTAAAAACATGTAATTAAACTCTGACTATCAAATCAGTAAGGTGGATGACATGTGAAACACTCAAAGAAAAGCAAACCAAACTCTCCAGAGAGAAATTGCATTTAGAAAAAACTGACTCCCACACACACACACACACACACTGTAATAGCTTTAAATCTGATTTTAAGGTTGATGGGTATTTCCCCAATTTCTGCTTGTTTGCAATTATCAGTTTCCAAAGCAGTGCACTGTGGGTAAGATTCTGTTGGCAAGTAGAAACCAGTTTCAGATTGCATACATGTAGCTGCTTTCATCTTGATGAGGATTATGGAAACCCAAATGGTCTGAATAAGTTGCTCTAGATGCAAAGACAAAGACAAAAGGTATAATTATGCAAAATATGCATCAGTGATCCTGGCATTCTTCACTCATTTTCTTTAAATTTACTGATTTCTTCATGGATATCTGTTTTGGTTTTCTTTTAGATTCAGTACCTATTTTTTTGAAAAAATTAACATATTCAGTACATTATGATTGACAGCTGACATTTTAGAAGTATATAGAATTTGAGTTAAAGCTTTTCACTTGAAAGTATTAACTCTACAACTGCCTAAAATTATCCTTAATATACAAGCGGTTCCCAGGTTAAAAATATCCGCCTTACGACCTTCCGTACATGAACAGACCGCCCGCCGTAAAGTCGCCTATTATTTCGGATCTTGTACTTGTTAAGACATCGTGTGTGTGTGAATTCATATTCATTTTCTGATAACATGCAAACCCCTATCATGGCTCCTAAATGAAAATCTGATGCAAGTGCTGGTGATGCATCAAAGAGAAAAAAAATTACAATGGAGGAGAAAGTTGACATTATAAAGCATTCTGAAAGGGGGTGAAATGGTGACGAACATTGGCAAGGCATTAGGCTACAGTCAGTAGATGATCGGCAGCCATTTTGAAAGACAAAGTGCAGATAATGGAACGTGTTAAAGGCTCTGCCTCGATGAAGGCAACAATAATCACGAAGCAATGCAGTGGGTTGATTACTGAAATGGAAAGGCCTTTAGCAATATGGCTGGAAGACCAAAATCAGTGAAATATACTGATTAGCCTCTTGTTAGTGCAAGAAAAGGCTAGAAGCCTTTTCAATGATTTGAAAGCTGCACATGTTGCTAGTTGTGGTTGGTTTAACCATTTCAAAGTGAGGGGGCAAAGTTGCATAACATTAAACTGCAAGGGGAAGCAGCAAGTGTGTTTAAAGTGTTTAAGTATATCTGGAAGTGTGTTTTTAATGTTTATTATACATACATAGTTTAAATGTGTATATATATATATATATATATATATATACTATTAGACAAATAGACATTAAGCATAAACCATTTGTATGGGTTCCAACTTCGGAACGGAACTTGTTTGTAACCCGGGGACCACCTCTATATATAGACCCGTAGACTGACTTATAAAGAATAGACTGGTAGCCATTCATCAGCAATTCTCCTCATGGATCAGCTCCCTAACCCATCACCACTTTTTTTTTTTAAATGGAGATCTAGATCAAACAGTGCATTAAAACTTTTCTGAAAACAAACACGAATTCCCTAAGGTATTTCTTCTTTTATTTTATTACTATTGCAAATATATTTTATCTCATGTCACAGGAGGAAAACCTGATTAGTTCTCTATAAAACAGCACCTGAGACGTGTGTTTTATGGCTACGGCCGTTTTTTATAACCATGAGAAACTTGGCAAAGGGGTTTGTGAGAAATCAGCTCTTTGAAACAAACACTGTAGGGGAATGAGGGAAGCTGACTTAAATTCAAATGCATCACACTGTATGAACCTACCATAAGTGGATTTGAGGTTGGCAATATCCAAAGACTCTGAGGATGGAGAAGATGTGGACTTCCATGACCTTGTGTTTTTTTTTGTTTGTTTGTTGCAGGGGCATGGAGACTGGAGCATACATGGTTCAACAGTGAACTACAGCCAGCTCTGTACAGCCTGGAATTTTTTTCCTCACCTGCAAGATGAAGTTCCATTTGTAGTATTTTTTTAAAAAGCCTCCACTTTTTTGTAGAGGCAATAACACGTTTAAAGAGTGAATTTTCAAACAAAAACACTGGGTTATTTCGATTTAAAATGAGTTTTGCTTGCAACATCATCGAAATAAAAATTAAAGTAAAACATAGTAAAAAAAAAAAAAAATTAAAATCAAAAGCAAAAAGAAACAAAAATGACAATTATTGGTTACAGACCAGACCGTGTGGTGGTCTTTCCAGTGAGTAAAAGCAGCATGAACTTTCTAACTGATAATAGGGATCACTCAAAGTTTCTGTGGAAGCCTAAATTGATAAATCAATGCTTGTGTGTGCCCTGTTTCCAATCACAAATCTTGTGTGTTACTACCTCGGGTGGCACTGCAAGGGGGGGAAAAAATGGCTTTAGGCCAACACATGATAGCTTAAAACCTTGCCCAGATTCCGAAGTACCTACACCAAAAATTTAAGACCTCTAGGTACTATGGTTCGGCATGAAAGATTAACAAACACTCACATTAACACTTGAAAATGTGTATTGGATGTCCCAAATTACACTGATTATGTTACGTTTTAAATCAATTTGCATCACTTACCTCTTCTCGGTGGCAAAATTGCAATGTGGAATTGTAGCTACAGAAATGTAATTACATTATCAAAATTAAGGTGCATTAACAATGGGATGCATTTGAAATTAAATAATTTATGAATGAAAGAGTTGTGATTGAATGCAAAAGTATTTAATAAGCTATAGTGATAATGCTGGTCACTTAAACATATATAGCATTAAAATAGGGGATCAAACAAAGGCTCTGATTGCTTCAGTGTATGCTTCCCTCAAAGTATTCTTAGAGAAGGAACTAAAGTTCTTCTCTGCAGTCATAACTTTTGTGATGTGTGACTTTAATTTCATTCCTGACCATAACTTAAATACACAGGGACCAAATACTAACTGTAGAGGGCTTCTAGGTAGAGTTCTGTGGCTGCAAACCTTGTGTTCACAACTTGGCTTGGTAGATAGATGACTTTAGAACAAAAATCCCAAATACTAGGTCATACGGACATTATTCAAATAAGTATAGTGTATTGATTAGAATAGCCAGAGTGTTTGTTAGTGATGCACTCATAAACATTCTGTAAAACATGATGCATGACATAGGAATAAATTCCATGGTTATGGCTAGCTTTATGGTCAGAGAAACATCCAGAAAGATGAGCTTGCATAATCCAGGTTATGTAAGCATCCAATCCTTCTGGAAGACTGAAGGCAGCAGCTAAATAGTTTTCCAACTATTTCAAAATGGTGGGAAGTATGGAAACTAACATTGAAGAAGCTTAGATAAAGTATTGTCAAATATGAGGCACATATAAACAGTGTAAAAATTATGACCTTCAACGTGACCTTAAATTAGAACTAAATGATACAACAGTAGGCACCACTAACTTAGATAGGATCCATGCAATTGAAAAATAGTCAACAGTTAACTAGTTCAAAAGAGGAAGATAAATACCCTGGGAGAGACAGCCTTAAGCTTGAATTCTATAAAAGGTTTGAATATCTATTAGCAATCTAGCTGCCATAGCTAATAGTGCATTCAACAGAGTCATCATCTCACTTAACCAATGCAGTGCCACTGTCACCTTACTGCTTAAGAAAAGTGACAAGGGTCTGGATAATTGGAGGCCATTTAGCTTCCTACATTATGATTATAAAATTATATGTAGAATGTTAGTGAATAGGCTATCCAAAGTTATATCTAAAATCATTATTAAGGGTCAAACCTGCTCAGTTTTAGGTAGGTCCATTCTGAACTACCACCAGCTGATCAGAGAAATTCTGCATAAGGCAGACACAGAGGTTTCACAGCAGTCATACTAGCTGTCAGTCAGATGAAAGCACTCAACAGGGCAGAGAGGGCGCTTTTTATTCAAGTCACTTAGAGAGTTTGGGCTCTTGGAAAGCTCCAGTGTTACGTTATTCTAATATCCAGGCAAGAACTAGTCAAAATCTTACGCAACACAGCAGGGGTGCCCCCTCTCTGAACGTGTTACCGTATGTAATCAGTGTGGAGACACCGACCTGTATCATCCGTGCTGGAAATTAAAGCGTGAACCCAGCAACAACCAATAAAATAGATTCTAGGATGATCCGGTGCACCAGTGATAAGTCAACCATTCCATAAAGCATGAGAAGTATGTTGTTTGTTTTTTTGTGTAAGGACTCCCCCTGGTGCCCAAATTAAAATCAAAACTGATTGGAGCGTGGCTGGGATCTCGTTGGAGAGTGAAAACACGGTCCTGGCCGTTCTGATGCTACATGGTCTAAGGACAGGCTAAAATTTCTGGCTAATGCACTTCTACTTAGCTAGCCACACAAGCATAAACAAAGACAACTGGTTAAAGATGTAAAAAAATTAGTTAAAAGGCTGGAACCCCAGCTTTGTCAGCAGACAAAAAAAAAAAAAATAGAAATCAATAGCCTAACCACTTTCCCTTTACAGTATAGGAATAAAAAATCATAGGGTTGCTGGACTTGGTGTACAGCTGCCATTGAAGCTGAACTGGATGAGTTCTTGAGGCAGGGGTGCAAACACTTGGTGCAAAAACATGTGATCCACCTTCCATGGGGGAGGGGTGGTCTAAATAGTTTAAACAATAAATAGGAACTCTGCAGATTAAAAATATACTTAAGTGGCAGTGATATCATGAAAAAAATGGCAAATTCTTTTCCTCCATCAATTAACTAAGGCTTTTAATACAGATTATGAGATTTGCAACCCTAAACAGCAGAACTAGAATCCACCAAAAGCTTAGCCACAACCTTAGCAGACTCCACAGCTAGCATAAAGGTGTGAAATAGAGAGTTGAACAACCTTCACAAAAAGTACCATTAAAATAGATGGCATAAACAAAACTATACATTCGGTATCACAATGTAGCTGCTTATACCTTCCTTTAGCCGGCCTTAGTATCTAAGCCTAACTACTGGAAGTTTGTTTCAACTTAGGCTTCTGTTTTGATTGGAAAATGCTCTGGAACAATTCTAAAAACTATCACCTACATCGGCATATCTCTGACATCCACTGGAAAACCATTCACTTGGTAGTTCATGGGAGAGTAAATAAACACAGATAGGAACTGATAGCTTCCCTCAAATGCCTCTTTAGTGAGAATGTGGATGACGCAGTGATTAACACAGTATCCTTACATCTTTGCAAAATAATGACCTGTGGGACTTAGTCCAACATTTCGATCCAAGATATTAAAGTTGTCAGCGCAGATGTTATCAGTATCATCAGATGTTTGGATTCATCCCTCCTAATAAAATGGCCATCTTTCCGAACTTCCTGGCCTTCTCTGCTCAACGTTAAAGGAGAGAACCAGCTGGACAACCTTATAAGGAAGTATACCAGCAGCTTATGTCTGAACAAGAATCACTTTGGCTCATAGCTAATGAAACAACCACCACAAACCACAGCCTACCATTTAAAGAGTAGATTTGCATTGGGTAGTCCTTTACTCAGCCGTTTTATGTCTTTGCTCCATCAAAGTCATGATGTTCATTAATATGAAATGCTTTAATGAGCATAAGGATAGTTTTAAAGTTTAATAAAAGATGCAAGAAGCCGTGTGTGAATTTGTTTAACCATGCTACATTTTAAAGACATACACATTTGTCTACATACACTTCACTCATTCATACTTTTCTCTCAATTTTACGCCATTTGCATGGCTACTCTTGTTTACATGTTTGCTTGGACTCCATAAGAAAATAAATTTGTTTATTTTTTTTAGCCAGCAATCTAATATTTACTGAAATGCACTGCAGAGATGTTGCTCGGTTTCAGAAAGTTCCTGAGAGCCATCAAGAGTCATGAGAAATTAACCCAATTTTTTTGCTTTTATTTGAGGGTAAAATCAAACCTTCCATTTTGGGAGCCAAAGCAGGCTGGGAATTATCGTCAGTATTTGGAGAAAATCATGCAAAATATAACCTAACCAGTTCCATTTCTGGTGATCATGGCTGTCAATGAGTGAGTAAATGAAAACCAAAGAGCTATCCTTGTTCATAGAGGCATTTCCAGCCACCCAAATCCTCCCTGAAGGTTGGAGAAGTGGAATTATCTATGTTCTTGTCTCAGAAGCAATATGCTTTTTTTTTGCATACCTCCTATACATAAGTCCTTTGTCTCCCAGATTTGAAATTTTATAACAACCGAAACACAAAACTAAACAGAGTGGTCTTCTTAGCTGCTGATGATATAATGTCCGTTCTTTGTCATCAACTTTATTGGTTTTAAATGGCCGAACACTAAAGCTAAGCACTCTGGATTCCCCTCTCTCCCAGTCACAAGAGAACCAGGCATATTCACAAAAGTAAATCCAAACTTTCAGGTCTGTTATTTACTTGTATTACTGTACAGGTATCTTCCAAAAGAACTGAATTAGTCTAGTTGATGGAGCTTAAAATGGACTGCATTCAAAGATGCTGAACAGATTTTATGTATACCGCTGTAGTCTAATGTCAGAAGTAGGATGGAATACAGGTCCACTAGAAAAACAGGCACAGATGTTATCAAACAGTGTGACATTACAAAGCGGCTGAAACTCGAGAAAGATCTGTCAGAGTTAAAATTCCATTTGCTTGTTTTAGTCCCAGTAGGAAGAATCAAGAACCAGTAACCATTAACCCAATGATCATTACGCTAGTGTGGACATAAAAACTTCTCCAGTCAAGATACAAAGCCATTTGAAATGGGTAATGGAGTAAGAGGTTTCTCCACATGAAAAAAAATGCAGCTTCTATGTACATTTACCAAAACCCAGTAGATATTTACTGCTAAAGTAAAAGCAATTCCAAGTGATACATTTTAGGTTAAATAAACAAAAAATGAATATTTATAAGTGGAATTCATCTCAACCTGTTTTTTTTTTCTTTTCCCAAATGAAAAGAAAGCCAAATGATGTAGTTTTGGAGCATTAAAAGCTACTGCTTCATTAGCATTTCTGTTTAAAGTACATATCAACGCAACTAAATTGGAAGCTATTTCCATTCTTGGTGGCTGGATATTTCCTATCATAATGTGTAATCCAGCATGATGTTATTCCAATCAAAGGCATTATTGATCAACTTCTCATGCCTGCTGCTTTGGGAAAATCCTGTAACTCTTGTTAATCAATGACACTAGAAAATTAGACCTGTCATAACTCTGGCTTCAGCCCATACCTGATAGACTATATTCAAAATTTATCTCTTCTAACCATTATCTCCACGACAGAATTCTGGCTAGGAAGCAATTCAAACAGAGACTAAGTTTGCTAACATATGAGCGTGATTATGTACTAGAAGCGGACGAATACATTTTCCGCTTTACCAAATCAGACACGAATAAATGTAACAAAAACCAACCAACCTGGAATATTTCAAATCTAACGGAAGTTGATAAAGAAACTTAAAATTTGTAAATTGCTAAACACGAAAAGAATAAGCATCGAGAATATACTGAGGCTATTGATACACTTATTGTTCGGTAAATAATTGTGTAGAGTATAATTTTTTTAAATAAATAAATGATTCCACTATAAGTAGACAAGAATGCTAGTTCCTCTGTCCTGTGCTGAATAAACAGGAACAATTCTATACAGTTACTCGCACAATGACAGGACCTGTTCATTCGTATAACAAAAGCTTACCTTTTTAAAATTATTTATACACCTTTTGGTTGACAATAAATATATTGTCAAGTTTGAAATATCTAAGGTTTGTGTATTCTTTTAAGTTTTCTGATTTTTATTACAAGATAAAATTTAAAGTTTATCTATTTTTTCTTTGTTAGCACTAGATTAAGACTGACACAAAACGAGTAAAATGTAAATTTAAAACACTCAGAAATGCGATATTTAGTTTATTTTTCAAACTCGCCGGAAAGTCAAGTGTGTCGTGTGTGGTTTGCAATTAGCTGGATGATAAAAACAACAACAAAAAAGAGAGAAAAAAATTTCTTGTGGAATCACCATTTAATGAGATGTGTCTATTATTTAAAGCATAACTGTAACTCTATGTTAAGTAGGGACTATTAATCAAAGGGGAATGGGGAGAGGAGTGAGGACAATGCACTGATATAATTGGGAACTAGAGTTGAATTTCAATAGCCAGCCAGCTCAGTTTGGCACACCTCTCCAACATAGTCTCTTCTTACCATTATTTCTTCACCCGACAGCCTCATAGGCTTCCTCCTGCATCTAAAACAAACAAAAAAAACATCTAATAGGGACTTCTTTCATGGGTCTGCATTCATCAAGAAACGTGATGGAAAAAAACACTTCAACTGTCCATGTCCCTGGAGTAGCTTGGAGCCATGGTCCCCTTTCTCCCAAGTAGATAGCTGATGATGATTATTCAACGATTGGTTAGGCCTCCAAAAAGGACTCTGAAGCCAATATCCCCCTCCTCCCCCTGTTCTCCCTCAGAGAGAGTTCAAGATAAGAAGTTTCCCAGGCACGCATGCTCATGTAACATGGGTGTCTGCAGGATTTTTTTCCAAGGAAGGGCAAAATGATGAAAAATGTCCAGGGATAAATTAAAGGTGGGGGTGCATTATTCGCATGCACTGCCAGTGTCTTATATTGTATTTTCCTATATTGCTACTCTCTTCCCGGCCTTTGACCTTTAGATCTTCAGCCGGGTATGGGCAGATCAGTCATTTCTTGACATCTTTACACTATCACCATCAGGTTTCCAGGGAGCAGGCAAGTGCCGCTCTCCTGCCCACCCCTTGCAGATGCCCATGTACCCATATAAAAACTACACGTAGAAGAGGGAATCCTCAATGTAACATAATGCAGCAAATGGATGTCAAACAGAACGCAGACACGAGTTAAGCAGCTTTATGCTGACAAAACAATGTCCATAGCTTAAGGAACTATCATGAGGAAGTTAAGAACGTGTGTGAACTAGCCAAATAATACTAGAGGGAGGATCCCTTTTGTTTTTGTT
This sequence comes from Nautilus pompilius, assembly GCA_018389105.1. Classification (NCBI taxonomy): domain Eukaryota; kingdom Metazoa; phylum Mollusca; class Cephalopoda; order Nautilida; family Nautilidae; genus Nautilus; species Nautilus pompilius. Next base: position 549,829 of record JACATO010000599.1, on the reverse strand, counting down.
TTTTGGCTTCCTTAATGGCAGGTGAAAAGAATTTAAAGACAATGTTTGTGTAGTATTTAAAATATGACACCAAGTGTCATGTAAGGGTGCCCCCCCCTTTTGGTTCTTTATTGCAGCCATTAAAGATAAAGCAAAATCATGGCAATTTTCGCAGGATAAGGCCTTCACTAAATCCTGCTTTGTCCAAAGATTTAGGGCCATCTTTTCCCTTGTCTTTCTTTCTGTTTTAAAACCTTGTATGCTGAGAGGCAGCTTTCATTTTTTTTTTTCTGTTATACAGGAATTTAAATCACATTTTATCTTGGAAAAGAAAAAAGAAAAATTCTGATCAGGACTTGCAACTTCACTTTAATGTTTTGATTACTTTAGTAATTACTATAACGCTTTAAACTACTTCACCATCAGCTTATTAACGATTCCCCCCTCCAACATAAATATTTCTCTTTCTTAGGGCCAAAGTCTCGGCGCCATGACTGTTTTATGCTGCCGTAAGAAAGGGCATTTCTCATAAATGTCCTCACAAACAGATTGCATTTTCAGAGTAAATGCTTAGAGTAAAATAATTAAAATTGCTTATTTTACTTAGAGCTACACCAGGGTAAAATTTCACAATTGTCTCTCTCTCTCTCTCAAACTTACACAATATATATAATAATTTAAGATGCCTACAGTTTGGAAAAACAAGCACAAATTGATCTGATGGATACATCTTTTAAATTATTAGTTAAACTGCAAGATGATAATGATGACGGGATAAATTTTAAAAGGAAAAAAAAAATTTTTTTTTTTCTTTAAAGTTTTATTTACCCCACTTAAGCAAACTGAACACGGTTTGCCGATATGAGTTGTAGTGCCCCCTTTTTCCTGCTTGTTGTCACTCCGCAATGGGCATTCGTGGAGATTTTACTGCACTGATGTGACGGAGTGCAGGTGTCTGGCCAACCCATGTACATTCAGTCCAAGGCAGACTACGTGATTCGGAGCCCAACAAATAATCTCTGGCTTTTGTTGGCAGTGAGCTGCAGCAGCTAAAAGTGAAAACAAACCAAATCCATCTTCTTTTCAAACATGAGATATCTCGGCCAGCGGATCTGCTCCGATCATCCGAGTAACAAAACTGTCATTTATTCAAACCCCGGAAAATTGAATATGCTATTTCATGAGTAAACAATAATAATAATAATAATTATTAAAAATCCACTTAATGTTGATTAAATGGCATTGAACAATTCAAAAATATTGTGAGCAGTTCTCGATTTCTTTTAGGAAATCTGGATCTCTTCCATACATAAATGAACAAATTTCACCTCCGCACGACAGTCCATGAACATTCATGAACAATCAATGGCAGAAATAAAAAAAACAGATTTTTACCATAGATACAGTTGCAGTCTTCTTTCTTACCTCAGTCTAATTGCTATAAGGAAGCAGGAAGCTGCTATGCTTACACACACTCCTTAATATTTAAGAAAATAAAACAATCTATCTATCAGATTTTATAGTAACACTTAATTCATTTATGATTCCAGAAGTTTATTCTTATTATCCCAGTGTAGGCCACCAAACACCATCCCTTGACCAAATAAGTTTGATTGTCTACATGATGAAAATAAAAATGTCATTATTTTGAAAACTTTTCATCAAATGTCTGCCATCTTAACAAAGTAAATGTATTGTTTTTAAATATGTAAAACCTGCAAACATACCAGTGAACCTATGATAAATTCTTTCTAATATTTCTATGCCCTTTCACAGCTAATGCCTTCCTGTGCACATTGCACAGTCAAGGTATGAATGAACGTGCAAGAAATTGCTCACTCAGTCATCACCCACTCTGATGTTGCCAAGCATTACTCTCATGATCCTTCCAAATCTTTGCATTTTGTATCTTCACCGACAACAACATCCAAATAGATCCTTTTCTGAAATTGTACTTTTTAAGCTTGGCAGATAAATCCAAATCCAAGCTCACTAGTTTTCAAGGTCATAAGCAAATCTGTCAGAAATGATGGATAACAATATCATCCGTAGCCATTTTGCTTTATGAAGAAAATTTAGTATGTATGAACTGTAAACAGTCACTCTTTAAATTTTAATATAGGATCCCTTTGTATTTTAAATAATACAATCAACTAGCACATAGAGAGAAATCCGACTCCCAGACAGTTCAAATTATGTAACATGATTGAACCATGGTCAGATAGATTATACACACACACACAAACACATATTAAACAATAATAGTTAGTGCAGTAGATATAACTATTCTCTAGTATTGTCAAAGATTTCAAAACTTAAAACAATACTCTATACATGTACACAGATACCATTCATTCAACATATATACACAATTGGTAGTTTCATCAGTGTAGTCCACATACATAATCTGTTTATTACTGCATATTTACCTGTAAAGTACAGGGTGTTCCAAAAGTCTTGGGCACATTTGAAGTCCCCATATCTATTTAACTATGAATGGTAGTAAGATAAAAGTTGTGTCATTTTAAAGCTAATTACATTAATTTTTTTGTAAGGCTATTGATTTTTTTTATTTCTTTTCAGATATTAAGATTTTTTTAGATTAAGATTTTTTTAGATATCTTTTCAGATTTTTTAGTTAATGGATAAATTGAGTGAGAAAGAGTCTGGTGACTTCATTTTCCAACAGGATGGAGCGCCACCACACTGGAGCCTCAGGGTTAGACAGTTTCTGAACATAAAACTGCCAGACAGATGGATTGGAAGGTCTGGGCAGAATGATCACGATCTCATGTCCTGGCCACCCAGATCTCCAGATCTCACACCATGCGATTTCTTTTTGTGGGGATTTGTGAAAGGATTGGTATATGTGCCCCCTATTCCCAGAGACGTGGATGAGCTGAAGGCACGAATAACAGAAGCTGTTTCAACCATTGACAATGCAATGCTGGGACGCGTTTGGCAAGAATTGGACTATAGGCTTGATGTGTGTCGTGTGACCAATGGTGCTCACATTGAACATCTTTGAACATTCCATGTAAAAATTGAGATTACAAGCTTTCTGAATTTACCAGATGCGTTTTTATATCCTTAATAGTTTCCGAGATATTCATTGTCAAAATGTGCCCAAGACTTTTGGAACACCCTGTAATACTCTTGTTTTCCATAAACCTTTGTCACATGACACCTTTTTTTTTAATTCTCCTTTACGCTTGCAAATTATCTCATCAGTGAGCCTACAAATATGGCTGCCAAAAAAATTGCCATAAAAACACTCATTGTAGAAATTACATTCATGCAGCATTTGAGTGCTTCAAGAATTTACCAAAATTTGAAAAAAAAAATAACGTAGCAAATTTGCTAAAATTAAGTCCAGGAAAACCAACAAGTTACAAATAGGTACACTAATAAGGTTCAACTGAGATCATCGCATTGTTGTGAAGAGGACAAAGCAATTCATGCTAAATTAAAGATTATTATTATTTTTTTTAAAAAAAGAAAAGAAAAGAGAAAGTCTTTTGCTTACTTAAAACCTCTTAGTAAAACAACCTCAATCATGGGGCAGAAAATCAGCTTCAGCAGATGAATAAAATATGATAAACGGTTGCGCACAGGTACGCAAAAGCCAGGTTCTCTTGAGTATTTCCCTTCTGTGTCTCCTAGTCATTTGCCAGACAAATATAGGGATGAACTAAACACAGAAACAAATGTAGGCTACATCAGGTGAATAAATAGCGAGCATATTCAATTATCAAAATGTGAAACTATCTTAAAAAGTGCCCCAGCAGAGCAACGGTGACTACTATGGCTGACCAAAACAAGCGTTTTGAACACAGGAAAAATTTGTGAACAACATGAATAGGAAAAAGTAAACAAAAAAAAATATATTACCAAATTAAAGATGAATAACTTAGGAAAACAACACAAAATTAACGACAGACTAAAACATAGTTGAAGACTGATGCAGCCCAGATTTACATAATTTTCCAGTCTAACAAAAGTGTACCATTTGCAGTAATTTTCTGGAAGGCCACAGTTAACCTGCTGCTCTTCCAAAGCTAAAGTTGATAAACTATCACAAAGTTCATCAGTCTCCTTCGTGTAGATACAGTACTGGAAAAAATTATGGAAACAGAAATAAAAACAAAACTGGTTATAAAAATGCAAATAACACATGGCAGAGAGGCATTTCATGTGAAAAATAAATGCTTCATGGTACAGTCAGGTGTTGGTATAGTACACTGTGGTTGGTTGTCATTCAACCAATCAGAAAGCGCCACATCTGCATAAAGACTTTACAAGTGTAGGCAGTGATACCATGGCTACTGGGAAAGAAATATCACGATAGGCATATAGAAATCAAAGATTTAGCTAGTGAAGGCTACTCCAAGCAGCAGATTGCAGCCTGGCTTCACGTTTTGGAAGAAGCTGTATGCAAGACTCCAAGAGGGGGGATACCCAAACCTGGTACTGCTGATAAAGTATCTCAGGGTTATGTTCTCTACACAAGAGACAGAGAGCCAGTGAAGATTTTTAGCCATAAGTACAGGTGTTACTGTTTCTTCAAAAACAGTACAATACAGATTACTGCAAAGTAATCTCAGTGGATGTATGGCTGCCCAAATAAAAATCTTTGCTGAGTAAAGGCAACCAAACAGCAAAGCTGAAATGGGCAGCAGAAATAAACAGGGGAATAACCAAACCTGGGATGTAGTCTTTTACAGATGAGTCCAGGTTTGAACTATTTGGCCAATGCCAAAGAGAAAGTCAAATGGCAGTTAAACACTTTTGAGAGGCGCTGGGGAGAAGGATATAGGACATTGGGGAGCCATTGCCTTAATTATAATGATGCAACATTGAATTTTTAAAAAAAAAAAAAAGTATTTTCTCATGAGTCAATGTAAAGATTTTGCTGAGGCTTTGCCAATAATTCCTCTGACTTTCGTGAAGTACTGAGGAATGGTAGGTGGAAACTTAGCACACATTTGTAAGTTTTGGTTGATGTGTTCACCCCATTATAACAAAACCAGCCCACAAGCATCTTTAAAACAAAGTGTTATTTACCCCCCCCCAAAAAAAATATTCCATTGTAATCATTTCTTGATATTATGCATGAATGAGGAGGGGGGAGGAGAAAAGAATTAAAATAAACACCACAGTACACCAGTGGCATTCCTCTACATCTCCAGTAATTCTATTAACATGCATAGCATACTTCCGACATTGAGTAAGTATGCTTGTAAAAATTTCTGTTGGCCCAATGAAAAATAACACCAAACGTACAACTTTTCACTGAATGTTATTAATATTATTATGTATAACTATTTTAAAATCCACACAGTTTGTAGTGCATTTCAAGTAGGAAAAAAAAAAGACAACAACAAATATTTTCATAATAAACTGACAGCCGTACAAGCCATAATACCTTTTACACACACATGCAAAATTACCGTATCATTTAAGTGAAACTCCCATCACATCAACATGGTGTAACGCAGACATTTGGAATAACAAAGCTGTTGCAACTAGAAGTTCCAGTCAGCTTATTACATCTTAAATGCGAGAGGCATCTTCACTCGCCGTAGTAATTTTGTGCATGTCCTTTTCTCCCAACCGCGGTTGAAGTAACCAATTTTTTCTACGCTTATAAATGCGTCCATAAAAAGTAACATAAGAAACCCTCTAAGAATTCTCTAAAGCTTTCATATTTAACGTTTAAGGATGGATTTGTCTAATTCGCACAAGAAGTGATAGTAGTAATTATTTTGCACAGAACTCGAGCATCCACTAGTGATTCTCCACAGTCTGATCTTGAGACCCAGGAAATGATGAATCACTGGCCAAGACCAGTCAGCGGCTATGCCGAGGTGGCTCAGGTGCCACAGTCGCGAATCCAACCTTTGAAAACTAATTTACATATAAAGTTTATGAAATCGATCACTGAGCCACTGAATTTAAAGTAACTACAAAACAAAGTAGTCTTTCCCATTATACGCCTTAAACAATCAAAACAGATTTGCATAAAAAAACTGAGAAAGAACCAAAATGTGAAATAAATAAAATTTTGATATGAGAACAAGATTGTGGACTTTGAGATGGGCTTCATTCCATTGCTGATATCCACAAAGGCACTTTGCACCAACACTTTTCTTAACTGAATATGTATGCAATTATATTTTCAAGATTCAGAATAATAATTACAGTAAAAGTTTTCCATTCTGAATGTCTTTACAGTATTAAAAAGCAAACACTTTCTTGTAGCATCTGTTACCCCCATGTTTAGTGCTTATAAATTTCATTTACAAGTAGTAAAGAGAACTGAAACACCCCAATCTACCTAGGATTTAGTTATTTGTGATTTCCCTGTGTAGTTTCCATGTATATTCATGTGCAAAATCAATACATTAACAGTATTCTTGTCATTTACCAACACATCCTTTCTCTGTTTAACGTTTGTGTGAAGATAGTATATGAGTATATTTGAGTCATCCATCATCATTAATGTCTGTCTCCCTTTCCTAAAATCATTTTGATGATCAAACTGCTGATAGCGCCATAAATATGCACCATTATGGACTATAAATTTCATTGCAACAGCATCATTGTAAAACATCCCACACTACCCATAATGCAGTGGAGAACGAAATTACTGTATCATCTTATATTTCAAACCAAATACTAAGTACATATTGTATATATATATATTTTTTGTGGTAATGTCTCTCGAGGTAAAAAAATATATTTTTGACACTCTTTTCCCTTGGCAAACTTGTACTGATGTGCTGAGGTCCTGGAATGTTTCATGGTAGTGAGCTACAAAGGTGTTTGAATATTAGCTTTAGTGACCAAAATGAATTACCTGGGGACAGTTGGGGGAAAGACTCTTGAAGTATGATCAAAGTGCAAGCCAGTCAAGTGTTACCACAGAAACGCCACTACCATTACCTAGAAAACCCTACTAGAATCCTTCATTTTTGTTTAGCCGTGGAGAGAAACTTGAGCACCCAGAAAAACCTCCCACATAGCTGACTAGTAAAAGTGAGGATAAACCATGCCAGGGAGGTGCATACACTAAGCCAACCTAGACAAGGCCAGTAGTCTACCCTCTAGCCATCCATTTTAATGTAATAAAGCCAATTTAGAATCATTTTGATATTTCACTGGGTCCCTGTACTAAACCCCTTAATGCAATAATTTCCTTGCAGAAATAATAAAGTGGTAAAACTATAAAAAAATAGAAGAAAATGCATACTTTGAAATATTCTTCTGACTAGAATTATCTTTAAATATGTGTACAAAATAGATCAGAAATTAAAGCAATCATGCAAACCAGAAATATTTTAAGTGATGCAATAACTTTGGCCACCACTGTAGTTTTGTATTGCTCCAGTACAGGTGGCAGCTTTGTAACAGCGTTTGTTGACAAATGCAAATGAGAAATTCCAGGTGTTTTGCGACCAGAGACTAAAACATTCAGAACTAATATCTTGATTTTTTTTCTTCTTTTTTAAGAAGACATTAGAGTATAAATACATACCTTGAGATCTGCATTCTGTATTTGACTCATACAAGATTGTTGTAAAATTTGGTTTGCTATTTATATTTTAAAGAAGATAATGAGATAGTGGACACCTAATGGTAGCTCTTTAGTTGACACAGCTGGTCTGTATTAGATACCGGTCTATTTATATCTTATTTACCAATCCAGATATTGCATCTTGATCTAACGGGTAGCTAAAAATACACCTGTAATGAAGTTTCACTTGTCTGATAAATTTTCCTCTCTTTACTTCGAGCAATTTCTAAAGTCCTAATTTCATAGAACATTGAAATCTGTAAATAGATGCATTAAATGGAAGTTCAGTAAACTTTTCAATGCTTTTCACATCCGTATGAATAACACCACAGCTCCTCTGTCAAGAACATTCATAACAGTTGAGCCCACTACTGTATAATGTTGGGGTGTGTTTCATAGCTGTAGACAGTGCTATTGGAATTGTCTGTTATATACTGAAAAGCATTAAAAACAATATCAATTTGTTAATTTTTTTTTAAAAAAATTATAAGCAATTGAAAAGAAAAAAATTTTAACAAATATACTGGGCTGTTTTGATGAATTTAACAAACATGGTTTAATTTCAAAGCTGTTATCTTGAATGACCAAAGCATGAAGTCTGTGGGGTTTTTTTGAGTTACCTGCAAGTGCCTGCTGAAATGCCTAATATGTGTTTTGCATACCAAGGGCCCTAATAAATGCAGAGAAGTACTAGGTTTTAGAAATGCCAGTATGGCAGTCATCAGGGTTACCTAACAATGTGTAAGAGCAACGGGAATAGTTTATAATTCACCACACACTCCTGCCCAACAGATGGCCAATGAGAATGCAAGTTTTCAACATCTATTTGCAACATCTTCACAACAAAATTCTGGACTGTAAGAACCACTGCCAGTGAGGATCCTAGTATTAGACTAAGAACAATAAGTGATAGAACTATCCATCAACATCTTGCAGAACAAGGTATTCGTTCCTGAAGTCTGTACCATGGGTAAATCCTGCTTTATCACCACCATTCGGCAGAGAAACACTGAGCCTTGAATCAGAATCTGGTCATCAAAGATGGAATGACATATTTTCTGAGGAATCTCTAGGCCAAGGTCTACGTGAATTTTACAGAATGAATGAATCAGAGTTTATGGGTGACAACATGAGAGGTTTTTTTCAGAACTAAATTCGTAAGAGATCAGTTCAGTAGCCACTGATGTGGATTGCCATTAATTTCAAATTCTGAACCTAGCTCATGATTATAAACAGGAACACGAAGACTCACAGTAGTTACATTGACATTATTGCTTAACTCTGATGCTTTCCTTGAAAAAAGAATGGGGGGAAACTCATACAAGCTGATTAATCTTCGACAATGGAAATGCACACCCTCCCACCACCAGGGCCAGTGACACTGCCCCCCCCTGAATAAATGCAAATAATCCAGGTTTTGGATACTCAATCCAAAACCCGATTTTGAATCCCATTGAACATTAAAGGGATGACTCAGGGTGCCAAATCTAACAACTGCACCAACTATTATACCCCTGGTATATGCTGGCAATCGTAATCCCTAATACCCCATCATATGGTGCTCCCCTCATGAGAAATGCAAAAAAAATACTGCATATATTTACATGCATCACAGGTTAAGGGCTAAGATGTCTCTATGACAAGTTAAAAAAAGAAAGAGTATTATCAAATAACAAATGGAAAAAAAATGCGGATTGTTTATGCTAAGTATAGTTAGAAGGTTAATAGATGAATGTATACTTCAAAGATGGTTTTAAATTCATCTAAGATGCAAACAGACAGGAATTATTGCAAACCATTTACTCTAATTGTGTGCGGTGCTTTGTGATGGAAAGATTTAATTCATAACCTCAGTATTAATCTAAAATAAAAAAAAAGCATATGTAAAAAGTTTTAAAAAATAATTGCAATACAAACAATAAAAAGATATCAAATAAAAATTTACTTTGGAGTAATATAAATAAAATTCCAAATAGATACCTTTTAATGTAGCAAATTACTAAAAAAAAATAAATAGCCTATTTGCCTGTAGTGTTTATATATATTTTTTTTTAAATTCAATTTCCATCTGTTATATTCTACTCTGTATTGAACTCTGCAGAGGGGGAAAAAGCTACATATTTCAAGAACTCTTTTGGTGCCGGAGACCAAGAAACCTGAAGCAACCGTATTTATTTAAGATAAGAAGAATAATGACCATCACGTGCTATTTAGATGCAGAGAAATCAGATGACACTGAAACATTCGGATAGCGATGACTAGGAATGCCAATCGTTGAACAAGTCGCAGTAATGGAATTCATAGAATCACTGTCTTCTTTTCTTTCCACCAAAAAATCCATAATAATTAATTTTCACAAAGAGATCCAACGATATTACCTACAGTTTTTACATTAACTGCTCCAAAATGATGCAATTTCTTTTTTCTGATAAATAAATTAAAACCTAGATTCATTGGAGCATTTGAAATTTCAAAGAGTAGTGAGACTAATTTTATTTGAATAAACATTTAAAAAAGCACTTAATTCACTTCATTACCTTTAAACTTTAATGATTTACTGTTATGATTTCCTCCCAAAAGACAATATAATTCGGAAGAAAATAGATTGTTGTTGGTAATTGCATACTTCAAAGCAGTAATACCCACGGTGAGAGGAGGGTTAATCTTTCATAAATGAAAAAAAAATTAATAAAATCTAATTTTATTTGTAGAGAGAGAGAGAAATCAGCAACTCAGGTAATTCAAGACTGCTGGAAGCACTCTATATGGCATAATGAGAAAATGATGCAAGTAACCACAGAAATAAACCTGACGGGAATTTACTAAACAAAAAACTACATACAAAAATCGAGAAATGCATATATTTCGAGGAATAAAAAACAAACAAACATGAACTTGTTTTGCGAAATCGTTGTTAAGGCAACAACAAATACTGCTTAGTCATAAAACATACACATGCTGGCATTTAAAATTATGAACTCACCAGGTGAAGACGTTACCAGCCTGTTTCAGCATCCCTGTTAACAAAAAAAAAGCCTTACCCCAAGATTTTCAAATGCCACACACACACACACAAACAAAAAAAAACAATGCTGCTATAATAGGAGAAATAAAACAAGTACCCTCTTTTGTTAGAATGATGAAGACTAGCGAACACTAGGGCACACTGCTATTTCTGATCTGGGTTTCAATTGGGTGGAGGTAACTGTTTTACAGTGTCTGAAACATCCACGTATAGTTTGCTCGCCGTAACCTTTTAGTTTTTATCCAGGTGAAGAATATGCAGGTCCGACCATTTCGTTTCATCACCAAGTTAGAAAAATTCTAAAACAGGGCTAAGCTTTCAGTAACAGACTTTAACTAGGCTTCTAACTAATTTAATACAGTCAAGGCCACTTCTCTTCTGTTGCAACAAAGAGGAAAGAAAAAAAAAAGGACTTAAGAGCCCCTTTAGGGCTCCCGTTCCCTCCCCCTCCCCCCAAAAACATTATTTTTCAAACTTTAAGGAAATTTAGATGCAAATTAGCTATTTCTAATCAAGCTGACCAAAAAATTAATTAATACATTGCCAAGAGGAATACTGCCTGTTGAGAGTTTGGAGAAAATGACAGTAGCGCAGATTACTGTGTATGGCAGGTGATTATAAGTGTTGATTGCCAGGTTTGGTTTTATAAAAGTGAATTGGTAACAAAGAATTTGATTGTAAAATGACAGCAGGTAAAACGGGAAATAAACTCTTGCAGCTAGTTTTGAGTACCGGCTCGTCATTATGCAGTGAAGTTACGCAAGTTTCAGTTTTCAATTATTACGTTTTTCCTTCTGCTTTTGGTCAGTGGTTCCGCAAAGTCAGAAGCAAAGACCATCTTCAATGACTAACGTGGAAAACCAGACCTCTACCCCATACGCATTAAATATAAAATGCAACAAACACAAGGTTGATAATAGCCTCACTCAGGGGAGGGGGCAGTCCTGTTACTCTCTGGTCACATTCAGCATAATTTCCAATGAAATTCTCCACCAATGGTCGCAGAGTTTGTCAGTTTGGTAAAACTGCTGTACATAAGTGACAGCATCGTTTTTGTTTCTTTTTTGGCATTAAGTCACCAGAACAGGAGTGCGGGAGAAGAAAGTACAATCATCTACCTTCACACACACACACACACACACAAACAAACAAAAAACAATGCTGCTATAATAGGAGAAATAAAACAAGTACCCTCTTTTGTTAGAATGATGAAGACTAGCGAACGCTAGGGCACACTGCTATTTCTGATCTGGGTTTCAATTGGGTGGAGGTAACTGTTTTACAGTGTCTGAAACATCCACGTATAGTTTGCTCGCCGTAACCTTTTAGTTTTTATCCAGGTGAAGAATATGCAGGTCCGACCATTTCGTTTCATCACCAAGTTAGAAAAATTCTAAAACAGGGCTAAGCTTTCAGTAACAGACTTTAACTAGGCTTCTAACTAATTTAATACAGTCAAGGCCACTTCTCTTCTGTTGCAACAAAGAGGAAAGAAAAAAAAAAGGACTTAAGAGCCCCTTTAGGGCTCCCGTTCCCTCCCCCTCCCCCCAAAAACATTATTTTTCAAACTTTAAGGAAATTTAGATGCAAATTAGCTATTTCTAATCAAGCTGACCAAAAAATTAATTAATACATTGCCAAGAGGAATACTGCCTGTTGAGAGTTTGGAGAAAATGACAGTAGCGCAGATTACTGTGTATGGCAGGTGATTATAAGTGTTGATTGCCAGGTTTGGTTTTATAAAAGTGAATTGGTAACAAAGAATTTGATTGTAAAATGACAGCAGGTAAAACGGGAAATAAACTCTTGCAGCTAGTTTTGAGTACCGGCTCGTCATTATGCAGTGAAGTTACGCAAGTTTCAGTTTTCAATTATTACGTTTTTCCTTCTGCTTTTGGTCAGTGGTTCCGCAAAGTCAGAAGCAAAGACCATCTTCAATGACTAACGTGGAAAACCAGACCTCTACCCCATACGCATTAAATATAAAATGCAACAAACACAAGGTTGATAATAGCCTCACTCAGGGGAGGGGGCAGTCCTGTTACTCTCTGGTCACATTCAGCATAATTTCCAATGAAATTCTCCACCAATGGTCGCAGAGTTTGTCAGTTTGGTAAAACTGCTGTACATAAGTGACAGCATCGTTTTTGTTTCTTTTTTGGCATTAAGTCACCAGAACAGGAGTGCGGGAGAAGAAAGTACAATCATCTACCTTCACACACACACACACACTCCTACATCCACACCCTACGAAAACAGAAGTTCACTTCAATGATCCAAAAACAATGAAAGAATCTACAGGTTTCAAAACCGAGGTTTAGAACCGATTTAATTTTCTTTGAGGTAGGCCCTTCCAAAGATATGGTAATTGCATGGGCATGGGGAGAAGAGAGGGTTTATCTTCCCACATCTACTCTTCCCCCCCTGTACTTTGTTCCTTCAGGACCCACTACATGAGAGAGATCTAAGAATGCAGTCTAACCTCCAATGGTGTCTGCCATGATGATTTGCAAGTATGAAAACCAAGCATTTCTGACTAAAAATTGTGGTAGATAGTGAATGCACTGGGCAAGAGCAAAGATAAACCCAACATAGCTTGTAACTGTGTATATATATATATATATACCAGAGAAATATTCATCTTGATACTATGTTCTTGAACCCATGACAGCTTACATTCTGGAATTTCAGACCCTCCAAACTTTCAACTCCCCAAATGCTGTACACATTTCTAAATAACAGTGAAGAAATTGGTGGTGCTAAAGGTTAGTTTTTTAAAATTTTTTTAAAATTTAAAATGCTGTTTTAAAATATTTTATTTAACATACCAAATGCTTAAAATTTCTAAAAAATGAATTCGAGAGAACAAAAACTGTTTTCTGTGGCAGGGACAGGCGGAAAAGAAATCCTGAGAAATTTGGTGACAACCCCATTTAGTATGGCTGCAGGAAAATGTGCATTTGCTAAGGACGTGAAGCTACATACTGCTTGCGTTTAGTACGTTGACAAGGACGGGAAAAAGTATCTGGTTCTCTTGCTTTTGAATGTTCTGAGCACACTCAACCGAACAAAATGTTTTCCTTTTTTGTTTCCGAGGAATATTCTCATGCTTTGACACTGACAGTGCATTGGTGCATTGGTAGTGGTTGTAAACACAAAGGAGTAGCATCAGTTATAAAGATGCCATTGGTCTACACTTCTGGCAAACTGAGCCATTATTGATAACTGGCCCCATTGCAACAAATGCCTGCCAGACTGAGTAATCCCAGATGGCCCAGTAAAACAGTTCCACTGTTAAAAAGTACATAATGTATTTCCAAGGATGCTTAAAAAAAGGAGGGGGGTGCCCAATTTAGTCCTGACAAGTTCTAGTAGGGGCTTTTAATGCAAAACTTACCAATGCACCTTTCCTCGCTATAAACCATGATGCAGACTGCTTCATCAGCAACAATGATAATCACAATAACGTATGCTTTAGTTATGGCTGTTTAATTATTATGTACTCAGTACTAATAATAGTTTAGACCAGTGCGATGCTTCATTTCCTCATCATCAATAATGTGGATTTAACACTTAGTCTGGAATTGGCTGGATGCAGAACTTTTACAATTCATTTCAATTTTTTTACATATGTACACATAGTACTTATCATTTTAGTTCCATCTAATGAAGGTAATTAATTGCTGTACTGTCAGTAATTTTTAAGTCGGAATTTTTTTTTCTCCAGACTTTAATAACTGCAGAGTACTGCGGCCTTGCACTGATGAGATATCTTGCCATTACTCCCAGCCAAAATAGTTCTCAGGATCAGGCCATGGTCCTTCCAAGATGGAGAATTGCTGCTGCCACGGTGAACAAACCCACCAAACTTGCCCATGTTAGGGAGGGTACACCAAACTGAAACTGGCAGCTGTGATTCCGGACTTGTTAACAAAGCAAGCATAAAGGAAGACAGTTCATTGAAAATTTTGCTGGAAAAAGTTAACAGGACCCTCTATGGCGAACCCTTGACTTGGCCTTTTGAGGTCAAAAGGACATCTTGCACTGCTGAGCTAAAGGTGACGAAGCAAGTTACCCTTGTGTGTTTGCGAACTCTTTGAGTGGTAGTCAGGAGTTACCCCTTTGGGAATTTCTACCAGAAGCATCCAGACAATCCCTACTATAACTCTTCTGATTAGATACGGAAGGAAACTGGTGTACCTAGAGAAAATCCCCAAAAATGGACTGGCAGAGAAGAGTAAGAAGAAATTGCAACACCCGAGATTGCTAAATCAAGTTGGATCCCGAGAAGAACCAAACCTGGGCCCTTATCCTCAGTAGCCGCCTGCCACTCATATACATTCTTTAAAAAGGAACAATAATCTGACCTTATGCATTATTAACTGGAGAGAAAAATTTTCCATTCTAATTCTACATGCTCCTCATTAGGAAAAGTGAAGGGGTTGCATAGTTGTAGACCTTTAAGTTGCTGGGGCTAAGGAATTTTAAGTTAGTTTTTTTTTAATCAAGTTAAGTTTTTACATCTAAAATATTTTCACCTCATCTCCAACAAAATTTGCTATTTATTTTCAGGGAACACCTTTATATTTGTGTAAATTGTTATTTTATTCATCTATCAACAAAAGAATTGGGCCTGCCACTTGTATTATCTGGCTACAGAAAAGGCTGCTAAGATCTCATCAGTCAAAGTTGATAGGTTGCTAATTGGCATCTTGTATTTTAAGAAACAAATGTTAGGAAGATAAAAAAGAGAGAAATCTAGAAAAATTCAGGAAGAATGGAAAGTAATGAAAAAACAACAACAACAACAAAATCTGAAACATGTTTGAACACAATAGCCTTCTCTTGACCACTGTGTCAAGTTATTTCTGGCAAGTCAATATCTTGTTCTACATGCACAATCCCTGAAATTGGGGTAGCTGACAAGAAGAAAGCAGCTGAGGAAAAGGTCTTCTGCATTATCAGAAAACAAACAGAGTCAAGGGACTAATCAAAACTATCCGCTCTTCCAAAGAAATCCGCAAATGGCTCCGAAGCAAAGGTGGTGGGTGAGTGCTTCAATGACAGAATACCAATGGAAAAAACTTTATTGCTGTTTCCTAGGAAAACAATAAGAAATCTCCTGTCTTCACACTGCTGACAGATTCCTTGAAAAAGGGTAAGCCATGCATCCATCTACTTCACAGTGTTGGTCTGACAATCTCCTCATCTTCTGTTCTTCCTGAGTCAATTCATATGACAATATCCATAAAAGAAATTGATTTTGCATCCTAATAAGGGGAAGAAAGCATCTTGCATGGTAGTTACAGTTCTGATAAATGATAAGTTCTTGAACATCTCCAGCTAAAAGTCAATCAAGATTCAGCCAAGTTGAGTTCTTTTGTGGTCATTTAAAGTGTTGACCACCATCAGAAGAACTTGAGCATGAATTAATTTTCTGAGAGCAGGCTCTTGAGCTAAACCAAAACTCATTGAACATCATATTAGAGCAGAAACCTGTAATGAGCATGAGTGGCCAAGGTATGGAACAATCTATCAATTCAGTGGTAGCACAGTGAATACAATAAAATATTTCCTGCCTCTTTGTAATTAAAAGTAAAATAAAAATAGACAAAAGAAACTCCCAACAAAAAAGCCTTGGTATCATTGGATATAATCAATATCTGAAAGACAAACCCATCAAAAGTTTATACTGTTACTCAAAGGAGATACAAAAAAGAATTAAAGTGCCTCTATAAAGGTGGTGGCACAGAACAAGATATCATTCATAGCATTTAACGCATTTTTTCTTACTTAATGGAGCTCAAATTTTCATGTGTTTTAGTCTGTTCAACAGTGTTTTCAATCTGGTTTGTGCCTGCAGGAAACAGAAAAACAGCAACAAAACATTACCTGGGTACAGTAACTTTTAAACTATGTTTAACGATGGACAAGCAACTAGTTTGTCGATTTTGCTTTCAAACACTGTAATTCATCTCAAATGCAGAAATAGCAATGCAAAGATCTGGTGAATTTCGTTCATGGCCACTGGCCTGTTATAGCAACAATTTTGCTATTAGCAGACAGTCAGGCTGGCCCAAAAAAAAGGAGAATAAACTGTGGCACAGGCTAGATCCAAAAGAAGAACAGAACAAATCATTGTGATCAGAAACAACATAAAACAAGCATGCATCATGCGTGCTACATGGACTGAGCTCCCAGACTCTTTGTTGATTTACCGGAGGGAGTTAAGTTAAGTTAAATCATATTTGCTCCTTTTACCTCTTTATAAAATCCTTTCAGAAACCTTTTTGTTAAATATCCATCAATAATCGTCATCTGTCTAAGAAATGAATGTGAATGCTAAATATGATTTTTTTTTGCTACTTTGGGAGAGAAAGAAGAGCGAAAATGTAGTTTTCAATTTCTAGAGCATCACCAACTGAAAGCTGCTGCAATCCTGCTAGCATTTAGCTGCTGAAATCTGTCGCTTACAAGAGCTAAATTCCCCCAAGTACTGCAGGCAAGTAGTAATGAATAATGAACAAATCCTGTTGTCTGCATTATTGGTACTTTACTCCTTGGGCACCAAAAAAATAAAAAGGTGGTGGTGGTAATGATAAGTTTTATACGATGCGGAATAAAGAGAATCTGAGTAATTATTTAACCCTTAGAGACTTGCTTACAGGAGAAGCAAGAAAAAAAGGAGGGCAATTCACACATCCTGGAGGCTTTAAGAAAGAAATAATTAGTGATTTCATCGTAGCTGCATCCCCTTTCTTCCATACAGTCAAAAGTCGCAGACTCTGGTGAAAGTAATACAGTTAAACCATGGAAAATTTGTGGCTCACTTTTAGACTTGGATGAAGCTATCAATAGCAAATGGCACTGCACTCTACCAGAGACAATTGTACTTGATGCTTATCAGTTTCTGAAATATCCCAAAGCATCTTCCTTCTTAAAAAAAAATTAATATTCATAAGTAAAAGCAAAATATAGTTGAACTCCAGAATTCATCTGCTGTCTCTGACTATGATAACGCCAAAGTAATATTTGCCTGTTTATTTATAGATTCATTTGTTGCATATGTTAAAAAAAGGGGGGGCCCCTTCAGTATTGTGGATGTACTCTATTAAAGGGACACTGGAGTTTTATCATCAGACAGACTCAGATTCCTCAGGTAAATGAAACCTTTTCTCCTGATCTACATAATGACTTATCTTTCTACTACAAACCTGCAAGCTATCCCTGAAACACGAGAGCCTACCAAAGTTAACTTTCCTCAGAAAGTCCCCACAAGAAAACCATCAATTTTTTAGATGGGTGGGTGTGGGGGAAATTGGGGAGCCCGAAGGAATCCCATGTTGGTAGCCCATAAAGGGGGGCAAAATTAAACCATTCTAGAGCACTATGGCAAGGCTGAGTCAGTCTTAAGTAGGATTCAAAGTATACCCTCAGCCTTTGATGTCCAGTAGTCTACTACCCAATAACTTACCTAGTTCATTAATTTCAAACAAACTCCCATAAATTAAAACTTCTTATGGCAGTCTATCGAGTTTCAATATGAAATATTCATTTTTCATAGATATTTTGATGTGTCGTGATTAGCAATGAAAACCAAAGTGCATGTTAAGAGAGCTGGAATTTCCATTGTCCTTTAAAAACATTTTAAAAAAAGAGAGGTGGGATGTAAGATTTTACAGCTGAAAGTTGCAATACTGTAATTCATTGTGTCAGATGAAGAAGTTTTATAAAGACAAACAACATTTACAAATAGACTATTTTTTCTCTGAAATTCCTCTCTCTCTCTTTCTCTCTTCATCTCTTTCTTCATCTCTCTCTTTCTCTCTTCATCTCTCTCTCTCTCTTGGATGTTTTCATATGTGTATGAGTGCTAGCACTCTTTGTACAGTTTCGCTACGGAACAGCAACATAACCGAGATAGTACGCCACGGCAAGAAAAGTGCCAGTTAGGGCATTTTCCAGCTCATTATCTGTAGATGTCAAGCCAAGTTTCGATAATTTTTCCAGTCAGCAGCATCGCTGTTTAGGCCTGAGCAGGCCTGTTTCTGGATGCAGCGATATGACTTAGTGGTAGATGTCAGACTGGTCTTGAACTCACAATCCGCCATTGGCTGCTTATGTTTTGGCATACTTTTTGTGTGTGTGTGTGTGGGGGGGACTGCATGTTAAGGTGGTGCAGAGGACCAAGAGATTAGATACAAAAAAGGCTGCTGCTGCGAAATATCTACTGCACATTAAAATTATTGCATTTGAAAATGGTTGTTAGCAGGAATATAACCAGACAATCGTCAGAATGTAGGTTCATTAGTTCTGTTACCAGTAATAAGGTAATTGGAAATGCCTGAACTGACCGCCTACTTTATCGCCACCAACTTTCTTTCCTTATGCTGCAGCTTCCTGATTTCTGTTATTCTTTTTGGGAGGGGGAGTTTTTCTGATGAAACAGTGACTTTAGCACTAAAAGCATCTCAGAAAAAAGATGTGAGAAACTTAATAAATAAAGAAAAATTGCGCCTGGAAACATTTCTTTGCACATTTCAGGATAGAATGGTAGAAACGAGAGGAATGTAAATAAAGCATCTGAAACCAATAGTCATTAACAGATGTCAGACTTCAGCATCTTTTTTGTTGTTGTTTCCTGTGTATAAATCACCAGTCAGACCATTTTAGAGTAAAGTGATCGGTGTACGAAGCCTACTTTATGCAAAGAATATGTCCTGTGAAAAAAATGGCTTAAATAGGTAATAGGAGGATTAGGAATATGCATTGGAACTACTGGGTGATCGATCGTAAAGTTACCTTTCATTGTCAGCTGCTTGTAACTCTCAAATGATATGTTAACAGAAGTGTGCGTGCACGTGTAGAGAATCATAGAAAATGTATTGCCAGAGTTTCTAGATTTTGCCATTTTGGCGAGGATATAAATTAAGCTGTGCGGCATCTTCTCTGATGTTGTGTTTGTTTTTTTTTTGGCCCTGCAGCAGGGATGTCTGTGATGAGATTGCATTGCACTCATGAAGTTTTTTTGTTTTTTTTTATTGTAATGAACATAATCTACTGTGGGTGGGTGTGGCGGCATAATGTGGCTGACAGTGATGCTATGCAGCCGAAGAAAAATCTTGCGTGATCTTATCCATAAATTTGAGATAAGGTCTGTGGCTGATGGACCACTATCAGGATTGGCAAACACCTACACCTGTGGAAGCTGTTGCAAAAGTTCAACAAGCGTCACTGGAAATCGGACAAAGATGAGCCAACTCACCATCTTTCTACTAAGCTGTTTAAGGTGATGCACAAGATACTAGAGCTGTTCCCAGCACTGCAGGGGCAGCTTCCAGCTGGTGAACTTGCTGTGACAAGTTAAACTAGTTCAGGTGATTTTTTAAGAAAACTTTGTCAATAAATTGGTGTTGGCAACTCAACTATTCTTTTTACTGTATCATATTATAGGTATACATTAATTTCAAAAGTAACAGTTATTTATAGTCGACATGTTTTTTTTTTTTGATTTGAGATCATATAGCATAGTGCCCCTAGAAACTCTGGGAATGCATTTCCCATTAACCCTCCCTCTTGTGTATAGGAACTTACTTTTATTAATCTGTTTTCAGATTGTTATAAGTAGACTAATGCAGAAAGTAACTTCATGGTCACCCAGTATATTACAATCATTAAGGTAGAAAAAATAAGTAGAATTCTTAAAAAAATCTTCTTTTTTACATAACTACAGCTGCCAATCTTAGAGAAGAATATTATTAATACAATCTTGAGGCAAGGAGTCTGGAACTTACCTTTGGTTATGTTGGCATCGGTGTTGTACAATACTTTAATTCCATCAGGTAGAGTAGTTTACCTCTTTCTAGCATTTTGCATTAATATTTCTGTATTAATTTCAATTTAGCTAATTTCACGTAGTAATTCCTGGTGAGGCAAATTTTTATAAAAGTTTCCATGGCAATGCAAACAAATATACTGTAGATAATATGTCGACACTGCTAGCGCTAACTCAATGGAAATAACAAGATTGTTTTTTAAAGCACTTAATATCATCCATCATCTTTTCCTGTTGCCAGTGATACAAAGATTTCCTATGATTCATAGTGACAATACATATAATCACATCTGTGAAGGCGGATTGATGAAGCTTTGGCTGCCCCAGTTTGGTCTGTAGACATTTGTGGTGATGTGGAGAAAGATTTAAATGCCCTCCTTGGAAAGAATGCTTAAATTTATAAGCACTTTCAATACCGGTAGCACACCACATACCATTAAAGGAAGAAACATGCTCAATCGGGTATTAGAAAATATTTCTTTTTTTTTTAAAAATTAAAAGCGTAAAACCTACTTGCAATAATTTATCAAATCCAGTAATTGATCCAAAACAGCATCATCAAACATGCAGTTCTTGATGGAGCTGCTTCATGCAGATGTTGCACATTTCACAACTTTCTCTATCCATCACATTATGGTTTAGCTATTCTACCTAAAAGAAAGAAGAGCATTTCTCCTTCCAGCTTAGAAATTCTGTCTGTAATGTTTCCTTGGTGAACAAACAATGAATATAAAAAAACAAAAGCATTTTGCAACATTGATGTAGAGCCAGTCGACGCCCACTTTATCCCCTGGCTAAACTTTTAATTATGTAACTGGTAAGGAACGGAACTCATAGTACCCCCCCCACCAAAAAGCTTGTTTTAGCTTGATTCTGAACACCTGTTCATTAAATTTTTCCACCAGATTCTGCTTACGTGGAGTTTATTTTCTCTTGGTACTTCATCCCCCTTTTTAATATTTCAGAATGTGCCTGTAGGAACCAAACGACTGGAAAATAAATCCATTTAAATTATAAGATGGAATAAGTGTTTTACCTTTTCTGCAGAATATCTGTTTTGGAGACAGCCCATCAAAATGATGAGTCTGAAATGTTTAAAAAAAACAAAACAAACTCTCTGTTAACCCTTTTCAGCTCGTTTTAATTAACAGATTAGTTACTTTTCTGTTGGAATAAAAAAAGATTTAGTGTGCATGCTACAGACCATTTGAGTATAAAAAATCCATATATATATAATTCAATGATAAAATGGTAAATCTCTTAAATATCCTGTTGAATGATGCATTTCATTAGTTAAATAAATTAGGTAGTAATTATGAAGAACCGATAACCAAGAGCTCAGAAGTTTTCAAATTGACTTAAAACAAAGGACAAGATTTATGAGTCTTCTTTGCCCATCATGTTCAATGAAGATACATTTAACGAAAATGTATAAATTCCAATACAGTTTACTACATGGGCACTCACTTCTCATTAATTTCTTGGTTTAAGAAAATTAACATTTATAAAACGGCAAAAATATTTAAGCAGAGTCCATTTCAATGATCAACGATAAAAATGGAGCAAAAGTGATAGAGGAGGAGAACTTGTTTTACACCAGGAACAGTTGCTTGTCGGTGCAGCCAAACACAAGGTCTCTATTGATGGCTCCCTAAGATGGCGTTGCTAAAGTCAGGATGATGACATGCGTGACCAAGGTTTATCCGAAGAGCTTCCAGCTGCTGGATTCTCCAGTATTTGCTTACATGGCATCTCAAGGCAGTAAGCCAGAAAAGAAAGTGTGCGCGTGCATGCATGCGTTTTGCAGGGCATCTGCACTGGTGACCAAGAGAATTACCTGGATATGGTTGTGAGCTTCAGAGTGGTGGTCATGGTACATGGCCAGCCAAAAAAGTTACCTGTGGAACTTCCACC